>JAACNH010000378.1:0-231558 GCA_019447015.1 Hymenochirus boettgeri
ACTGTGCTCAACTCAACTGTACTAACAGTGACAGTCTGCTTGGACTCTGGCTCTCAGCCTCTCTCCTTCACTTCAGCACCGACAGGAGACTCAGCAATTTGCGCAGGCGCTGACACAGGCACCTCAGAAGTCCTTCTGTGTTCTCCCCCCCCCTATCCCCCATTCCACACATAGAGGGCAGCAGAGCAGGAAGTAAGTGCCGACAATGACTCAAGACTGCAACTTTCCACTGACTGTGTTACGATCGGATCGGATCGATCCAGACAAAATTTCAGTCAGGCAGTTTTCTGGTTTTCCTAGGTCTCGGGACTTTTCCCGGGACATTAGGATAGCGGGACTGCTACCTAAAATCCGGGACTGTCCCGGTAAATCCGGGACTATTGGCAACTATGGTATTGGCAGGTGGGAGTCCGCCCGGTACAAGACATACGTACGCCCAAGAAGGGTAGAATGTGTTGCTTATGTTGTAGTGGTGTTCTGATGTGTCATATGTGTTTATAAGAGTGTATGTTCAGTATGCGTATAAGAGTGTGTATGTTCAGTATGTGTATAAGAGTGTGTATGTTCATAGATAGATAAGAGATAGATAGATAGATAGATAGATAGATAGATAGACAGGGATAGAATAAATAGATAGATAGATAGACAGGGATAGAAGAGATAGATAGATAGATAGATAGATAGAGAGAGAGAGAGAGAGGGATAGAATAAACAGATAGATATATAGATAGACAGGGATAGATAGATAGATAGATAGACACAGAGAGAGAGATAGATAGGTAGACAGGGATAGAAGAGATAGATAGACAGGGACAGAAGAGATAGATAGAGAGATAGAGAAACCACGCCCCCAGCCCCTACTTCCCTCTGACTCAATGTCCATTCGTCTGGCTATTGTGATAACTCAATGTCAATTCGTCCCGCTATTTTGATAACCACGCCCACTTTCCACGCCCCCTGGTCCTGCCACCTCCCAGTATCCCAGTCAGTAGTGGTGATTCCCGGTCTAGCATTAAGTGGTTCAGGTAAGGAGAAACAAGGCTGAGGGATCAGTGGTTCTGGGAAGCTGAGTACCGAGCTGTGCTGTACCTAGCTATCATGAGCTATGGGGGGACAGAGGGCTACATCCACTGATAGACCCTCAGGGGATCCTGGGAATTGTAGTCTTTCCAGTTAGAGGACTTAAGTAGATAGATAGATAGATAGACAGGGATAGAATAGATAGATAGATAGACAGGGACAGAAGAGATAGATAGAGAGATAGAGAAACCACGCCCCCAGCCCCTACTTCCCTCTGACTCAATGTCTATTCGTCTGGCTATTGTGATAACTCAATGTCAATTCGTCCCGCTATTTTGATAACCACACCCACTTTCCACGCCCCCTGGTCCTGCCACCTCCCAGTATCGCAGTCAGTAGTGGTGATTCCCGGTCTAGCAGTAAGTGGTTCAAGTAAGGAGAAACCAGGCTGAGGGATCAGTGGTTCTGGGAAGCTGAGTACCGGGCTGTGCTGTACCTAGCTATCATGAGCTATGGGGGGACAGAGGGCTACATCCACTGACAGACCCTCAGGGGATCCTGGGAATTGTAGTCTTTCCAGTTAGAGGACTTAAGTAGATAGATAGATAGATAGATAGATAGATAGATAGATAGATAGATAGATAGAGAGATAGACAGACAGGGATAGAAGAGATAGATAGATAGATAGATAGATAGATAGATGTTAGAGAACTGTAATAAGGAGATGTTAGAGAACTGTAATAAGGAGATGTTAGAGAACTGTAATAAGGAGATGTTGGAGAACTGTAATAAGCAGATGTTAGAAACTGTAATAAGGAGCTGTCGAGAACTGTAATAATGAGATGTTGGAGAACTGTATAATGGAGATGTTAAGAACTGTAAATAAGGAGATTTTAGAGAACGGGTAATAAGGAGATGTTCGAGACCTGTCCTACGGAGCTGTTCGCGACCTGGTATACCGAAGATGTGCGCCCCCAACAGCCCTGTACTCCGCCTGATGTTAGAGAACCTGTAATAAGAGATTTTTGGAGAACTGTATAGAGTGTGGAGAACTGTCATACGATGTTAAGACCTGTATAGGAGATGTTGGAGAACTGAATACTGACGATGTTTGGAGAACTGTACATAAGGACATTTGGAGAACTGTACTATAAGAGAATTTTTGAAGAACTGTAATAAGATGTTAAGAACTGTAATAAGGAGATTTTGGCGAACTGTAATAAGATGTTAGAGACTGTAATAATGAGATGTTCGAGACTGTAATAAGGAGATGTTAGAGCACTGTCAATAAAGGAATGTTAGAGACTGTAATAAGGATATGTTAGAGAACTGTAATAAGGAGATGTTTAGAGAAACTGTAATAAGGAGATGTTGGAGAACGTATCAGGAGATGTTAGAGAACTGTAATAAGGAGATAGTTAGAGAAACGGTAATAAGATATTTTCGATGACTTTAATAGGAGATGTTATACGAACTTAATAAGAAGATGTTAGCGACTGTATAAGCGGATTTTGAGAACTGTAATAAGCAAGATGTTGAGAACTGTAATAAAGGAAGATGTTGTAGAACTGTACTAAGAGTGTTGTATGAAACTTTACATAAAGATTTTAGAGAACTTTATAAGGAATGTTGGGAACTGTAATAAGTAGATTTGAAACTGTAATAAGATGTTAGAGAACTGTAAAAGAGAATGTTGGAGAACTGTAATAAGATGTTTAGAACTGTAATAAGGAGATGTTTGGCGAAACTGTTTAATAAGATGTTAGAGGGAATGATAATAAGGAGATGTCGAGAACTGTAAGAAAGGAGATGTTAGAATAACTGTAATAGGAGTATGTTAGAAGAACTGTAATAGGAGATGTAGAGAACTGTATAAGGAAGATGTTAGAGAACGTAATAAGGAGATTGTTCGAGAACTGTAATAAGGAGATGTTAAGAACTGTAAATAAGGAGATGTTTCGAGAACTGTAATATCGGGAGATGTTAGAGAACTGTAATAAAGAAGATGTTAAGAACTGTAATAAGCAATGTTGAGAACTGTAAATAATCAGATGTAGAGAACTGTATAGCAGATGTTAGAGAAACTGTAATAAGGAGATGTTGGAGAACTGTAAATAAGCTGTTATAGAACTGTAATAAGGAGAATGTTGGAGAACTGTAATAAGGATATTTAGAGAACTTAATAGGAGATGTTGGGCACGGTAATAAGAGATGTTCGATAACTGTAAATAGAGGATATGTTAGAACTTAAATCAGAGATGTTAGAGAACCTGTAATCATTCGAAATGTTCGAGAACTGTAATAGAAGATGTTAGAGAACTGTAAATAAGCAGATGTTCGAGAACGTGTAATAATCAGATGTTAGAGACTGTAATAAAATGAGATGGTTGGAGAACTGTAATCAGATGGTTAGAGAACTGTAATAAGGATATGGTTGGAAACTGTAATAGGAGTGTTTGGAGACTGTAATAAGAGGTTGAGAACTTGTATAAGAAGATGTTAAATTATCGTAATAAGAAGATGTTAAGAAATGTAATAAGAAGAATGTGTTAAGAAAAGGGTATACGGAGATGTTTGGAGAACTGTTAATACGGAGATTTTAGAGAACTGTCATACGGGGGTGTTAGAGACTGTAATAAGGAGACATGTTAGAGAACTGTAATAATGAAGGGGGTGTTAGGAAAAGTATAAGGATAGTTGGAGAATTGTAATAAGCCAGATTTAGATAACTGTAATAAGGGGGTGTTAGAGAAAAGTAATAAGGAGATGTTTGGAGAATTTTAATAGCCACGATGTTAGTAGACCTGTAAACTAAGTAGATGTTAGGAACTGTAATAAGGATAAGTTATAGAACTGTAATAAGGAGATTTAGAGACTGTAATAAGGGACGATAGAGAAATTTATAATGAGAAGGAACAATAATCTGGTTAAATTGTAAGTACATTCCATATGTTTTTCTTCTCTTATTTACATGGAGGTGAGAACGCTTATTTCCACCTGTAACTACTACAGTCATCCTAAATACATACGATATACATCTACATGCATACTAATCCTACAACGATCTACAATTAACATACATACAATACTACAATCTCACCTAAATACATACCTCTACTACATGATTACATCATACAGATACACATGCATACTAAATACATACAAGATACTCATATATTACATCATACTAAATCACATACAGACCTACATACGTAATACATAAGATCCTAACCAACTACATGCATACTAATACACAACAATACTACATACTACTACAATGCATACCCATACTAAAAGCACCTGCATACGACATACATCTACATACATCCAACCTAATAACTTACATACATACAATACATACATACATACTACATACCATACAAACAGACTACACAACCACCCTACATACTACATACATAATTACATACATACATACAATCCTAATACATACAGATACTACAATGGCAAATATGTCAATAAAGTTTAAACCAATTGTGTCTGATGCATTAAACTCACCCAGGAACATTTCCCCTTTGGAAGTTGATATGACTAATCTACTCTCCCCAGGTCTCGCTCAGAAGATGGGGATCTCACTACTGCCTGTGGGGGACAATGTGATCTCTACTCATCTTGTGACCGCCCACATTGTGTGTGTTTTTTTTTTGGATTCATCACAGAGAAGAACAGTTGACTGCCAAATGCCATTTGATAATCTTCCAGTTGAGAGAACCTTTACCATGTGTCCCAATGTTTCTTTCCCATCTTCAATCTGCCATCCTGGCCCCATGGCCTGGCCCAGTTAAATAAGGCAATTATTCCTAAACCCAAGCAAAGTCCTTTGTGCTGGACATAAACCGCTTTCTAAAAACGACAATGCGGAAGGGCATCAGACCCGATGATACTAAAATATTGGAGAAATGGGAGTCTATGTATGTGTTTATTTATATCGCACCGTCAACGCACACCTGGGATACAAAAACAAGATACCAAAAAAAGCCCGTACAAGGTTGCAACATATAAATAAATACATCAATATATAAATAAAGTAGAGCATCATGAAATGATAATGAACGAGCATCCAGGTGCACATAAGGTCAGAGTCGCCTGCCCTGTAGAGCTTACAATCAATATTAGGTGGTAACATACAGTACTATGAAGGGGAGGGAAGTGCCATAGTAATAACTGGTGCAGTGGTTAACAGTCCTGTGCTTGTGGCTAGGAGATAGATTGAGAGGTTAGATTTAAAAACTGTTTATTGAGGTTCTTGGGCCTAGAGATGGGGCCCAGAGAGTAGAGAGTTTTAAGGTGGAAGGATGCAGTGTGTGGGTTGTCTGTATAGGAATGGTTTCTGTGATGGGTACGAGGGTACAGACAGGGACATATGGTGACACTAGAGAGAGAGGTGTAGGTGGAGGAATCAGTGTGAGTGGGGGTCTGTATAGGCGATGGTTCTGGATGGGTCATACAGGGTACTGACAGAGG
Organism: Hymenochirus boettgeri; assembly: GCA_019447015.1. NCBI lineage: Eukaryota > Metazoa > Chordata > Amphibia > Anura > Pipidae > Hymenochirus > Hymenochirus boettgeri. Next base: position 5,503 of record JAACNH010000378.1, read on the forward strand.
ACATATGGTGAAGCTAAGAGAGAGTTTAAGGTGAGAGGAGGCAGTGTATTGGGGGGGTCTGTATATGGAGATGGTTCTGTGATTGGTACGGTACGACAAGGGACTTTATGGTGACACTAGAGAGAGTAGGTTTAAGGTGAGGGAGGATGGCAGTGGTGAGTGGGGGTCTGTATAGGAGATTTTCGTGTGATGGTACAAGGTAGCAGACAGACATATTGGTGACACTAGATAGAGTAGGTTTTTAAGGTGAGAGGATTCAGTGTGAGTGGGGGTCTGTATAGGAGTTAAAGATTTGGGGTGGTCTGTGATGGGGTAGCAGGGTACGGACAGGGATCTTGGTGACACTAGAGGAGGTGAGGTTTAGGTGGGAGGATGCCGGTGAGTGGGTCTGTTATAGGAGGATGGTTCTGTTATGGTACAGTATGGAGCAGGAGCATATGGTGACCTAGAGAGAGAGGTTTGAAGGTGTATCGATGAGTGTTGGGGGATCTGTATAGGAAGATTGTTCTGTGATGGGTACAGGGTACGGACAGGGACATATGTTGAGACACTAAGAGAGAGGTTTAAGGGTGATAGGATGCAGTGTGAGTGGGGGTCTGTTAGGAGATGGGTCTGTTATGGTACAGGGTACGGACAAGGACATATGGTTGACACTAAGAGATGAGTTACAGGTGAGAGGATGGCTTGTGAGTGGGGGGGTCTGTAGGAGATGGTTCGTGTGATGGGTAACAGGGGACGTACAGGGAGCATCTGGTGCATCTTAGAGAGAGAGGTTTAAGGTGAGAGGATGCCGGTGTGGTGTGGTGTTCTGTATAGGAGATGGTTCTGTGTATGGTAGGCAACCGGGTACAGACAGAGGACATATGGGACCCTAGAGAGAAAGGTTTAGGTAGAGGAAGCTAGTGTGAGTGGGGGGTCTGATAGGAGATGGTTCTTTGATGGGTACACATGGTACGTACCAGGGACTATGGTGACACTAGAGAGAGAGGTTTAAGGTGAGTAGGATTCATTTGTGAGTGGGGGTCTGATATAGGGATATGGATTTTCCTGTGAATGGTTACAGGTTACGACAGGGACAATATGGTGACACTATATAGAGCGGGTTTAAGATGAGAGATGCAGTTTGATTGGGGGTCTAGGTATAGGAATTGTCGTGATGGGTACATGTACAGACAGGGACTATATGGGGCCTAGAGATTATGAGAGGTTTAAGGGTGGGAGAAGCAATGTGAGTGGGGTCTGTTACTAAGGAGGATGAGTTCTGTGATGGGTACAGGACGTACAGGGAATATGGTGATCTATCTAGAAGAGAAGTATAAGGTGGAGGATAGGCAGTGTGAGTGGGGTCTGTAATAGGAGATGGTTCTGTGATGTAGCAGGGTATCGGACAGGAACATAGGGGGACCCTAGAGTAGAGAGGTTTAAGGTGGGTAGGATGCAGTGATGTAGTGGGGTCTGTATAGGAGATGGTGCTGTGATGGGTAAGCAGGGTACGGTACAGGGACATATGGGGATCACTAGAGTAGAATGTTAAGTGTGAGGAAAGTATGTGAGTGGGGGCTGTATAGGAGATGTTTTCTGTGATGGGAGCAGGTGTTACCGGTACGAGGAATATATGGGGATCACTAGAGAGAGAGGTTTAAGTGAGAGTTGCAGTGTGAGTGGGGGTCTGTTATAGGAATGGTTCTGGATGGTACAGTACAGGACAGGATCATATGGGGACACTGGAGCGTAGGAGGTTTAAGGGTGAGAGGATGCAGTGTGAGTGGGGGGGGTCTGTATGCGGAGATGTTCTGTGCTGGGTCAGTACGGAGCGGGCATATGGTGACACTAGAGAGGAGAGGTTTAAGTTGGGCGGCAAGCAAGTGTGAGTGGGGGTCTGTAATAGGAAGATGGTTCTGTGGATGGTACAAGGGTAGGTGACGGCAGGACATATGGATGAACTAGAGAGAGAGTTTAAGGTGGAGGAAGCAGTGTGAGGTGGTGGTCTGTATAGAGATGGTTGCTGTGATGGGTATTGACGGACATGGACATATTATGACACTAGAGAGAGAGGTTATAAGGTGGGTAGGAAGGCAGTGTGAGTGGGGGGTCTGTATAGGAGATGGTTCTGTGATGGGTACCACGGGGTACAGACATGGGACCCTATGGTGACACTATAGAGATATGTTTAAGGTGATAGAGAAGTGTGAGTGGGGGTCTGTATAGGAGATTGTTCTGTGATGGTACAGGTATCAGATCCCGGACATATAGTGACACTGAAGAGAGAGAGGTTAAGTGGGAAGGATGCAGTGTGAGTGGGGGTCTGTATAGAAGATGTTGTTTCTGTGGTGAGCGGAGGGTACGGACATGGACATATGTGGACATAATAGAAGAACATATAAGAAGGAGCATCAGAGCGAGGCTATTTTAAATGTTAATATAGGATTTGTCAGATAATGGTTTTATGGGGAGGCCAGGTAGATGTTTGGCAGCAGGGAGAATCTAATATCTCCGATTGTAGAGTAGTGAGTATGTTGTGCGGCTAAGTAAAGTCAGGGACTGGAGTGGAGAAAAGATGGATAGCAGGCGACCAAAAGCAGAAGGTTATCAATGATTCGATGCGGTGATAGGTTAGAGAGCAGGTGTAAGCAAGCGTAGTACGGGAGAGAAGAGGAACTTACGGATTTCACAAGTTACAGAGGAAAAAGCGGGACAGGTTTTAGTAACTTTGTTAATGGAATTGGAAAAGAGGAGAGTAGGGATCAATAATACGTGTGCCGACTGACATAGGGTAATGGGGTGTTGCCTACAGAAATGGAAATTGTGGGATAAGTACCAGTGTTAGGTTGGAAAATAATTAGTTTGGTTTTAGTCAGTTAAAGGGCAAGTCCAGAGCTAAAAAAACGCTATTCGGTTGAATACCCCACAATCCCTGTTTTCACATTATTAAGAATTCTTAAAGATTCCTCTGAAGGGACTTACCTGACCCGGTCCTTAGCCACCTGGGAGGTGCTTCGTGCCCCTGTTGCGAGATAAAAACAGGAGAAGTGCGGCTCTGCACTGACAGCTGCTCTACTCCCTGGGGAATCTTCCCCATTGGTTTTTCCTGGTCAGGTGAAAACGTCCAACCAGCCTGTCTTCCAAACCCTGATGATATATTTGCACCAGGACATCTGTGTGTAGCTCTCGGTTGGGGCCGTTTAAAGGAAGGTATACATTTATATGAATGGTTTCTATGACATTACAAATATTCCTATGTTACACCAATGATGGCTGAATAATGCTAAATAAAGGTCTGTAGCTGCCTCTCTCATTCTGTAATGATAAAGGGAGGATTCCGTCTGATCCGACAGAATCACCCCAGAGTTCACCGTCCGCCTCAAAACTGCCCGAAAATTCCCCCCTGCACTCCAGAATAGGGGGTTGGACATGGCTGAAAGAAACGTGCAGTCCCAAGCGTCCTGTCTATACTTTATATGCTTTATAGAAGGAGATTGCTCGGGACTCCCCAACTGTAAATTATAAGGATATTAGAAGTCACCTTGGAGTTCCATGCCCTGTATGGTAATCGGCCTGCGGACTGTACTTTTATATGGTCACGGAACTCCTCGTTGACTTCTAATATCCGCAAGGACATCTTATAATGTCAGCGTATGGATTATGGATTGTGTAATTAACAGTAGAGTTGATCCAGGGAAATTTCCCATTGCCAGTCAGGAAGGAACAGTAGAGTTGATCCAGGGAAATTTCCCATTGCCAGTCAGGAAGGAATTTTTTTCCCCTTCATAAATTTGGTGGGATTTTTTTGCCTTCCTCTGGATCAACAGTTAGGCAGGAAATAAGGGATATTGCTAGTTGGGTTGGACTGGATGGACGTATGTCTTTATTCAACCTCCAATACTTTCCTATACTATACTATACTAAGCACATGGGGATAAAGCAAGCTGCTGATCATTACTTCAAAGGCTAAGTGCAGAAGTTCTAAGGTAAGTCCACTGGGAAATACCTAGAAATTGAAGTTCTCATCCTGACTACTTTAATTGGGAGGGGGGTGGGGGAAAGACTATAATTGTTCTTTAAGGACATGCATTGTCCTTACAGGGTAGGATGCTGGTTCTAAAGCTAGCCATACATGGGCAGATGTTCTTCCGAAGAACCCATCAAAGTTTCCCACCTTGAGCCGGCAATTTCAAAAGGAAATCTGCAGAGAGAGATTGGACCTAAGATGAACAGTTCAATATTGTCGAGACGTCGATCGGAAAAACAGAAAATGGTTTTCGATATTTTGAGAGATTCGATCGAATTTACTGAATTGCCCCATGTATGTGTGTGTGTGTGTGTGTGTGTTGGGGTGGATTAAGTCTTTTGCTTTATATAAACTCCTTACTCTTCCTTATAAACAATGTGGTTAAGTTTATCATTGTTTTTCTTTTCACATAGAATCCAAGTCCCAAACAGCTAAGGCTAAGTACTGTGTCTTACTGTGGTCCCCAGGATAGGAGTCGAGACTGTAATAACTACATTAGTGTTGCCATAGCTGGTCTACTCTATAGCTGATTGGTTGCATGTGTTGGTGTTTTTTATTTAGGCAGTTGCAGCTCCAAGGATGGGCTGGTATCTGAAACCTCAGGAGAAATAATATTCCCGGAAAGGCCTCAGGAAACTTACAAGAACAACGAGTGAGTATGTGGCTTTACATGTACAATCTGGGCTGCAATTACCACCAGGGGGCGCTTGTGATTGCAGGGGTGGCTTTCTCCTACTGTATCCACTTTCATTTACGGCACTTCAAGTTTTTAAAAAGACATCTGACATCCCCTGTGGTACAGTTATCATTATAAACAGGTCATGTTAATTGGATTACTCAGATTTCAATTATTCCTATTATTAAAAATTGGTGTGGTTTGAGGTGTGATCTGGTATCTATACGCTAAATAATCGAATTTTATAAACTTGTACCTTTAGATATAGAAAGATCTCACTGCTCCAAAACTGTTTTCAGATTTAAATCTGAGCTGTAGATCCTGAGAAATCATCAAGATGAAATGTTTAATATCTGAGGCTTATAGTTGCGTATTTGCTGCATATATACTGCGTATTGATGTGTATAATGATGTGTTATATGATGCTTATATGGTGCCTATATGGTGTGTAATTGCTGTGTATATGGGGTGTATATTAAAAAGTTTTTTTTTTTAACCCTGAACCCGACACAGGTACCACACCTACTGATCAACTTATCCATTACTATGGCAGCATACTTAGGTTAACTTAAGTCAAAAAAAGAAATCTTGATCAATAATTTTAAAAAGTTTGTTTTTTTAACTTCCAACCTGATCGAGGTACACACACCTACTACCTCCCTTCCATTTTCCATGGCAGCCATATTTAAAGGGTATAGTCAAAAAAATATTTTGAGTAATCATCAACAAAGTTTTTTTTTTTTTTTTTTTTTAAGGGCATTTCCACCCCCCAAACTAAAATTTTAACAACTACCGGCCCCACTGTACATAAAAAAAATCCTTACCGTACATCCCTGCTCCTTGTGGTTCACCTGTTATGCTCTTCAAAGTTCAGAAACTGGGAGCAAAGCTGTCAGTGACTCATACGTGGCCTGTATCTTAGCTAACCGCAGCAAGGTCTGAAGCATGCGCAGTGAAGCCCCCCCCCCTCCCCCCCGATCCCTCCGTGGCTGTCAGTCTTCCATCTTAAAACCTTTTTATGTCTTGCAGGGCATACCCTCCCATCCCCAACCGCTATATTCATACTTGTAAAATCGCTTCCAATCTCTACTTACACCTACTCGTTCCAGTGCTGTTCTGCATTGATGGCAGCCGCGGCTGATTGGCTGCCTGTCACCAATCACAGCCGCGGCTGCCTGTCTACCCCCCTCTTGTCAGTTTTTCCCGGGGGGCAGGGGACCAGACCAAACAGCGCTGGAACGAGGAGGTGTAGATATTAGAATTGAATTAGTAGATATTGAAGCGATTTTACAGTGTGAATATAGCAGTCGGGGTGGGAGGTAAAAAGATTTAAAAGAGGGGGTGGACATGCCCTTTAACCCCAACCTGACACAGGTACACACACCTACTGATCTACTTATCCATTACTGTGGCAGCCATACTCAAGTGTTTGTTTTTTTAACTTTCAACCTGATCCAGGTACACACACCACTGACCTACCCTTCCATTTCCATAGCAGCGATATTGAAAGGGTAACTATAGTCAAGATCAATTTTAAGTAATAATCAACAGATTGATTTTTTTTTAACCGCCAACCTGTCCCCGTGTACACACAACTACTACCGACCTCCCCGTCTATTTCCTTGGCAGCCATACTTAAAGGGTAACTGTAGTCAAAAAATATTTTTTTGTCCAATAATCAAAAAAATTCGTTTTTTTAAACCCCCCCGTGGCACAGGTATATACACATACTGACCTACCCCTCCATTACTGTGGCAGCCACACTTAAAGTGTAACTAAAGTAAAAAAAAAACTTTTGACCAATTATCAAAGTTTGTTTTTTTAAACCCCCACCTGCACAGGTACATATACTGACCTACCCTTCCATTTCTGTGGCGAGCCATACTAATGGGTACCTATAGTTAAAATAAATTTTGATCAGTAATCAAAAGTTTGTTGTTTTTTAACTTCCAACCTGACACAAGTACACACATTCATGTTGCAACTATTTTAAAGGGTAAGTATAGTTAAAAAAAACACATTTTGACCAATTTCAAAAAAGTTAGTCTTTAATCCCCAACCTGACACGAGTAACACACCAACTGATCTACCTTAAATTCACGTGACAGCCATATTTTAATGGGTAAGTAAAGAACCCAATGTCCTCAACATGGCATTATTGAAGTTTTAAAATCTGCAGCAGAAGCACAACATTCCCTTCCGAAATGCGACCTTTCAAGCCAATTCACATGTATACCTAAACGTTCCCTTTCTAGTTACCCATGTCACTTTCCCGGTTATATCCACTAGTCACGATACCTGTTATTAACCCTGTCACTTTCCCAGTTATATCCACCAGTCACGTTACCTGTTATTAACCCGTGTCACTTTCCCAGTTATATCCACCATTCATGTTAACTGTTTATTAACCCCTGTCACTTTTCCAGTTATATCCACCAGTTCCGTTACCTGTTATTAACCCCTGTCACTTTCCCAGTTATATCCTAGTCACGTTACTTTTTATTAACCCCTGTCACTTTCCCAGTTATTCCACATCACGTTACCTGTTATTAACCCTGTCACTTTCCCAGTTATATCCCCCAGTTCACGTTACCTGTTATTAACCCGTCCCACTTTCCCGGTTATAATCCACCATCACGTATTGTTATTAACCCTGTCACTTTCCCAGTTATATCCACCATCCAGTTACCTGTTATTAACCCTGTTCACTTTCCCGTTATATCCACCATCACTTACCTGTTTATAACCCCTGTCACTTTCCCATTATATCCACCATTCACGTTACCTGTTATTAACGTGCACTTTCCTCCAGTTATATCCACATTCACGTTACCTGTTATACCCCGTCACTTTCCCAGTTATATCCACAATTCCGTTACCTGTTATTCCCTGTCACTTTTCCCCGTTATCTCCCACCATTCACGTTACCTGTTATTAACCCCTGTGACTTTCCCAGTTTATATCCCACCATTCATTACCTGTATTTAACCCGTCTGTCACTTTCCAGTTATATCCACAATTCATGTTACTGTTATTAACCCCTGACTTTCCCAGTTATATCCCCATTCACGTTACCTGTTATTAACCCGTAACTTTCCCAGTTATATCCACCATTCACATTACCTGTTATTAACCCCTGTCACTTTCCCAGTATATCCACCATTCACGTTACCTGTTATTAACCCCTGTCACTTTCCCAGTTATAATCCACCAGTCACTTACCTGTTATTAACCCGTGTCACTTTCCAGTTATAATCCACATTCACGTTACCTGTTATTAACCGTGTCACTTTCCCAGTTATATCCACCATTCACGTTACCTGTTATTAACCCCTGTCACTTTCCCAGTTATATCCACCCATCACGTTACCTGTTATTAACCCGTGTCACTTTTCCAGTTATATCCACCATTCACGTTACCTGTTATTAACCCCTGTCACTTTTCCAGTTATTCCACAATTCACGTTAACCTGTTATTAACCCCTGTGACTTTCCCAGTTATATCCACCATTCACGTTACCTGTTATTAACCCCTGTCACTTTCCCAGTTATATCCACCATTCACTTACCGTTATTAACCCATGTCACTTTCACCAGTTATATCCACCATTCACTTACCCTGTTATCTAACCCGTGTCAACTTTTCCATTTATATCCACACATTCCCAGTTACCACTGTTATTTAACCCCTGTCACTTTCCCAGTTATATCCACCATTCACGTTACTGTTATTAACCCCTGTCACTTTCCCAGTTATATCCACATTCACGTTACCTGTTATTAACCCACTTTCACTTTTCCCAGTTTATATCCACCATTCACAGGTTATCCTGTTATTAACCCGTGTCACTTTTCCAGTTATATCCACAATTAACGTTACCTGTTATTAACCCCTGTGACTTTCCCAGTTATATCCACCATTCACGTTACCTGTTATTAACCCCTGTCACTTTCCCAGTTCCCCTCCGCCTTTCACCTCCCATCCTTCCCCCTTCACTCCCTTTCTCCTCTGCCAACTTCCCTTACCTCCCTCCTACTTACCTGTTCTTCACTTTCCCATTTACCTTCCACGCCCCCTCCCTCCCCCCCCCCCCCCCCCGCCCACCCCCCCCCCCCCAGTTCCCCCACCCCCATCTACCCCCCCCCACCCCCCCCCGTCCGCCACCCCCCACCCCCACGCCCTACCCCCCCCCCCTCCCCCCGCCCAGCCCCCCTGCCCCCCCCCTCCCTTTACCCCTCCGCATCCTTTCCGTTTATAGCCCTCCTTCCTTCCTTTACCCCCCCTCCATCATCTCCACCCCCTTTCTTCCCTGCCCCTTCCCTATCCCCTCCCCTTATCCCTCACTTTTCCCATTTATCCCCATCTCCTTATCGTTTTCCCCCATTTCTCTCCTTCCTCTTCTTCTTATTCCCTTTTCACTTCCACCACTTCTCCCTGTCACGTTTCTTCCCCCCTTTCTCCCCATTCCTACTCCAACCCCTCGTCCTTCCTTATTCCTCCTACCTTCCCTTTACCACTACTTCCCCCTTCCTTCTTTTCTTTTCCTTTCTTCCACTCCGTTACCCTCCCTCCCTTCATTTCCACCTCCCCGTCACTTCCCCTTTTCCCTTTCCCCCGTCCCTCCCAACCTTTCACATACCTCCTTCACTTACCCGTTATTCCTTCACGTTCTTCTTACCCACTTCCATCTCGTCACTTTCCTCCAGTTCCATCCCTTCCCCTCTTGTCCTCCTTTCCAGTTATATCCCTCCCCATTGCCGTCTACCCTTCCCCCTCATTCGATTTCTTCCCTTCACCGTTCCCCCGGCTTTCTTCCGTCTCTCCTCGTTCCTTTCTTCTCCACAATTCATCGTTACCTGTTATTACCCCTGTCACTTTCCTTCTCCCAGTTATATCCCCATTCCCCTGACCTGTTATTCCTTCCTGTTCCCCCCCCTTTTCCCCCTTCCCCCTATTACTTCCTCCCCCCACTCCCCGTTCCCTTCACATTACTGTTCTTCCCCCTCCTTTTCCCCCACTTCCACCCCACTCCCTTTTTTCCACCCCGTCAGGCTTTTTCCTTCCGTTATTCCCCCCGCTACTTTCACCCCGTTTCATCCTCACGTTTCCTCTTCTTCACCTTCCATTCCCTCTTCCCCCCGATAGTTATATCCACCATTCAACCGTTACCTGTTATTAAAACCACTGTCACTTTCCCAGTTATATCCACCACTCACGTTACCTGTTATTAACCCCTGTCACTTTTCCCAGTTATATCCACCAGTCACGTTACCTGTTTAAACCCCTGTCACTTTCCCAGTTATATCACCGTCACGTTACTGCTGTTATTAACCCCTTCACTTTTCCCAGTTATTCCACCATTCAGTCCTTTTCTAACCCCGTGTCACTTTTTCCAGTTATATCCACATTCCACGTTACCTGTTATTAACCCTGTGACTTTCCCAGTTATATCCACCATTCACTTTTACCTGTTATTAACCCGTGTCCGTTTCCCCAGTAATCCACGATTCACGTTACCTGTTATTAACCCCGTTGTCACTTTCCCAGTTAATCCATCCATTCACGTTACCTGTTATTACCCCGTGTCACTTTTCCAGTTATCCACATTCACTTTACCTGTTATAACCCTGTCACTTCCCCAGTATATCCACCAGTCACGTTACCTGTTATAACCCCTGTCATTTTCCACGTTATAATCCAACATTACTTTACCTGTTATTAACCCGTGTCACTTTTCAGTTATATCCACAATTCACGTTACTGTTAGAACCCGTGTCACTTTCCCATTATATCCACCATTTCACGTTACCTGTTATTAAACCCCTGTCACTTTTCCGTTTATATCCAACCATTCACTTACCTGTTATTAACCCGTGTCATCTTTCCAGTTATATCCACAATTCACGTTACCTTTTATTAACCCCTTGTCATTTCCTCAGTTATATCCACCCCATTCACGTTACCTGTTATTAACCCTGTCACTTTCCCAGTTATATCCACCAATTACACTTACCGGTTATTAACCCTGTTCACTTTCCCCGTTATATCCACCAATTCACGTTACCCTGTTATAACCCGTGGTCACTTTTCCAGTTATATCCACAGATCACGTTACCTGTTATAACCTGTCACTTTCCCAGTTATATCCACATCCGTTACTGTTATTAACCCCTGTCACTTTCCCAGTTTAATCCACCATTAACGTTACCTGTTATTAACCCCTGTCTTCCAGTTATATCCACATTACTTACTGTTATTAACCCGTTCACTTTCCAGTTATATCCAAATTACCGTTACCGTGTTTAACCCCGTACTTTCCCGATTTATATATACCACCACTTCACAGTTACTCCTGTTATTAACCCCTGTCACTTTCCCAGTTATATCCACCATTCACGTTACCTGTTATTAACCCTGTCACTTTCCAGTTATATCCACCATCACACTTACGTGTTATTAACCTGTCACTTTCTCCCAGTTATATCCACCATTCACGTTACCTGTTATTAACCCCTGCACTTTCCAGTTATATCCACCAATTCACTTACCCTGTTATTAACCCTTGACTTTCCCGTTATATCCACAATTCACGTTACCTATTATACCCTGTCACTTTCCCAGTTCTTCCACCATTCCACTTACTGTTATAACCCGTGCACTTTTCCCAGTTATATCCACCATCAACGTTACTGTTTTAAACCGCCTTTCCTTTCTTCCAGTTATATACCATTCACGTTACCTTTTTTAACCTGTGTCACTTTTCCAGTTATATCCACCATTCAACGTTACCTGTTATTACCCCTGTCACTTTCCCAGTTATATCCACCACTCACGTTACCTGTTATTAACCCCTGTCACTTTTCCAAGTTACTATCCCACCATTACGTACTGTTATTAACCCGGTCACTTTCAGTTATATCCACAATTAATACTTACCCCTGTTATTAACCCTGTCACTTTCCCAGTTATATCCACCATTCACGTTACCTGTTATTACACCCCTGTCACTTTCCCAGTTATATCCACCATTCACGTTACCACCTGTTTAAACCCCTGTCACTTTCCCAGTTATATCCATCCCCATTCACGTTACCCTGTTATTTAACCTGTGTCACTTTTCCAGTTATATATCCAAATTCACGTTACTCTGTTATTAACCCCTGTCACTTTCCCAGTTATATCCACCATTCACGTTACTGTTATTAACCCCTGTCACTTTCCCAGTTATATCCACCATTCACGTTCCTGTTATTAACCCCTGTCACTTTCCCAGTTATATCCACCATTCACGTTACTGTTATTAACCCTGTCACTTTCCCAGTTATATCCACAAGTCCGATACCTGTTATTAACCCCTGTCACTTTCCCAGTTATATCCACATCACGTTACCTGTTATTAACCCTGTCACTTCCCAGTTAATCCACCATAACGTTATTGTTATACCCCTGTCACTTCCCAGTTATATCCACTATCACGTAATTGTTATTAACCCCGTCACTTTTCCCAGTTATATCCCACAATTACCTGTTATTAAACCGTCACTTTTCCCGTTATATCCACCATCACGTTACCTGTTATTAACCCCGTCACTTTCCCGTTATATCCACCACGTCACGTTATGTTATTACCCCTGTCACTTTCCAGTTATATCCACCATCATGTTACCATTGTTTATTAACCCTGTCACTTCCCAGTTATTCCACCATCACTTACCTTTTATTAACCCCTGTCACTTTCCCAGTTATATCCACCATTCACGTTACCTGTTATTAACTCCGTGACACTTTCCCAGTTATATCCCATCACGTTACGTTATACCGTGACGTCCTCCAGTTTAATCCACATTCACGTTACCTGTTATAACCCTGTCTTTCCCAGTTATTCCACCATTCACGTTACCTGTTATAACCCCGTGACTTTTCCATTATCTCCACCATTCACGTTACCTGTTATTAACCCCGTCACTTTTCCAGTTATATCCCAATTCACGTTACCTGTTATTAACCCCTGTCACTTTCCAGTTATATCCACCATTCACGACCTGTTTATTAACCCGTGACTTTCCTTATATCCACATTCACGTTACCTGTTATTAACCCCTGTCATTTTCCCAGTTATATCCACCATTCACGTTCCTGTTTTAACCCCTGGTCATTTTCCCAGTTATATCCACATTCCGTTACCGTTATTAACCGTGTCACTTTCCAGTTATATCCACAATTCACGTTACCACTGTTTTAACCGTGTCACTTTCCCAGTTATATCCACCATTCACTTACCTTGTATTAACCCCTGTCACTTCCCAGTTATATCCACCAATTCACGTTACCTGTTATAACCCGTGTCAACTTTTCCAGTTATATCCACAATTCACGTTCCTTGTATTAACCCGTGTACTTTCCCAGTTATATCACCATTCACGTTTACTGTTATTAACCCCTGTCACTTTCCCAGTTATATCCACCATTCACGTTACCTGTTATTAACCCCTTTCACTTTCCCAGTTATATCCACCATTCACATTACCCTGTTATTAACCTGTGTCACTTTTCCAGTTATATCCACAATTTCCTTACTGTTATTAAACCCCTGTCACTTTTCCCAGTTATATCCACCATTTCAACGTTACATGTTATTAACCCCTGTCACTTTCCCAGTTATATCCACCATTCACGTACATGTTATTAACCCTGTCACTTTCCGTTATATCCACCATCATTTAACTGTTTTACCCTTCACTTTCCAGTTATATCCACCATTCACGTACATGTATTAACCCGTGCACTTTCCCAGTTTATCCACCATTCAGTTACCTGTTATTAACCCTGTCACTTTCCCAGTTATATCCACATTCACGTTACATGTTATTAACCCCTGTCACTTTCCCAGTATATCCACTTCACGTTCCTGTTATTAACCCCTGTCACTTTCCAGTTATATCCACCATTCACGTTACCTGTTATAACCCGTCACTTTCCCAGTTATATCCACATTCACGTTACCTGTTTTTACCAACCCTGTCACTTTCCCGGTTATATCCACCATCACGTATGTTATTAACCCCTGTCACTTTCCCAGTTATATCCACCATTCAGTTACCTGTTATTAACCCCTGTCACTTTCCAGTTATATCCACATTCACTTCCTGTTATTAACCCCTGTCACTTTCCCAGTTTATATCCACCATTCACGTACCTGTTATTAACCCCGTGCACTTTCCCAGTTATATCCACCATCACTATACACGTTATTACCCCGTCACTTTCCCAATTTATCCACATTCACGTTTACCTGTTATTAACCCCTGTCACTTTCCCAGTTATATCACCCTTCCGTTACCTGTTTTAACCCCTGTACTTTCCCAGTTATATCCACCATTCCAGTTACCTGTTATTAACCCGTGTCACTTTTCCAGTTATATCCACAATTCAACGTTACCTGTTATTAACACCCTGTACTTTCCCAGTTATATCCACCAATTCACGTTACCTGTTTTATACCCGTCACTTTCCCAGTTATATCCACCATTCACTTTACCTGTTATTAACCCGTGTCACTTTCCAGTAATATCCACATTCACGTTCCTGTTATTAACCCTGTCTTTCCTTCCCAGTTATATCCACCATCACGTTACCTGTTATTAACCCCGTGTCACTTTCCAGTTATAATCCACATTTCACGTTACCTGTTATTAACCGTGTCACTTTCCCAGTTATATCCACCATTCACGTTACCTGTTATTAACCCCTGTCACTTTCCAGTTATATCCACCATTCACGTTACCTGTTATTAACCCGTGTCACTTTTCTCCATTTATATCCACCATTCACAGTACCTGTTATTACCCGTGTCACTTTCCCAGTTATACCCCATTCACGTTACCTGTTATTTAACCCCTGTGACTTTCCCGTTATATCCACATTCACGTTACCTGTTATTAACCCTGTCACTTTCCCATTATACCACCATTCACGTTCCTGTTATTAACCCCTGTCACTTTCCCAGTTATATCCAACCACCATCACGTTACCCTTTTATTAACCCGTGTCACTTTCCCAGTTATATCCACCAATTCACGTTACCTGTTTTAACCCCTGTCACTTTCCCAGTTTATCCACCATTCACGTTACTGTTATTAACCCCTGTCACTTTCCCGTTATATCCACCACCTTCACGTTACCTGTTATTAACCCCTGTCACTTTTCCAGTTATATCCACCATTCACGATTACCTGTTATTAACCCGTTGTCACTTTTCCAGTTATACCACAATTAACGTTACCTGTTATTTAACCCCATGTACTTTCCCAGTTATATCCACCATTAACACGTTACCCTGTTATTAACCCCTGTCACTTCCCAGTTATATCACCACCATTCACGTTACCTGTTTAAACCCTGTGTCACTTTCCCGTTATTCCACCATCACGTTACCTTTATTAACCCTGTCACTTTCCCAGTTATATCCACCATTCACGTTACCTGTTATTAACCTACCTGTCACTTTCCGCGTTATACCCACCAGTCACGTTACCTTTATTAACCCCATGTCACTTTCCCAGTTATATCCACCATTCACGTTACCTGTTATTAACCCGTTGTCACTTTTCCAGTTATATCCACATTCACGTTACCTGTTATTAACCCCCTGTGACACTTCCCAGTTTAATCCACCATTCACGTTACTGTTATTAACCTGGTCACTTTCCCAGTTATATCC
The DNA here is from genome assembly GCA_019447015.1 of Hymenochirus boettgeri. Lineage (NCBI taxonomy): Eukaryota > Metazoa > Chordata > Amphibia > Anura > Pipidae > Hymenochirus > Hymenochirus boettgeri. Next base: position 20,909 of record JAACNH010000378.1, read on the forward strand.
ACCTTCACGTTACCTGTTATTAACCCTGTCACTTTCCCAGTTATATCCACCATTACGTACCTGTTATTAACCCTGTCACTTTTTCCAGTTATATCCACACATTCCACTTTACCTGTTATTAACCTTGTCACTTTCCCAGTATATCCACCATTCACGTTCCTGTTATTAACCCTGTCACTTTCCAGTATATCCACACATTCACGTTACCTGTTATTAACCCGTACTTTCCCAGTTATTCCACCATTCACGTTACTGTTATTAACCCTGCACTTTCCCAGTTATATCCACCATTCACTTACCTGTTATTAACCCGTGTGACTTTCCAGTTATATCCACCATTCACGTTACCTGTTAATAACCCCTGTCACTTTCCCATTATATCCCACTATCACGTTACTGTTATTAACCCCTGTCACTTTCCAGTTATATCCACCATTCACGTTACCTGTTATTAACCTGTGCACTTTCCAGTTATCCCACCATTCACGTTACCTGTTATTAACCCTGTCACTTTCCCAGTTATATCCCATCACTTACGTTATTACCCCTTCACTTTCCATTATATCCACCATTCACGTTACCTGTTTTAACCCCTGTCACTTTCCCAGTTATTCCACCATTATCACGTTACCATGTTATTACCCCTGTCACTTTTCCAGTTATATCCACAATTAACGTTACCTGTTATTAACCCCTGTCACTTCCCAGTTATATCCCCATTCACGTTACCTGTTATTACCCCTGTCCATTTCCCAGTTAATCCACCATTAGTACGTACTGTATTAACCGTGTCACTTTTCCCAGTTATATCCACCTTCCGTACCTGTTATTAACCCTGTCACTTTCCAGTTATCTCCACATTACACGTTACCTGTATTAACCCCTGTTCACTTCCCAGTTATATCCCAACATTCCGTTACTGTTATAACCCTTGACTTTCCCAGTTATATCCACCACTCACGTTACCTGTTATTAACCCCTGTCACTTTTCCCAGTTATATCCACCATTACGTTACCTGTTATAACCCCTGTCACTTTCCCAGTTATCCACCATTCACATACCACCTGTTATTACCCCTGTCCTTTTCCCGTTATATCCAACATTCACGTTACCCTGTTTATAACCCGTGTCACTTTCCAGTTATATCCACAATTCACGTTACCTGTTATTAACCCGTGTCACTTTTCCCAGTTATCTCCACAATCACGTTACCTGTTATTAACCCGCTGTCACTTTCCCATTATATCCACCATTCACGTTACCTGTTATTACCCGTGTCATTTTCCAGTTATATCCACCATTCACGTTACCTGTTATTAACCCCTGTCACTTTCCGTTATATCCACCATTCACGTTACCTGTTATTAACCCCTGTCACTTTCCCAGTTATATCCACCATTCACGTTACCTGTTATAACCCTGTCCTTTCCCAGTTATATCCACCATCACGTTACCTGTTATTAACCCTGTCACTTTTCCAGTTATATCCACATTCACGTTACCTGTTATTAACCCCTGTCACTTTCCCAGTTATATCCACCATTCACTTTACATTTATTAACCCCTGTCACTTTCCCAGTTATATCCACCATTACGTTACCTGTTATTAACCCCTGTCACTTTCCCAGTTAATATCCACCATTCACATTACCTTACTTAACCCGTTTTACGTTTTCCAGTTATATCCACATTAACGTTACCTTTATTAACCCTGTACTTCCCAGTTATATCCACCATTCACGTTACCTGTTATTAACCCGTGTCACTTTCCCAGTTATATCCACCATTCACGTTACTGTTATTAACCCTGTCACTTCCCATTATATCCACCATTCACGTTACCTGTTTTAACCTGTTCACTTTCCCAGTTATATCCCACTTCACGTTCCTGTATAACCTGTCACTTCCCAGTTATATCCACAATTCACGTTACCTGTTATTAACCCTGTCACTTTCCAGTTATATCCACCATTCACGTTACCTGTTATAACCCGTCACTTTCCCAGTTATATCCACATTCACGTTACCTGTTTTAACCCTGTCACTTTCCCAGTAATATCCACAATTCACGTTACCTGTTATTAACCCTGTCACTTCCCGTTATATCCACCATCACGTTACTGTTATTAACCCTGTCACTTTTCCAGTTATATCCACAATTCACGTTACCTGTTATTAACCCTTTATTACCCGTTCACTTCCCAGTTATATCCACCATTCACGTTACCTGTTTTAACCCTGTTCACTTTCCAGTTATATCCACCATTCACGTTACGTTATTAACCGTGTCACTTTCCAGTTATATCCACATTCACGTTACCTGTTATTAACCCCTGTATCTTCCCAGTTATATCCACCATTCACGTTAACCTTATTAACCCTGTCCTTTCCCAGTTATATCCACCATTCACGTTACCTGTTTATTAACCCCTGTCACTTCACAGTTATATCCACCATTCCACTTACCTGTTATTAACCCTGTGTCACTTTCCAGTATATCCACAATTCACGTTACTGTTATTAACCTGTCACTTTCCCAGTTATATCCACCATTCACGTTACATGTTATTACCCCTGTCACTTTCCCAGTTATATCCACCATTCACGTTACCTGTTATTACACCCCTGTCACTTTCCCAGTTATATCCACCATTCACATTACCTGTTATTAACCCGTGTCACTTTCCAGTTATATCCACCATTCACGTTACTGTTATTACCTGTTCTTCCCAGTATATCCACCATCACGTTACCTGTTATTAACCCTGTCACTTTCTCCGTTATATCCACAATTCACGTTACCTGTTTATAACACACCCGTGTCACTTTTCCAGTTATATCCACATTCAGTATTACGCTTTATTAACCCTGTCACTTTCCCAGTTATATCCACCATTCACGTTACCTGTTATTAACCCGTGTCACTTCCCAGTTATATCCACCATTCACGTTACTGTTATTAACCCCTGTCACTTTCCCAGTTAATCCACCATTCACGTTACCTGTTATTAACCCCTGTCACTTTCCCGTTATATCCACCATTCACGTTACCTGTTATTAACCCCTGTCACTTTCCGTTATATCCACCACTCACGTTAACGTTATTTACCCTGTCACTTTTCCCAGTTATATCCACCAGTCACGTTACCAGTTATTAACCCGTGTCCCTTTCCCCATTTATATCCACCAGTCACGTTACCTGTTATTAACCCGTGTCACTTTCCCAGTTATAATATCCACCATTCACGTTACCCTGTTATTATACCCCGGTCACTTTCCCAGTTATATCCACCAGTCACGTTACCTGTTATTAACGCTGTCACTTTTCCCAGTTATATCCACCATTCCGTACCTGTTTAACCCCTGTGCCTTTCCCGTTATATCCACATTCACGTTACTGTTATTACCCGTGTCCACTTTCCAGGTTATATCCACCATTCTACGTTACCTGTTATTTAACCCTGTCACTTTCCCAGTTATATCCACATTCCGTACCTGTATTAACCCCTTGTCACTTTCCAGTTATATCCACCATCACGTTACTGTTATTAACCCTGTCACTTTCCCATTATATCCACCATCACGTTACATGTTTATTAACCCGTGTCACTTTCCCATTATATCCACCAGTCACGTTACTTCTGTTATTAACCCCGTCACTTTCACAGTTATATCCACCATTCACGTTACCTGTTATTAACCCCTGTCACTTTTCCAGTTATATCCACAGTCACGTTTACCTGTTATTAACCCCTGTCACTTTCCCAGTTATATCCACCATTCACGTTACCTGTTATTAACCCTGTCACTTTCCCAGTTATATCCACTAATTGTTATTAACCCCTGTCACTTTCCCAGTTATATCCACCATCACGTTACCTGTTATATACCCCGTCACTTTCCCAGTTATATCCACCAGTCACCACGTTAATGTTTATTAACCCTGTCCTTTCCCGTTATATCACACAGTCAGTTACCTGTTATTAACCCATGTCACTTTCCAGTTATATCCACCATCACGTTACCATGTTATTAACCCTGTCACTTTCCCAGTATATCCACATCACGTTACCTGTTATTAACCCCTGTCATTTTCCCAGTTATATCCCACATTCACGTTACCTGTTATTAACCCTGTCACTTTTCCAGTTATATCCACAATTCACGTTACCTGTTATTAACCCCTGTCACTTCCCAGTATATCCACCATTCACGTTACCTGTTATTAACCCCTGTCACTTTCCCAGTTATATCCACCATCACGTTACCTGTTATTACCCGTGTCACTTTTCCAGTTATAATCCACAATTCACGTTACCTGTTATTACCCCTGTCACTTTCCCAGTTATATCCACCATTCACGTTTTACCTTACCTGTTATTAACCCTGTCACTTTCCAGTTTATCCACATTCCACGTTACCTGTTATTAACCCTGTCACTTTCCAGTTATATCCCCATTCACGTTACCTGTTATTAACCCGTCACTTTCCCAGTTATATCCACCATTCACGTTACCTTTATTAACCCCTGTCACTTTCCCAGTTATATCCACCATTCACGTTACCTGATTATTAACCCAGTGTCCACTTCCTCCCAGTTATATCCACCACTTCATTAATGTTATTAACCCCTGTACTTTCCCAGTTATATCCAACCAGTCACGTTACCTGTTATTAACCCTGTCACTTTCCGGTTATATCCACAATTCACGTTACTGTTATTAACCCGTGACTTTCCCAGTTATATCCACCATTCACGTTACCTGTTATTAACCCATGTCACTTTCCCAGTTATATCCACCATTCACGTTACCCTGTTATTAACCCGTGTCACTTTCCCAGTTATATCCACCATTCACGTTACCTGTTATAACCCCTGTGCACTTTCCAGTTATATCCACCATTCACGTTACCTGTTATTACCCCTTCTCTTCTTCCCAGTTATTTCCCATTCACGTACCTGTTTATAACCCCTGTCACTTTCCCAGTTATATCCACCATCACGTTACCTGTTTATAACCCTGTCACTTTTCCCAGTAATATCCACCATTCACGTTACCGTTATTAACCCGTGTCACTTTCCCATTATATCCACCATTCAGTTACCTGTTATTAACCCGTGTCACTTCCCAGTTATATCCACCATCCCTTACCTGTTTATTAACCCCGTGTCACTCCACGTATATCCACCATTTCACGTTACCTGTTATTAACCCCTGTTCACTTTCCAGTTATCCACCATTCAGTTACCTGTTATTAACCCCTGTCACTTTCCCAGTTATATCCCCCATTCACGTACCTGGTTTTAACCCCTGTCACTTTTCCCAGTTATATCCACCATTCACGTTACCTGTTATTACCCGTGCACTTTCCCAGTTATATCCACCATTCATTAGACTTTATTAACCCTGTACTTTCCAGTTATATCCACCATGTCACCGTTACCTGTTATAACCCCTGTCACTTTCCAGTTATATCCACCATCACGTTACCTGTTATTAACCCTGTCACTTTCCCAGTTTATCCACCATTCATTACCTGTTATTAACCCTGTCACTTTCCCAGTTATATCCACCATCACTGTACCTTTATTAACCTGTCACTTTCCCAGTTATATCCCCATTCACGTTACCTGTTATTAACCCTGTCACTTCCCAGTTATACCACCATTCACGTACCTGTTATAACCCTGTCACTTTCCAGTTATAACCCCCATTCACGTTACCTGTTTATTAACCCGTCACTTTCAGTTATATCCACATTCACGTTACCTGTTATTAACCCTGTGTCACTTTTCCCAGTTATATCCCCATTCACGTACCTGTTTATTAACCCGTGTCACTTTCCAGTTATATCCACAATTCACGTTACCTGTATTAACCCGTGTCACTTTCCAGTTATAAATCCACCACATATCACGTACCATGTATTAACCCCTGTCACTTTCCCAGTTATACCACCATTCAGTATTACCTGTTTTAACCCGTGTCACTTTTCCAGTTTATATCCAGCAATTCACTTATTTACTCTCACTAGTCCACCATTCACGTTACCTGTTATAACCCCTGTCCACTTCGGGGTGTGTATATGATGTGTATATGATGTGTACATGATGTGTATATGATGTGTACATGTTGTGTATATGATGTGTATATGGTGTGTACATGATGTGACACTTAAAGGTGTTTACAACCATAAAACTATCTTTTATTGAGAACAAATCTAAATTCGTTTTTGTTTACTTCAGTTACCCTTTAAGTATGGCTGCCACAGTAATGGATAAGTAGATTAGTAGGTGTGTGTACCTGGGTCTGGTTGAGGGGGTATGTCTTTTATAACCATAAAACTATCTTTTATTGATGATAAATCTAAATTCGTTTTTTTGACTTTAGTTACCCTTTAAATATGGCTTCCATGGGGTTTTATTTGTGAAAGGACTGTGGGCCGTCTGGGGGTTCCCATTTCTTGGTAGGCCAGTCAGACACTGTTTACTTACTTTGCTATGTCCACAATACCCTCTCCCTTATAAAAAAAAAAGGCAAGAAACTGGAAAAATTGGGACCTTGGTAACAAAAGCTTCATTCCAAAAAATTCCAAAAGCTTATACTCTACCCCCCTCTGATGCCGAGTTTTTTGAATAAAGCTTCTGTTACCACGGTAGAAAAGTTGTCCCCATTGGGTGTGCTGGGAGGTAGTTGGTCCTCCCTGGGATTAGACTCTCCCGTGTGTTGTCCGTTGGAGAAGGAGCCAGCTATGGTACATTGTTGTCTCTCTTTACCCTCCTGTTTATACCCAGTTTAAAATCTCCTCCAACACTGTAGCCATATTTCCCCCTCGAAGACACTGCACCATCATCAGTGAGGTACAGATCATCCCTCCAAAAGCATCTGTAGCCAACAGAAATATGTATAGTTTTACATAAATATGTGGGTTTACTTAACCAACTAATAGAAAACAATACTAGGATATTTCACATTTGGTAAAATACATTCATTTCCTGCTTTCCAAAGCTCCTTTCAGTTAATGTAACATCAGAACATCATAAAGTATTTGAAAGAACTTTTTTATGACCAACGTATAAATTAATTTAACATATTATTGTCTACACATTGTGTCATCAACAGCCTGGACGACAACTATAACTGCTCCACTGGCTTAGTGACTGTATATGACGGGGAACCTGGGAACTCCACTGTGCTTGAACAGATCTGCCAATTTAACAGCAGAAATCAAGTTATCTACTCTACATCTAACATCATGGGTGTGGTGTTCACGAAGAATAGTGCAGACCTGCTATTAGGCTTCAGAGCTCTCTATAATGAAATTAGAAACACACCAGGTAGGGTATAAAAAGAATAAACATGGGCTCACTCCTCTTGTTGATCTGACTAAATTAGTTTTAAAATTAGAGATGTTCGGACTTCCTCAAGTTCGGTTCGTTTTCGAACTGCCAAACTTCAGTAAAGAATCCAATAGTTTGAAAATTTGGATTAAATTCAGATAAAATAACAATGGTAACTTACTGTAAATGGCTGTGGCACCTGGGAAACGGTCTTGGGAGCACGTACATATCACCAAAATTTGTTTGAACACTTCTTTCCCCCATGATCGGGCAATTGTCGGGTTTCCACATGCGACATTCAAGGGTTTATGGCCTGTCCAAGGGTTACTGAACGATACATTCGAGGGTTACCAAAATCCACTGCTACACTCGAGGGTTACCGAAATCGAAGGATAAATTTGAGGGTTACCGAAATCGAAGGATACATTCGAGGGTTACCGAAATTGAACAATATATATTCTAGGGTTACCGAAATCGAACAGTACATTCGAGGGTTACCGAAATGCAAGGATAAATTCGAGGTTTAACAAAATAGAACGATACATTCGAGGGTTACCAAAATCCACTGCTACATTCCAGGGTTACCGAAACCAAAGGATACATTCGAGGGTTACCGAAATCAAACTATACATATGAGGGTTACCGAAATTGAACGATACATTCGAGGGTTACCGAATGATATATTCGAGGGTTACTGAAGTTGAACGATACATTCAAGGGTTACTGAACGATACATTCGAGGGTTACCGAAATCGACTTTAAGGTAGGATCTGCAGTGGCTGCATAGTTTTAGGCAAACTCACCCACACAGGCGCTACCAAGCATTTTAATATTGTGAGTACGGGAACAGTTTTAATGCCATTTACACAGCTGTCATTACAACAGAAAGGGAAAATGCAACCACAATATTAAATTACCGCACAGGGGAACGGTAAATGATTTCGATAAAATCTTGTCACTGAAATGTTCCAGCATTTTGTGAACCCTGCTGGCAGAACCGAACCTTTGTGGGTTTGACCATTTCTACACTGTGTAGCCAGATGATTGTATCACATGACCACCTCTCTATAATCTCTGCGACTATTTATTTCACACAACATTTTATTGTGGTTAAAAAAAATGCAAATAAAAACCAATAATGTTGGTATTATAATGTTGGTATTACTGGTATCTAGTTGGGATTAATGGGCTTATACAACATTTCTTCGTTGTATAAATTGTCCATGTTAAATCCGCAGTCCTACAAAATGTACATTGGTGAGTGCAAATGGGAAACACTGAATATTAAAGCTCTCATAATATGAATATTCAAAACCAATAATGTTGTGTGTGGAATATTCAGTAGAACTGGATAATAGTCTGATATTATCATTGTTCTTTTTTTTCCATAGCGCCTGTGAATTTGACCATGAGACTTGCCAATGGAACCAGCAGCTGTGAGGGACGTGTGGAAATCCTGTATAACGGAACCTGGGGAACAGTGTGTGGTAGAACATTTTATATGGCTGAAGCCCAGGTGGTATGTAGGCAGTTGGGTTGTGGTGATGCCCTATTGGTTACTGCTGGTGATCACTTTGGCCAAGGGAGTGGACCCATATTGCTGGAGAACCTGTACTGTAGAGGAAATGAGCCCCACCTGTGGGGATGTCATCATAATGAGTTCCTATCTGAGTACTGTAAACATTCAAACGATGCTGCTGTCATCTGCAAAGGTAAAGTGAGACAAAATTTATTATTGACGTTTGAACTTTTTTTAGGCACCTGAGTATATGGTTGGGTAGAGGGGCCATTTGTCATGGGGCAACAACCCCATTAATACTTGTTACATTTCCTTCCTTGTTCACGTTTTTTGAATTGCTGCCTGTTGGGCTTTTGTCAAACTCCAGCCACAGACTGACTCATACATGCACCAATATCAATAGTATGATCAGGGCAACGTACAATCGGTGTTGGTCAGATAAAAATGTTCTAACATGTCCGATATGGAATTAATTCATACGATATCAGAATATCCCACAAGAATACACCTGGGTCCAGGAGATGGAGATACTATTGGGTTAAAGTTGCGTTATGTGATTAAATACAGATTAGTGCAACTTTAACCTCTTGCTTGTGGTATCACATAACAGCTGATACAAGCTATTTAATACAGGTTTTGTGGCTAACTGCTGGCATTAAATTCCCGGAGGGGTTAAATTTCTTTTGGGATTTACCACGAGCCATGAACTGGTATTGGATATTGAAAGGGAGATTTACTGCTATAGCAGCTCTGGGTAAGTCTCCCTGTCTTTTCCACACAGTTAGGGCTAGGCCACACTTGCGTGATTTTCCTGCAATTGTGCATGCTATTTTCAAATTTTATTGAAATTACGGCAACGCACCAAAATCTTGCGATTTTGGGTGTGTTGCGATTCGCGCACGCTTTATGCAATATGCTTTTTTGTGCAGTAGCATGCCATATCTCACATGAGCGCAAGCACAAATGCAGAAAATTCACAGAATCACACCAGAATCGCACACATAGTCGCATGCGATAACACGCACAATTGCGTGTGAGATTCTGGTGCTATGCAGTGTGCCCGTGGCCTTACCAAACTGTCCACATGCGAATCTCACCAAAAATGTTGATCGTATACACTCCGATAAGCAGATCACAGCGTAGCAGGCTACTGTGCGCTTTTTAAAGCGTGAATGGTTTGCACTTAAAGCACAGTAGTGTGGTCTAGCCCTTACAGGGAACTTTCAGAATTTCCAGTGCCCCATAAATGTATGGGCCTTTTTGCCTTGTGGCCTTAAAGCTTAAATTATAGGTAAACAGACCAGTATTTAAAATCTAGCTGATGGACCATTCTACTGCAGTTCAAATGAAGTTTCTCTTTATATCTATCCATATATCCAGGGCTACAGACAAATTATCCACATCCCCCTTGGCAATTTTACTTTCCGAGACACGCCCCTGGGACCCCACCCGTTTGAACCACCCCGACAGCCACATGCCAACCCTTAAACACACACACACACCACCCCAAAAATAAGATTAAGCAAATGCATTTCCTATGGTCTCATGGGTGTGCAGAAGACCACCCTAGAAACCAGGAGGGGTGGGATATCTGACATATAAACAAGTCCCAACAAAATACTGTACACACAAGGTCATACAAACGTGTCTATCTCAAGCATCACAGCAATGTTTTTATCTCAATTTAAGGACCTTGTCAAGTCATGTACAATAACTTACAAAAGCAGGTTTATAACCAGGCTCCACCCCCAATAATCACATGATTAAAGTTTAGAATCATGACAAATGTGTCACATAGACATATGTCCTACATCTAGTCCATCCGAGGTCAACAAAAGTCTTGTGAATCCTGGAACAATGGTTTCAAGATAAAATTTGTTGGGCAGTTTATCATGAAAAACTGCCAACTTGATTAGCAATCGTGAAATCACCAACGAGGACTTCAAGCCAGTAACCTGGCAAAACAAATCAGAACCAATGATCATGCTCAAGGCCAGTGGTCTCAGTAAAATGATCTCGATCATGAACCCAAGAGGAAACACATAGATCCTTTCCATTTCATTTGTAAAGCATCTTACATTCTGACCATTATTTCTAGATTTTTTTTGTTGCATTTCCCTTTGTTATTGTATTGGACTATTTTAAATAAACACTTTGCTTATTATGTTCCACAGGTGAGACAACATCGGAGCCCGAACTCTTTCACGGTAAGAGGAAAAGGCTTTGCCTTCCATCCTATCTTCTGCATGACTTGTAAAAGAATAAAATAACCTGGTATTTTGGGAATACCTCAATGTAGTTTTGAGTTTATAGAATTGCAATATATAATTCTCTGGGAGGTAGGAATGTGTACTCCTACTTCCCATCCTTACTGGATCTTACTAGTCAGTTGCAAAGTTAGACGCTTGTGCTGAAAGTAGTCCTTATTTGAAAAAGACAGGATCCTCCAAAAGCTCAATGGTGATCAAACTTTATTGGCACAACGCCATCACACACATCATTTCAGGGATGGGTATTGCCCCAGTCCTTCCTCAGGCCAACTAACATTACCATTAGCAATGGCATATAAGCATCTTAGCAATCTATAAATAAATAAATAACTATATATATATATATATAGAGAGAGAGAGAGAGCTGTAGGTGAATACTGGAACAGGCAGACACCATGAGCTGAGAAAGCAAACCAAAGACATGTTAATACATGGACAAGTACATGGTCAGTCACATTTTTTTATAAGACCGAGACTCATTGTAGAGTATCCAGTTTCGCTTTCCAATCATTTCCTCGCTAGAGCAAGATTTTTTTTTTAAGACAAAGGGAGATTCAATAAAAGTTCTTATTGTTAAAAATGGTGCTAATTTTGCCCCAACCAATCAGATGTTATTTAACATTTGAAAGCTAATATCTTATTGGTTGGGGCAAAATTAGCACCATTTTTAACGATAAGAACTTATATTGAATCTCCCTGATAATGCTTTTGTAACGTAATGCTTGTCTACATTTCTTCCTGATAATGCCAAAAAAGGGGGGGGGGGATATAATTTCTGATAAAACAAATCCCGGGATCAACAAGAGTTTATTATATGACCTATTAACAAATCCTTTTGCAGTAGAGATTTACTTATTTTATACCACCGCCCCCCGACAATATGTTTCCATATTTTGCAGAATAAACAGTGATTCTGATGGTCACTATATATATATATATATATATATACAAACGCATTTTGCCCCGAATGTATCAGCTTTCTCAATGGCGCTCAATAGCATAGACGTAAAATGCCAAACCTTTATTTTTGCACTACTTAGTAGCACAAAAACAAATTCCTTTAAATGCTGGCATTACCCTTTGCTTAAGCACATACCCAATATGAAGGGTCTGTTCTGGTGTTTCTGAACTATCTGCTATGTCTTGCAGGGACATAAAGGGTGGCTAGGGGGCTTCTAGACCTTTTGGAACCTGAGCCAACCTTTTCAAGTTGTCCCCTATATAACAAGGTGTGATGGCTCAAAATAAAAGGGTGTGGTTTGTGGAGGTGAGCGTGGGCATGGTGGGCTAACTAGCACTGGCTTTTGAACTGGAGGGCTGACTTGACAATGACTGGTGAACTGAAGGATTGGCCTACTGTTAGATGCTGAACCCTCCAGTTCAGCAGACACTGTTAGGTCAACCCTCAGATCAGCAGGCACTGTAGGTTCAGCCCTCCAGATCAGCAGCAACTGTTAGGTCAGCCCTCCAGTTAAGCAGCCAATGTTAGGTGACCCCACTACTTCAGCAGCCTCTGTAAGGGCAGCCCTTCAGTTCACCAGCTACTTTTAGGTCAGCCCTTCAGTTCACCAGCCAGTGTTGACTTGAAAGTTTCTGGTGAACTGGAGGGCTGACTCAACTGTGTCTGTTGAACTGGAGGGCTGACTTAACCGTGGCTGGTGAACTGAAGGGCTGACCTAACAGTGGCTGCTGAACCCTCAAGCACTCAAATATTGGAACACCTTCTAAATCCAATACCCTCTTTCTTTCCAGCTATATAACTAGGCCCAATACTAATAATTCAATTGTATTTCAGGTACCTGTGGAGGCCTCCTCACTGAGCCTTCGGATACGTTTTTTGCCTTTTGGGAGCCAGATGCCAACTCAGACAATGTTACCTGTCAATGGACAATAATGACTGCACCAAATACAACTGTGAAACTTTTGTTCCTTTCTATAAAGTAAGTTACTGATCTGTTTAGTAATTAAAGGGCATGTCCACCCTTTACATTTTTTTTTATTATATTGTAGGGCTTCTTCCCCCAGCCCCAACCGAGAATTATCAGAAATTCCCCTGATCTTTACTTACCTTCTCTCTATCCTCCGCCACACTGCCCGGCCTTCTGCTTGCATGAAACTGCAAGCAGGGGGCCGGAACGGCAGTCACGTCCCTGATTGGCTGAGAGGCAGCCAATCACGGATGCGGCTGCTGGCTGCTTAGAACGCCGGGGGAGAGAGGTTAGGTACGTAGAGTTTGTTGGACTTTCTGATAAATCTATTATGGTGGTTGGGACTGGGGAAGGCTGAACTGTGCATGGCAAAATTCTCCCGGGGGAGAGACAGGAGGCAGAGTCCTATATGGACTCTGCTAGGCTCCTGGTGGCCAGTTTTCTGGACTTTGGAAGGGTATAGCAGGGCACCCATTTGGAGCAAGGATGTAAGATAAGGATTTTATTACACTACACTGTAGGGCCAGTAGTGGGTTAAATTATAGTTTAGGGGGTGGACATGCCCTTAAAAGAACAAGGTCATCACATATGAGGTGGGGGAGTCACTGAATTTATGAGGAAGAGACACCGTATCCCTGTGTGCCTCACTGAGGCAGCAAATGGTGCATCCAAAAGACCTAATACCAAAACACAAGAAGAACAACATCATATATGCAGTGCAGTGAAAAGAATATTAAACAGTGGCTGCATTAACGTATGGCTCAGCACAGAAGTGCCAGTTTCTCGGGTCAGGAATTAGCCATGTACCTGCATGTTAAAAATTACACACATTTAAAGACTGTTATGTCAACATCTAACCAAGCCTGAATAGAGGTGATAGGGGGGTCGGCACCTATTTTCTGTCATGTACAATGCTCTTTTGACACCTTATCCTGGGAAGTTTAATAACACCTCTTAGGTCCCTAGCCCCTTGCTATTATATGCTGACTGGGAAATATTCCAGGGTATTTATTGGCTTCAAATCACAGATATGAATGAGAAACCTGGATGAATTAATGAATAGAGATGTTCGAAACTGTTGAATTTTGTATCGTTTTCGAATTTTAAAAATTTTCGGAAATTTCAAAAGTACGAGTTTTGATTTTCGAAAATCGTCTACTTTCGATTTTCAAAAATCATCTATTTTCGAATATTGGCTACTTTCAATTTTCGATAATTATCTACTTTCGATTTTCGATAAGGATCGAAAATTCGAAAAATTCGGGTTCCGTGAAATTCGAGTTCCGAAAGTTTCGCCGCGACTTCCAAACCCTCAGATTCGATTCCAAACTGGGTTCTAATCGAACCCACATTACATCTCTATTCATGAACAGGAAGAATAAAAACCCTCCCAAACATATTGTTATATTTAAGAAATAATTGGGGTTTATGTTCAGAGAGGTGCACTTAATCTGCAGCAACAGCAGCAAATCAGATGTTGTCTAAATGTTTTCTGTTTCAGGCTAGTAAAAAGCAGGGTGGATAAAAATCTATTTTTTAAAAAAAAAAATCAAACAAAATCAGATTTTTTTAAAATTTAAATCGGATTTTTTTTTTATTTAAATCGGATTTTTTTTATTTAAATTGAATTTTTTTTAATGAAATGCTTTTTGAGGAAAATATATTACCATCCAAAGGTTATTCCATCATGAAATAAAGATTAGTTTTTTAATTATGTAGAATAAGGCTGTATATGTTTAATTTAAATTCCATTAATCCATTCACAAGTTTCACTGCCTACAAGATATTATCACAGAGGCTTGGTTTACATGAACAGAGTTGAGAGACCTTAATCCTATTGTTCTACAAACCTATGAATACAGAATCAACCCCTACAGTGCTAAAGGTGGCCATACATATGAACGATTATGTTGATGTCTGATGAAGATGTCATGTGACAGCGAGACATTAGATGAATAAACACCATTTGTTTGTTCACTATTCAAGACTGGTGTGCGCTACATTTTCTGTTTTACACTGATATACTGGTCATTGGCTGTGATGGCCCGGGTTCGGATCCGCGGCGGATTTCCCTCATTCGCGAACAGCGGATATCGCGGAATTTCCAGTTTTCCACCTTCCGAACTTTTCCAAACCGCGTTTTAGAAAATTTTAGAAATTACGAGGATTTCTTGTATTTTCGAAAATACGGGAAAATACGAGAAATCCTCGTAAATTCTA
Source organism: Hymenochirus boettgeri (assembly GCA_019447015.1). Lineage (NCBI taxonomy): Eukaryota > Metazoa > Chordata > Amphibia > Anura > Pipidae > Hymenochirus > Hymenochirus boettgeri. The sequence goes on from JAACNH010000378.1 coordinate 36,189, forward strand.
AATTTCGCAGATTTTTCACATTTTTGGACGGAGCATGCCACATTTTCGGGTCCGTATTTCCGAAGAATACTCGTATTTTCGAATGCGGATTTTGCTGAACTTTCATTTTAATGGGTCCACTCGCGGATTTTCGAATTTTCGAATTTTTTCAAAAATTCGCGGATCCTCGAGCGGACTGGATTTTGCGAAGTTCGGACATCTCTAGTCATTGGCTGTGACCTAGTAGTGGCACCCAGCGCAAGGCATACTTTGAAGTACATGGTGATGCAGAAAGTTCATCTTTATATGAACGATAATAGGTAAATCCCATCGGGGATCGACAGAATTTACCTTTTATCATTCGTTTGTAGAAGCTTTTCCCAACTGATTGGAGTTCTGACGAACGACTGTAGTCGGCACTCCGATCGACCGGAATGACTGAAAAGAAACAATATTTTTCTGATTGCAGTGGAATAGATCTGGATGTTTGTTTAAGCAAATAACATGCTGTAATGTTATTGTTTCAGTTAAGTAAATCTATTTAAATTGTTATTATTGCATATTAGTTATACCAAGTTATACCACCAAGAATTAGACTTTATGTAGAAAACTATAAATTAAATCAAGCCTTACTGGTTTGATTTAAATCATGATTTAAATCATGAGTTAAATCAGTTTGATTTAAATCAAATCCACTCTGGTAAAAAGCTACTGTAACATCTGATTGGTTGCTTCAGATTAAGAGCAAACTTGAAGTTGAGCCCCAATATTGCCTGTGGGCAGTGATCCAAATGGAGTATTGCATGTATATGGTGCATCATTTGAGAAAATTTTAACCACATACACACTGCCCAGTCTACAAATGGATATTTTTGTATATTTTTCTGCTTCCAAAAAAATTTAAACAGTGGAACTAACTTTTTTAAAGCTGAAGATATGATTGAAATGGGAACTGAAGAGTGGAGTGGGTGTAGGGGTGCATCAGTAGGTGTGTGTGCCTGTGTTTGTATGGGTTGTGGGTATGTTTCTGCAGGTATGTTTTTGCAAATACATCTAGCTTTTTGATGATTTGATTGCCATGGAACCAAGGGTAGAATGGTTGTGCATCAGTAGATATGTGAATAGGTGTGGATGCTGGGATTTGTAAGTTGTTTGTTGTGGGTAAGTTTGATGATTTAGGTATTATTTCTATGAAATTAGTTTGGGGATGTACCAGTGTTGAGTGTTTTAGCATTTACCTTTTGTGCTAAACTGCAAATATGCCACCATATCCTGATTTAAGACCCCCAAAAGCTTACATAGTGCCCCTCACTGATGTCTTTATGGTGACCAGACCTAGGTTGTTTCTAGATTTGTTAAACTTCAAGGTTCCATTGTGATGTCCGTACCCCCGATGGAAGCCTTAAAAGAAGGGAACCAGAATCTCTTCTGTTGGACGGCTGACAATTTAACCTTGAGTTTCCAATTGTCATTTATTGAAATATGTTTTGACCCCAAGCTAAAAACACAAACATTTTCTTTGTGTATATAAATAAGGGGGTGGTGAGAGCTCTCCTTTCACAAAATGCCAATTGCATAATCTTTGTAAGCTACAGATCTGACCAAAACTTTGAAATAAACAGAGAAATAAGATGATCAATGCACATTCCTGGTCCTCAAATAATATCATAGTATCTGTGCTAGTGCAAACAGTAAAAAGATACAGTGGGAGTTTTTTGTTTTTTTTTTATTTTTATTTATTTATAACAGATATTGACTCTGGACACTTGGAGGACTTATCCCTATAAAATATAAGGTGCCCATTATTAGACTTTGGTGATAAGTCCAGATTTTAAAATGATCCTGGTTTTGATTGAGAATAGAGATGGGCGAAACTGCTAAAATCTGCCTGCGGATTCGCAGATATTCGAAAAAATTTGAAATTCTGTGTAAAAACCCATTAAAGTCAATGGGAGAAAAAAAACTGCACATATCTGCCAAAAATATAAGGTAAAATAGCAATGGTAGCTTACTGTACATGGCTTTGGGACCTGGGAAATGGTGTGGGGAACACGTACATATATAAATACAATTCAGCTCACCACATCTCCTATAGACTTTGGTTGCCCAGATGTCTGTTACTGGACATAAATTCAAAATAAAAGTGTGTAGTATAGAGCAACCAAAAACCCAGGCAACCCCCACAGGTATTGCTATAAACAACTGTGCATTTACTGTGCTCACCACCACATGTTTCGGACAGTCTAGGTCCTTTCTCAAGTGTGATTGACAATAAATGCACGGTTGTTTATAGCAATACTTGTGGGGTTGCCTGAGTTTTTGGTTGCTCTATACTACACACTTTTATTGTGAACATGTACATATAGCCAGAACTTAAAAAAAAAAAAAGCTTTCCTCACAATCGCAGTTTTTCAAGCTTCCGCATTCCATATTCAAGCCACATTCAAGTTTTCATGGAATTTTCGAATTTTCAAGGAATTTTCAAAAATTTTGTAAAAAATTATACAGTAACTTACTGTAAATGGCTCTGGTTCCTCAGAAATGGTCTGTGTAACAGACCAATCTAATTGTAACCAATTCTGATTGAAAAAGAATCTGATTGGTTAGTATACCAATCAGATTCTTTCTGAAACAATTTTAATGTATCCAATCAGAATTGCTTACAAATAAAGGTGAAGTTTTTAAACCCTAAAAGCTTGAAGCCTGTTGTTTGCAGTGTATATGTTTTCAAGGACTGCAGGACCATGCTGAAAGACCACTGACATGGGGAGGTAGGTGAATGCTTTTCTGTATAGGTTACGGAGCGCTAAAGTCGAGGAACAACAATTTGAACGTTCGATAATTATCGAAAATTCAATAATCATTAAAAGTTCAGAAGTTCAAATTCCGGAATAATTCGGGTCCATTCAAACTGTTAAAGCTCGGGTTCAAGTTTGGGTCTAGTCCATCTCTAGTCAGGAACTTCCTACTGTGCTTGTTCAGAAATTCCCCCCTCCCCCTTAAAAATCCTGTGCTTGCCCCTGGATTCGAAGAATTCCCAATGGGCACCAGGCATGTACAGTGCCAGAAGTGCACTATAATGGCGGGGCTGCATAGCACAGGCTGGCACGTTGTTTTGGCATCCATACCACTGTCTTGGTCCTCCAGAACTGGTTCATTAATTAACGAACATTCAGCATTAATTTACAGCCGCGGTCCTACATTATTGATAATGCCCTGTATCGCTAAATTGCAATACCGTGTGTTTTTAAATAGGGCCCCTAGACCTCTAAAAGGCCTAACACTAAAAATGTATGGGGGGGGGGTAGTCCTTAAAAGGACTTTAGGGTCCCAAATTTGTGAATACAGGAGTAGTTAACAAGTGCTAATGCACCACACTGACATTCACACACAGAAAGCTCAAAAAGTAGGGGGGAAAAAACTCTCCAACTCCTACACTGTCAGGTCGCCACTAAACCCACTTTAACACACTGACAAAATGGCGCCTGTCTAGCTGCCTTTTATATGTTCAACATAAAAATGCCCGGCACTGACTATATAGAAATAATACAATAGAGTTGATGAGTGCCCCTCCCACTTATTGGAAATTACATAACAAAGAGGCACAGAAAGTGGACATATGAGGGCACACCAATATAGGTTTGTTAATTTAAAAATCCTTTATTGACTTATGTGTGGAGTGAAAAAAGTGCATAGAAATGAACATGCAAAATAGTTAAAAACACATCCCTCTACTACACATAGCCAAATATAAATAGCGATATTTATATTTATTTATATAGGAGATATACCGGTATATCCCCATTCTCTCCCGCCTTTTATACCCAGGGGGTTGGCACGGATAAAAATAGCTACCATTGGTAAATTTGATACATGAAAATCTTTAAAAAAAACTTTTCAAACATGGGTTCAGAAAATCCAGAAAGCGGAATTCCTGAAAATCTGCAAGTTCCGTAGATCCGCAAATCTTGTAGATCCGCCATGGAACCAGAATTGGTAACAATCAGGTTAGAATCTGATTGTCACCAATTCTGACGGATAAAGATTGGTTAGTATACCAATCAGATTCTTTCTGAAAATTCTGATTGTAACTATCAGACTATTTCCCAGGTCAAAGAGCCATTTACAGTTACTTTATCATTCATTCATGTGTTCATGTATCATATCATTTACCAAATTTTCAAAATTTGAATTTTCGAAAAATTTTCAAAATTTCTAGAATTTTTTTGAAATTCGGATAGCGGAATTCCGGAAAATCCACTAGATCTGCGATTCGCGGATCTCGGAAATCAACTGCGGTTTCTGGCTCGTTAAATGGTATCTTTAAAATTGGAACAAACAAGAAAAGAGATGATCAATGCACATTCCTGGGCCCCATGTATCATAATATCTGTGCTAGTGCAAACAGTAAAAACATGGGGGGTTTTAGTTACAATTTTAAGCATAAAAGTGAAAAGCCTTCCAACCACGTCAAGGTAACACCAGTATGGAAGGTCCTAACAGTTTACCTTGGTCATTTATCTGGGCTGACACTCCCTGCTTGGTTGCATTTTCTTGGGAAGGTTGTCTCCCTGACCTTGCATTGGATTAGTATTAAAGGCTATCACTTCCCCCCGCCTACTGGCTTTTAACAAGGAGGGAAGAGGCCTCTCATCCAATGATTAGTATTTAAGGCATAAGACCTGCTGTATCTAAAGGGTACAATTTTAAAGATATATACACAAAAGGGGGGCTGTGGCAAAACTACTCCATAACAAACAGTGGAAGTGCTACTGATCTGACCAAAACATAAGAACAAACAAGAAAAGAGATGATCAATGCACATTCCTGGGCCCCATATATCATAATATCTATGCAAGTGCAAACAGTAAAAACATGGGGGGTTTTAGTTACAATTTTATGCAAAGCTTTTCTGCAGGAAGATTGACTAAGCTTCCATGGGATAGTAGCACTAGCACAGATATTATGATATATAGGGCACAGGAATGTGCATTGATCATCTTTTGGTCAGATCAGATCTTTAAAATTGTACCCTTTAGATACAGCAAGATCCCACTACTCCACTTGTCTAAAACTTTTTTGGGATTTAAAATCTGAGCTGTAGATTCTGAGAAATCACAGCATTTACAGGGAAAGACCTGTCACTCCAGAAGCAGAGATTTTTCAATATGTCCCATCCCTGACCTCTTACTAGGATCTTCGGCTGCTTGCCAGCACACTTTCAAAACAATTAAGAGAATCAGCAGAGACAGAAGGGGGGGAGAGGGGGAGATGTGTAAGCAGAGCAGTGTCCATGGTGAGGCTGTGCAGAACTTATAAGTGTTGCAGACGCTACAAGGAGGCAGTGAGTAAGGGAGGGTGGGGGCAATTAGGAGCACTCACTTAACATTAATAATTTAATGACAAAGCAATCACAGATAAATATGTGATTATCACCATTTTACTTCTCTCACATTGTAGTTTCAGAAAATGTAAAGTTGTTTAAGTGAGTATAGCGACCCTTTAATATTATGGATTTGATGTTAGGGAAGGATCAAACATTAAATCAATGTAACATCAAGCCAGTCTATGGCCGCCATAACCATTGAATAAATGGCCATTAGGTGGGGGGGGGGGTGAAAACACCTGTTACACTAATGCAATGCAAGGTTTGTACTGTGTGTACTAGCATAAATACTATGGCATTATATAGGGCCCAGGAATCTACAGTGATTGTCTTTTTCTCTATTTTCTTTGTAGCCTTGGGAATATCATCAGCTGTGCCATTAAGCTAGGTAGCCACCTATATAAAATATAGGGAGATTGTATGGGATTGTAACACATCCTACGTCTATAGCCGACTCCCTATACAACAGTACGGGGGGCCAATCATGAAATTTTCTATCAGTTACGATTGTTCCCAAGGCCGACGGTGAACATTTGTTGGCTTTGGGAACAATCACTTTTGCAGTGCACACTTTAACAATAAAGGGGTGTATTCAGATCTGTATGTACCCACCATGTATCTATTATAATTCCTATAAAATACTCATTTCACTGGATCCCATCCTAGACACTGAATACTCAAATAAGAATTCCTAACACTGTATCTCTTGTCTTGTTCACATACATTTGATTGGCTTTATCTATATGACTAATATATATTATCCATGATTACGTTCTAACCTTTCTATGTTTTTTATATCCTTTGACATATTATTGTCCATTGTCTCATTAACAGCCTGGACGACACCAATAACTGCTCCACTGGCTCACTGACTGTATATGACGGGGAACCTGGGAACTCCCCTGTGCTTGGAGAATTCTGCCAAACTGACATTGATAATGAGTTCATCTACTCTTCATCTAACATCATGAGCGTCGTTTTCACTAACAACAATACTATGAATTTGGATAATGGGTTTGCTGCTAAATATAGACAAATCAAAGACATGGCAGGTACAGATTTAAAAAAAGAATTTTATATCTTCGTCTTTCCTACAGATATGGATAATGCCGTCCATATACTACTGAGACATTAGATAGATTTACAGTTTTTTCACTAAATCTAATCAGATAGCATTTTCAGCCTGGCAGCAGTGGCGTAGCTACAGACCTATGGGCCCTGATGCAAAATTTAGACATGGGCCCCCCTACCCACTGCAAACACAAATCAGCACCGCAAACCAAATAATCATTCCCATAAAAAAGATCCAAATTCATCTGCCTGGCACACAGATATTGGTAAAAAAAAATGAGTACATGGAGCACTGGTAAAATGATTGGCACACAGACACTGATAAATTGGTTGGAAATCTGGCACTGGTAAATGGTTGGCACAAACTGGTAAAAAGCTTTCAAACTAGAACAAGCAAAATGGTTGGCACAAAGACATTAGTAGACATTAGTTGGCAAATTGGCAGAGATAAAATGACACTTGATACACAGACAATGCCAACCATTTACCCCTGCCAACTTGCCAACCATTTTGATTTTACTAATGTCTGTATGCCAACTTGGCATAAAAAATCAAACGTTCGAGGCTATTTACGATTCGAACATTCGAAAATCTTGGAAAAACTCGAAAAAAAGGTCTCCGATCGTATTTTCAATAATTTTCAAACGTTCAAGGCTATTTTCGAAAATTCTTGAAAATAGCCCCGTTATGGCTTCGGATTTTCAGCTCTTCGGTATTTTCCCAAGATCCGGGAATCCGAAAACGGAACAAAAGTGAGTTTCTGCCATCTCTATTTAGGAGTAGAATACAAGGCAGTAACTTCAGGACCCTCCTCAATAGGCACAGGATCTGCTCATTTTCTGACCCAGCCCACCTTACACTTCACTCCCATTGAGGAGCTTGAGCACCAGGCTGAAATGTAAGTACCCGCCCTCTGCACTTCCTTATAGGTAAAACAGGCACAAATAGAAGGATACAGGGTCAGGTGTTGTCACGGCGATATTGTGCCCAACCCTGGACCCTGCAACATTTCCATCTGCCGTCGTCCTCACGTTTCTACCCACTACTTATTCCTTTAGAGGCCCTAATCTCTCTAATATTATAACTGTCCCTACTCTGTCACCTTCACTTCTTCCTTTTTCCTGTGGTCTCCTTAACACACGCTCTCTAGCTAACAAACACACCTTTATCCATGACCTGTTCTGTTCTAACGCCTTTCATTTCCTGGCTCTTACGGAGACTTGGATCTCCCACCATGATACTGCGGTAGAAGCTTCCATTACGCATGGTGGTCTATCTTTCTCTCATTCACCTCGTTCCTCAGGATGGGGTGGGGGGTTGGTCTTCTCTTTTCCCCTATCTGCCGCCCTAAACTTGTTTCTCTTCCGCTCTCTGTTGCTTTTTCCTCATTTGAAGTCCATGCTGTCCAACTTTTTCAACCCTTATGTCTACGTGTAGCAGTCATATACAGACCCCCTTCTGCCTCAGCCCCAGTCACTTTCCTTACAGAGTTTGAAACCCGTCTCTCTATCTTTCTTTCCTCCGACTGTCCGGCTATAATTCTAGGCGACTTCAATTGTCACATTGATGATGCTAAGCAATCCTGGCTCTCTCGCTTTCTCCACCTAACTTCCTCTATCTCCCTCCAGCAGGGGACCAACACTAGCACCATTAGGATGGTCACTTCCTGGACTTGGTCTTTACTAAAAATCTTTCTGTCTCTCAGTTTGTTAGTAACTTCTTCCCACTCTCTGATCACAATCTAATTACTTTCTCTACCACCTACTCTCCCCTCTCCTCTGACTCTCCATCTACTGTCCTTGTTCCCAACACCCGTAAAATAGAACTTCCGGCTCTCTCCTCCTCTTTCAGTTCTAGCCTCAATGCCCTCCTGTGTGATCCCAACCCTGATTCCCTAATATATTCTTATAACTCTTATCTTATCCACTACTATTGACTCCTTTGCCCCCCTACAAATTCACAAACGTCGCCCTGCTAATCCCCGTCCTTGGCTCAATTCGGATACCAAGTTCCTACGCCGTTGTACTCGTGCAGCTGAGCGGCTGTGGAAAAATTCACGCAGTCAGGCGGACTTTAACCATTACAAGCTCATGTTGTCTTAATTCATCTTTCAGCAGCTAAACACTCCTTCTTTATCACACTTATAAACAATAACAAAATAACCCACATTGTCTATTTTCCCTGTTTACCGATCTCTTGCAGCCCTCCTCTACTGACACTCTTCATTCTATTTACGCTCCTCAGGATTTCGCAGACTACTTCGGAAATAAAATAGATGATATCCGCACTCTAATCCCCTCACCCCAGGACAACTCTCACCTTCTTTTGCCTGCCCCACCACCTGCAGTTCTGGAATATTTCACCCGTCGCACAGTCTGACGTCTTCAACCTCCTGTTCTCCTCACCCCTTACAATGTGTACCCTTGATCCCATGCCCTCCTTCTTACTCAGACACTGGGCTAAAATCCTTTCCCCCAGCTCTTTCTCACATTTTTAATTCCTCCCTGACCTCTGGGATTTTCCCTGCTGCCTTTAAACATGCGTGTGCCAAACCTCTTCTTAAAAAACCCTCTCTGGACCCTCCCTGTCTCTCAAACTACCGCCCTGTCTCCCTTTTACCGTTTGTGTCAAAACTCTTAGACTCTCTGCACGCATTACTAAATACCTCCATGCTAATAACTTATTGGACCCATTGCAATCAGGATTCCGACCGGGTCATTCAACTGAAACGGCCCTCTGTAAAGTCTGAAATGACCTACAAGCTCCCAAAGCCAAAGGACTGTTCTCGGTCCTCGTTCTCCTTGACCTATCGGCTGCCTTTGATACTGTGGACCACTCTCTTCTTATGCAGATTCTATATTCTCTGGGCATCCGAAATCAAGCTGCGGTGTGGTTGTCTTCTTATCTCTCTAACAGTTCTTTCTCTGTCTCTTTTGCTAATAAGACTTCCTCTCCTGTTCCGCTTTGTGTAGGGGTCCCTCAGGGCTCGGTTTTAGGACCCTTGCTGTTCTCCCTCTACACTATCTCTCTGGGAGACATAATCAGTTCCTTTGGCTTTAAGTATCACTTATATGCTGATGATACCCAAATTTACTTGTCCACCCCCGTGCTAACCCCTGAAGTTCAATCCCAAATCTCTAAATGTCTGCTCTCTATCTCTTCCTGGATCAATCTATCCAAAACGGAATGAACTATTTTCCCCCCTAAACTGGGACCTAGTCCGCCCTTCTCCATCTCTATTGACAATATGGTCATTAACCTAGTTGAATCTGCACACTGCCTTGAAGTGATCTTTGACTCCTCTCTCTCCCCCCATCATCACATTAACAATGTCGCTAGGACCTGTCGTTTTCTCCTTCGCAATATTGCTATGATCCGCCCTTTTCTCTCTCTCTCCACTACTAAAATGCTCATCCATGCCCTTCAGGGCTGCCTCCCTAATGAGGCAAGGTGAAGCACATTACAGAGCAGCACCCTGTAGAGAGGCAGCAGTTTTGATGCTAGAAAAATAGAAAAACAAATTCCTGGTGTCATGTTTCTAAGGCACATGGTTTTTCCATATGCCTGGGGCCCAGATGCCAGGGCCCCCAAAAAATGCTATTTGTAAAATAACATAGATTTTTGGGTGGTACTGTCACTTTTAAGGGGAAGCCGTGACTTTCATTGCACAACAGAATGCAGCTACGAATCCTTCCCCTCCCATCTCACTGGCAATTCATTTGATCAAAATCAGTGTTTTTCAGCCCCGCAGATCAAAAATCAATGTTGTCATTTACCAGTCACTGTGGGCATCTAATACCAGTAATTGTGGGCATCATTTACCAGTCACTGTGGGCATCCTTAACCAGTCATGTGTATAAATATTATTATTATTATAAAACCTACCCATTCCTGGTGTGTGGCGAGAGGGGGCAGCATTTGGAGTTTTTTTTCAGGTGCCAAAAAGTCTAGAGACGGCCCTGATGCCCTTATAATCTCCCGTCTTGACTACTGTAACATTATACTGCTTGGACTCCCGACCTCTCATCTCTCTCCTCTCCAGTCTATCTTAAACCCAGCAGCTCGGATCATCTCGCTCTCCACCAAAAGAGAAACTGCAACCCCAATACTTCAGTTTGTAGGGTGGCTTCCCATCAAACAAAGAATCATATTCAATACCCTGCTTTTAACCTTTAAATCCCTTCGCTCTACTGCACCTCCCTACTTATCTTCTCTCTTATGGTCCCTTATGTTCCAGGCCGTGCCCTCCGTTCCTCCCAAGGAAATCTTCTCCACACAAACCCCCAACTAACACTTCTGCCTCCTGCCTTAAACCGTTCTCTCTTGCTGCTCCCTACCTTGGGAACTCTCTCCCTCTCTCGCTTCGCCTGGTGACATCCATTAATGCTTTCAAATCTAGACTGTTCTCCTACCTTTCTTAGCATCAGCACAACAAATGATTGTTAGCCCTTTTAAGCACTTTGAACTCATCCCGCCCACACTTGTATCTGTATGTTGTTCCTCCCACATAGATTGTAAGCTCTTTGGGGCAGGGTTCTCATTCCTAATGTGTCAAGGCTTGTTGCACTTATATCAATTTATACATAATTTATATATATGCTTTCTTAACCGATGTATGAAATTGTATTTAATTTAATTAAATTTTTATTAATCTGTATAATTGCTTGCACTTATCCCCATTTGTATACTCTGTAGTGTAGTGTATACTCTGTAGCCCCCAAGTGGCGCTTTATAAATAAAATTCTACATACATACATACATACATACGGCACAAAAGTGGGCAGGGCCACGCATGCACAAACGTGGATTTAGTTTTAAACCCTGGATTTAGCCTCCAAAAAGAGGATGAATCCAGGGTCTGGAAACCATATTTATAATGTAAGGTTTATCCATACTTTTGTCACTGCTAAAACCTCTGCATGTGCAGAACAACTACAATTGCCTCTATTACACCCAGTTATGTGCCAAATGTAAAACATGTGATGTTCTTAGCCAATCAAAAAACTTCTGCCACAGATGTGTGTATCAGATACACACCACAGCTCCACTCGCATCCCCTGCCATCTCCATAGGCAAAAAGATGATTTCCTGTAGGGGGGAGAGTCCAGCTGTGGTGTGCAAGACAGGAAGTGATGTTTGTGTATGATAGGGGACAGAAAGGAAAAACTTTGCATGCCTCTGCCCCTTTCTTTGAGCAATTCTATGCTCTGTGAAGGGCTTCCATCCGTTAAGACCACCTCACCTTAAGCTATATAGCTGACTAGTATCTTGTGCTCCCAAATCCTTTCCCGTAGACTCTATGAACCTGTGTCCTGCACTGATGAAATCTAACAAGATTGAAACATGGCAGGTGATCCCTCTATAACAGACTCCCTGTTGTCAGCTCTGAGTTAATTGGAAGAGGAAAGATTTTAAAGAATTGAAACAAATTTAAAGAAATTGGAACAAAGTGATAGTGTTATACAACAAATACAAGATGTCTGCTTTATCCTATATTAATATAGACTGCATTTTACACATGTATTTCTAAAGCACTTTAAATACTTAAAGAACCTGTCCACCCTAAAAACTATTTGCCCCACTGTTTAGTGTAAAAACATCCTTACCTTTCTCCTCTGCTCCTTATGTTTGACCTGCAGTGTCTAGTCAAAGTCCAGGCCTCCCCCCCTACAGATCCCTCAGCACTGCCCTTTTCTTTTTAAATAAAATGAATCTTTACTGTATGGGACCTCCCCCAACCATATCCACCAGGTTTATAACATTAAAAACTGCACGGAAACCGACTTACCCTCCTTCATTCTCCTTCGGCTTCTACTCTTTCAGGAAATTCAGAAATGATTTGCACCGTTACAGCTGAAGGTGTGTAGGTTTCCAGTATTCTTCCCAGGTAAAGGAATATTTTGCCATAAAAAAAAAGTTTGCAGTTAGAGGACAGAACCAAAGTTATGCTATAGCTCACTTTGAAGCTTTTTTTCTGCCTATGTCTCTCCAATGCAAGATTTGGACATATAGGCGATAGACATATAACAAGTAGATTAACTCTATAGGGTTTTGGGAAAGATTTTTAGTAACTGTAAAATGAAAAAATTACACTTTGTGCCTCATTTTTATCTATAAATGAATCCATGTACTGTAGTTACTGATGTGTTTATGTTGCTGCATGACTTCAAGCCAGTACTTGTTTTGCTCAGGATCAGTTCCCAGCCCCCTGCCAGACCTGACTCTCTCCATGTTGTGGAGGGTCTCTCTTACGTCTAAGACCATCTGTCCAGCTATAAAACAAACCCTGATACTACAGTAAATATTTCATTGTATTTCAGGTCCATGTGAAGTTCTCTTCACTAAGAATTATGATACATTTTCCATTTCCGAAGAACTAGACACTGATTTACCCAATGTCACTTGTAAATGGACAATATTGACTGAACCAAATACAATTGTGAAACTCAACATGTATATTATACGGTAAGCAATATAAAATGTAAGATGTGGTTTATGGTGGAGGGCCAAGAATTTGCCTTTTTGGTACATGGTGCTTGGATACTTCACATCACTTCACTGTTTTTCAAACTAAATACCCCTTAAAGGGCATGTCCACCCCCAAAACTATAATTTCCCCCACTACTGGCCCCACTGTGTAGTGTAATAAATCCTTACCTTACATCCCAGCTCCGTATGGTTCTCCTGGAATCCCCCCCCAAAGTCACAAAAACTGCCCATCAGGAGCCTGTCAGGGAGGAAAATTGTTTCAGCCCCTGAGGCTTCCTCTCAGAGGTTTTTGCTCAGAGCAGCCCTCCCCCCGTCCCTCTCCCTCCTGTTTTCCTCTCCCTTCCCCTAGTGTAAAAACCCTTTGGCACATAGTAACTCTCCTTCCCCCAGCCCCAACTGCTAAAATACATTTTTCAGAAAGTCCCCTGAACTCTACTTACCTTTCCTCTCTCCCCCGGTGTTCTGTGCAGCCGGCATCCGCATCTGTGATTGGCTGCCTCTCAGCCAATCAGGGATGCAGCTGCCAGTCCGGCCCCCTGCTTGCAGTTTCATGCAAGCAGAGGGCCGGGCAGTAAGGCTGAGGAGAGAGGGAAGGTAAGTAGATTTCGGGGGACTTTCTGAAGAATGTATTATAGCGTTTGGGGCTGGGGGAAGGAGAGCTACTATGTGCTAAAAAAATTTACATGGAGTGGACATGCCCTTTAATCGCTTTTAGAAAAAATAAATTGGAAAATAAATCTGCTAAAAACAGGATTCAAAGTTATAAATCTGACACAAATTCTATGACATGTTAAAAAAAAAACACTGGGGGAGATGCAATATACCGTATTTCGCTATCGCAACCTACATGCACTCGTTTCCGCAATATATTAATCACTTTGTGACCGGTAATACATTGCGAAAACGCTAGCGGTAAGTTGCGACCTTTTGTGCATATATTAAAGACACCATTGAAGAGGCGTTAATTGTTGCACAAAAAAAACTAGTGCAAAATCCGGTGCAAAATTTATTGCATCGCTTTGCGCTGCGCAAAGAAAAAAAATTGCGACATGGCGCAGGCAGTGCAAAACCTTCGCTAACACGTTGATACATAGGTTAGCGTGGTTTTAGCGCTTATTTTCTCGTAAGCGTGGGATATGGCATCTTACTGACTGTGTCCCATATGTCACTTATTAAAACTGTATTACGGTGACGTAATATCAAAACATGAACGTTTTTGAAAGCACCTTTTCAGACAAATGTATAAATTCTTTAACATATTATTGTCTACACATTGTCTTATCAACAGCCCGGACGCCTCCTATAACTGCTCCACTGGCTCAGTGACTGTATATGATGGGGAGCCTGGAAATTCTCGTGTGCTTGAGGAAATCTGCCAATCTTACAGTGGGAGCCAAACCATCTACTCTTCATCTAACATCATGGGCGTTGTGTTCTCAAAGAATAGTGCAGATCCCCTAATAAGCTTCAGAGCTTTTTATACTGAAATCAGAAACACACCAGGTAGGGAGTATAAAGAATAAACATGGGCTCATCTGACTACCACAGTTTAACTGCACCTCCAAAAGTGATTCACCAGCTACTGTGCGGGTCTGGGTAATTTTTACCCACATCTCTCCGAGAATATGGCTAATTAGGTCAGGGTAAAAACCCACGTGAAGTAGTGAGGAATCCTGGTTTCGATTCGGAAATGACAGTTGCGAAAATCTGCGGAATATTTTAACATTTTTGAAATGTGGAATGTTTCATCGAAAAATCTAAAAATCGGAAATTCTATCCGAAAATTAAAAATCTACCAGAAATTTCCATTTTAAAAATTCTGTAGAAATTTCTAAAATGCATTGAAAAATTCCGAATTCAATTGGAATCGGAATGACAGTTTTGTTCATGTATAATTGTTTCAAAAATAAGGGGAAAAATGCATCCCAGCAAAACATTTAGATCACCAGCACACCACCATTTTGTAGTATAAACCATAACAGCTAATCGCCTTTTGTGATGGCAGGCGCAATTATGTCATTGTGCTCGCTTTGGCCAAAAATCATACCCAACTGTGTAACCTTCGTACCATCGTACATAAGGAAGCATGATGTCTCCCAAAATGGGTCTTTGCGTCTAAGTGCGAGCCCCGGGGCCCTCAGGGTTTACAAACATATCCCAGTAACACTCTTGCTTAGTAGAACTTCTCAAGAGGCATGGTGATGGTAATAGCTATCCTCTGGGCAGTATTTATAGTAAAAGTACTCCCGTGGGTGTACATTTCCAACTATGGCCCTACAAAACCAGAACTACAATACTGCTATGGTATTGTATAGGCGTTCATACACCTATTGTTTATATATAATATACCGCTGTCTTAATTTAATGAGCGCAGACGTAAAAATAATGATTGTTAAAGGCGCATTTTGACTAAATATCGATACTGCCCCCTTATAAATAGTGCTCTCTGTAACAAAAGCAAAATAAATTTGGGAAAGTGATATGCAAAAAGAGATGCTCCTCCCCAAAGCCTCAATATACATATTGTTTAGAGGAAAGTCATCAATGGATTCTGTCCACTCTAAACCATATAACAAAATAAATCCATCCTTTATTTATAATGAATCATTATTCTTTATCATGATTTATATAACTGCCATTGATAGCTAGCCTATACTGTATAAATACCCATGGCTAATGTGGATGTCAGCTGCCTTCAGAAACCGTATGGTCCGGCGAGACTTTCCTCTATATTTCTGCTATTAGCTATTTTTAATATTAATTTAAATGGTCTGTCAGCAACAAGACCTATTGGAAGACTAACTTGATTGGAAACACACCTTCCCATTGGCCAGAATGGCCACTGGTTTGACACTGGTCAAAACCAATATCAATGTTCTCTAGAGAATATTCAGTAAAACCGGATAATTGTCTGATATTATCATTGTTCTTTTTCTTCCATAGCACCTGTGAATTTGACCATGAGACTTGCCAATGGAACCAGCAGCTGTGAGGGACGTGTGGAGATCCTGTATAACGGAACCTGGGGAACAGTGTGTGGTAGAACATTTGATATGGCTGAAGCCCAGGTGGTATGTAGACAGTTGGGTTGTGGTGATGCCCTATTGGCTACTGCAGGTGATCACTTTGGCCAAGGAAGTGGACCGATAATGCTGGAGAACCCGTACTGCATGGGGAATGAACCCCACCTGTGGGGATGTTATCACTCTACGTGGATAGCTGAGTACTGTAAACATTCACAGGATGCTGGTGTCACCTGTTCAGGTAAAGTGAGACAAAGTAACAGGGCCATGGCTTGACAGATGCAATCTCTTGGAACTGCCCCTAGTATAGCGGTGTACCAACTCAATGCAAAGGGATTGCACCTGTTAATACAAAGACGATGACATCCTTTTTTTGCAAAATGATATCCAAAAACAAAGTTTTTTTTCCAAAGGCTACTTTCACACAAGCAGTATATTTTCTCTCAGGTAGCCGATGTTTTTCGAGTGATTGCCACTAGGTGGATGTATGTCTTCATTCAACCTCCAATACTATGTTACTATGTAACTGTTAGACAGACATTATGGGTAGGGTATAAAAGTTGGACTAGATGGACGTATGTCTTTATACAACCTCCAATACTATGTTACTATGTAACTATGATGTGTATATGATGTGTACATGGTGTGTATATGATGTGTATATGATGTGTACATGATGTGTATATGATGTGTACATGGTGTGTATATGATGTGTATATGGTGTGTACATGATGTGACACTTAAAGGTTACCTGTTATTAACCCGTGTCACTTTGCCGGTTATATCCACCATTCACTTTACCTGTTACTAACCCGTCACTTTCCCAGTTATATCCACCAATCACGAGAAAAGCTGATCTAATATTAACAATTCCATATATATATATATATATATATATACAAAAAAATCGCTTCTCGGCCTTTTGGCTAAGATCAAGTGTAGTATCTGTTCTTACAAAGAAAAGGGGCTGCCTCTGGTCACTGGCGGTCAGTCCCCCAGTAATGTAAGGGCAGGTCTGCACGCTACACTATATAAATTTTTTTTTTTTTTTTGTATTAGATTCTTGTGTTTTCTAATAAAATATTTTTTTTTTAACCCGTGTCACTTCCCAGTTATATCCACCATTCACGTTACCTGTTATAACCGTGTCACTTCCCAGGTATATCCACCATTCACGTTACCTGTTATTAACCCCTGTCACTTTCCCAGTATATCCACCATTCACGTTACCTGTTATTAACCCTGTCACTTCCCAGTTATATCACCATCACGTTACCTGTTATTAACCTGTCACTTCCCAGTTATATCCACCATCAAGTTACCTGTATTTAACCCTGTCAATTTCCAGTATATCCCACATTCACGTTACCTGTTATAACCCTGTCACCTTCCAGTTATATCCCCATTCAATTACTGTTATTAACCCGTGTCACTTTCCCAGTTATATCCACCAGTCACGTTAACTGTTATTAACCCTGTCACTTTCCCAGTTATATTCACCAGTCACGTTACCTGTTATTAACCCTGTCACTTTCCCAGTTATATCCACATTCACGTTACCTGTTATTAACCCGTGCCACTTTCCCAGTTATAGCCACCATTCACGTCACGTTATTAACGGGTCACTTTCCCAGTTATATCCACCATTCACGTTACCTGTTATAACCCCGTCACTTCCCAGTTAATCCACCATTCACGTTACCTGTTATTAACCCGTCACTTTCCCAGTTATATCCACCAATACGTACCTGTTATTAACCCGTGTCACTTTCAGTTATATCACACTTCACTTACTGTTATTAACCCTGTCACTTTCCCAGTTATATCCACCATTCACACTTAATGTTATTAACCCGTGTCACTTCCCAGTTATATACACATCACGTTACTGTTATTAACCTGTCACTTTCCCAGTTATCACCAATTCACGTTACCTGTATTAACCCTGTCACTTTCCAGTTATATCACACATCACGTTACCTGTTATTAACCCTGTCATTTCCCAGTTATATCACCTCACGTTACCTGTTATTAACCCTGTCAATTTCCCAGTTATATCACCATCACGTTACCTGTTATTAACCCTGTCATTTCCCAGTATATCCACCATTTACGTTACCTGTATAACCCTGTCACTTTCCAGGATATCCACCATCACGTTACCGTTATTAACCCTGTCACTTTCCCAGTTATATCCACCATTCACTTACCTGTTATTAACCTGTCACTTTCCCAGTTATATCCACCATTCACGTTACCGTTATTAACCCCTGTCACTTTCCCAATATATCCACCATTCACGTTACCTGTTATTTACCCATGTCACTTTCCCAGTTATATCCACCAGTCACGTTACCTGTTATAACCCCTGTCACTTTCCCAGTTATATCCACCATACGTTAATGTTATTAACCCGTGTCACTTTCCCAGTATAATCCACCATCACGTTACCTGTTATTAACCCGTTCACTTTCCCAGTTATTTTCACCATTCACGTTACCTGTTATAACCCTGTCACTTTCCCAGTTATATCCACCATTCACGTTACCTGTTATTTACCCGTGCACTTTCCCAGTTATACCACATTCACGTACTGTTATTAACGTCACTTTCCAGTTATATCCACCATCACGTTACCTGTTATTAACCCCCGTCACTTTCCCAGTTAATCCACATTCACGTTACCTGTTATTAAACCGTTGCACTTTCCCAGTTATATCCACCACAATCGTATCTGTTATTAACCCGTGTCACTTTCCCGTATATCCACTATCACTTACCTGTTATTAACCCTGTCACTTTCCCAGTTTATCCACATTCCATTAATGTTATAAACTGTCATTTCCCAGTTATATCCACCATCACGTTACCTGTTATAAACCTGTCACTTTCCCAGTTATATCAACAATTCCGTACCTGTTATTAACCGTCACTTTCCCAGTTATATCCACCATCACGTTACCTCTGTTATAACCGTGTCACTTTCCCAGTTATATCCCATCACGTTACCTGTTATTAACCGTGTCACTTTCCCAGTTATCTACCACTCACGTTACCTGTTATTAACCCGTCATTTCCCGAGTTATATCCACCATTTACGTTACCTGTTATTAACCTGTCACTTTCCCAGTTATATCCACCAGTCACGTTACCTGTTATTAACCCGTGTCACTTTCCCGTTATATCCACCATTCACGTTACCTGTTATTAACCCATGTCACTTTCCCAGTTATATCCATAATCACGTTACCTGTTACTAACCCGTCACTTTCCCAGTTATATCCACCATCACGTTACCTGTTATTAACCCTGTCATTTCCCAGTTATATCCACCATTTACGTTACTGTTATTAACCTGTCACTTTCCCGTTATATCCACCATTCACGTTACTGTTATTAACCTGTCACTTTCCCGTTATATCCACCATTACGTTACCTGTATTATAACGTCACTTTCACGTTATATCACACATTACGTTACCTTTATTAACCCGTGTCACTTTCCAGTTATATCCACCATTCACGTTACCTGGTATTAACCGTCACTTTTCAGTTATATCCACCATTCACGTTACCTGTTATTAACCCTGTCACTTTCCCAGTTAATCCACCATCACGTTACCTGTTATTAACCTGTCACTTTCCCAGGATATCCACATCAGTTACCTGTTATTAACCCCTGTCCTTTCCCAGTTATATCCACCAATCAAGTTACCTGTTATTAACCCTGTCACTTTCCCAGTATATCACCATCACATTAACTGTTATTAACCGTGTCACTTTCCGTTATATCCACCATACGTTAATGTTATTAACCGTCACTTTCCCAGTATATCCACCATCACGTTACCGTTATTAACCCTGTCACTTTCCCAGTTATATTCACCACTCACGTTACCTGTTATTAACCCCTGTCACTTTCCCAGTTATATCCACCAGTCACGTTACTGTTATTAACCGTCACTTTCCCAGTTTTATCCACCATTCACGTTACTTATTAACCCTGTCACTTTCCAGTATATCCACCATTCACGTTACCTGTTATAACCCTGTCCTTTCCGTTATATCCACCATACGTTAATGTTATTAACCCATGTCACTTCCCAGTATATCACCAGTCACGTTACCTGTTATTAACCCGTGTCACTTTCCCAGTTATATTCACCATTCACGTTACCTGTTATTAACCCGTGTCACTTTCCCAGTTATATCCACCATTCATTACCTGTTATTAACCCGTGCCACTTTCCCAGTTAACACCATTCACGTTACCTGTTATTAACCCGTCACTTTCCCAGTTATATCCACCATTCACGTTACTTATTAACCCTGTCACTTTCCCAGTTATATCCACCATTCACGTTACCTGTTATTAACCCCGTCACTTTCCCAGTTAAATCCACCATTCACGTTACCTGTTATAACCCGTGTCACTTTCCCAGTTATATCCACCATTCAAGTTAAGTATTAACCCATCGCTTTCCCAGTTTTATCCACCATTCACGTTACCTGTTATTAACCCTGTCACTTTCCCAGATATATCCACCATTCACGTTAAGTTTTTAACCCTGTCACTTTCCAGTTATCCACCATCACGTTACCTGTTATTAACCCCTGTCACTTTCCCAGATATATCCACCATTCACGTTACCTGTTATTAACCCATGTCACTTTCCCAGATATATCCACCATTCACGTTACCTGTTTTTAACCCTGTCACTTCCCAGTTATATCCACCATCAGTTACCTGTTATTAACCCCGTCACTTTCCCAGTTATATCCACCATTCACGTTACCTGTTATTAACCCCTGTCACTTCCCGTTATATCCACCATACGTTACCTGTTATTAACCCTGTCACTTTCCCAGTTATATCCACTATCACGTTACCTGTTATAACCCTGTCACTTTCCAGTTATATCACCAATCACGTTACCTGTTATTAACCCTGTCACTTTCCAGTTATATCCACCAATCACGTTACCTGTTATTAAACTGTAATTTCCCAGTTATAACCTATCACGTTACCTGTTATTAACCCTGTCACTTTCCCAGTTATATCCACCAATTAAGTTACCTGTTATTAACCCGTGTCACTTTCCCAGTTATATCCACCAGTCACGTTACCTGTTATTAACCCCTGTCACTTTCAAAGTTATATCCCCAGTTCATTACCTGTTATTAACCGTTCACTTTCCCAGTTATATCCACATCCATTCACGTTACCGTTATTAACCCTGTCACTTTCCCAGTTATATCCACCATCACGTTACCTGTTATAACCCGTGTCTTTCCCAGGTATATCCAACATCCGTACCGTTATCGATATAACCCTGTCACTTCCCAGTTATATCCACCATTCACGTTACCTGTTATAACCCTGTCACTTTCCCAGTTATATCCACCATCACGTTAACTGTTATTACCCGTGTTACTTCCCGTTATATCCACCATTCACATTACCTGTTATTAACCTGTCACTTTCCCAGATATCCACAATCACGTTACCTGTTACTAACCCGTCACTTTCCCAGTTATATCCACCAGTCACGTTACTGTTATTAACGCATGTCAGTTTCCCAGTTATATTCACCATTTACGTTACCTGTTACTAACCTGTCACTTCCGGTTATATCCACCATTCACGTTACCTGTTATTAACCCTGTCACTTTCCCAGTTATATCCACAATTCACGTTACCTTTATTAACCCGTGTCACTTTCCCAGTTATATCCACCGTTCACGTTACCTGTTATTAACCCTGTCACTTTCCCAGTTATATCCACCATTCACGTTACCGTTATTAACCCTGTCACTTTCCCAGTTATATCCACCAGTCACGTTACCTGTTATTAACCCTGTCACTTTCCCAGTTATATCCACAATTCACGTTACCTGTTTAACCCCTGTCACTTTCCGTTATATCCACCATACGTTAATGTATTAACCCCTGTCACTTTCCAGATATACCACCATTCACGTTACCTTTATTAACCCCTGTCACTTTCCCAGTATAATCACCATCACGTTACCTGTTATTAACCCTGTCACTTTCCAGTTATATCTACCAGTCACGTTACCTGTTATTAACTGTCACTTTCGTTATATCCACCAGTAGTTAATGTTATTAACCCGTGTCACTTTCCAGTATATCCACAGTCACGTTACCTGTTATTAACCCGTGTCACTTTCCCAGTTAATTCACCATTCACGTTACCTGTTATTAACCTGTCACTTTCCCCGTTATATCCACCATTCACGTTACTTATTAACCCGTCACTTTCCCGTTATATCCACCAGTCACGTACCTTTATTAACCATGTCACTTTTCCGTTATATCCACCAGTGACGTTAATTGTTATTAACCCGTGTCACTTTCCCAGTAATATCCACCAGTCACGTTACCTGTTACCTTTATTAACCCGCGTCACTTTCCCAGTTATATTCACCATTCACGTTACCTGTTATTAACCCGTGTCACTTCCCAGTTATATCCACCATTCACGTTTCCTGTTTTAACCCGTGCACTTTCCCAGTTATATCCACCATTCACGTTACGTTATAACCGTCACTTTCCCAGTTATATCCACATTCACGTTACCTGTTATTAACCCCCGTCACTTTCCCAGTTAATCCACCATTCACGTTACCTGTTTAAACCCGTGTCACTTTCCCAGTATATCCACCATTCACGTTATGTTATTAACCCGTCCTTTCCCAGTTATATCCACCCTTACGTTACCTGTTATTAACCCCTGTCACTTTCCCAGATATTCCACCATTCACGTTACCTGTTATAAACCGTCACTTTCCCAGTATATCCACCATTCACGTTACCTGTTTTAACCCTGTCACTTTCCCAGTTATATCCACCAGTCACGTTACCTGTTATTAACCCCTGTCACTTTCCAGATATATCCACCATTCACGTTACCTGGTATTAACCCATGTCACTTTCCCAGATTATCCACCATTACGTACCTGTTTTTAACCCCTTCACTTTCCCAGTTATATCCACCAGTCACGTTACCTGTTATTAACCCTGTCACTTTCCCAGTTAATCACCATTCACGTTACTTATTAACCGGTCACTTTCCCAGTTATATCCACAATTCACGTTACCTGTTTTAACCCTGTCACTTTCCCTGTTATACCCACCAGTCACGTTACCTGTTATTAACCCATGTCACTTTCCCAGTTATATCCACCAGTCAGTTACCTGTTATAAACCATGTCACCTTCCCAATTATATCCAACATATGTACCTGTTATTAACCGTACTTTTCCCAGTTATTCCACCAGTCACGTTACCTGTTATTAACCCCTGTCACTTTCCCGGTTATATCCACCAGTGAAGTTAATTGTTATTAACCCGTGTCACTTTCCCAGTTATATCCATAGTCACGTTACCTGTTATTAACCCGTGTCACTTTCCCAGTTATATCCACCAATCACGTTACCTGTTATTTACCCGTGTCTCTTTCCCAGTTATATTCACCAATCACGTTACCTGTTATTAACCCGTTTCATTTTCCCGGTTATATCCACTAGTCAATACCTGTTATAACCCATGTCACTTTCCCAGTTATATCCACAATTCACTTCCTGTATTAACCCGTGTCACTTTCCCAGTTATATCCACCATTCACGTTACCTGTTATTAACCCAGTCACTTTCCAGTTATATCCACAATTAGTTACCTGTTATTAACCCATGTCACTTTCCAGTTATATCCACCAGTCACTTACCTGTTATTAACCCGTGTCACTTTCCCAGTTATATCCACCAGTCACGTTACCTGTTATTAACCCGTGTCACTTTCCAGTTATATCCATCATTCACTTTACCTGTTATTAACCCCGTCACTTTCCAGTTATATCCACCAGTCACGTTACCTGTTATTAACCCTGTCATTTCCAGTTATATCCACTGTCACGTTACCTGTTATTAACCGTCACTTGTCACTTCCGGTTATATCCATAGTCACGTTACCTGTTATTAACCCGTGTCACTTTCCCAGTTATATCCACCAGTCATGTTACTGTTATTTACCTGTGTCACTTCCCGGTATATCCACTAGTCAATTACCTGTTATTAACCCCTGTCACTTTCCCAGTTATATCCACCAATCACGTTACCTGTTATAAACCAGTGGTCCCGGTTATATCCACTAGTCATGTTACCTGTTATTAACCCGTGTCACTTTCCCAGTTATATCCACCAGTCATGTTACCTGTTATTAACCCGTGTCACTTTCCCAGTTATATCCACCATTCACGTTACCTGTTATTAACCAGTGTAACTTTCCCAGTTATATCCACCATTCACGTTACCTGTTTTTTACCCGTGTCACTTTCCCAGTTATATCCACCAGTCACGTTACCTGTTATTAACCCATGTAAGTTTTCCAGTTATATCCACCATTTACGTTACCTGTTACTAACCCGTCACTTTCCCAGTTATATTTACCAGTCACGTTACCTGTTATTAACCCGTGTTACTTTCCCAGTTATATGTATGTATGTAGCTATATGTTTTTTATATAGTGCCTCTTGGGGATGCAGCGCTGTGCAATATAGAATACAAAAGTCATACAAGGGGGATAAATAATAGATACATAAATAAATATGTGCAGCATTAAATAAATATATTATTTTATTGCTGAATACTGTTTCAAATGTTGTCTTGTCCTTAGTTATACGGTGTGTTCCCCAAGGTGCAGGGGGTCATTAGAGCAAAGCTGATCTAATATTAACAATTCTATATATATATATTTTTTTTTTTTATTAGATTCTTGTGTTTTCTAATAAAATAATTGTGTTTGACCTGCGGTTACAGTATCTGGGCGCTTGTGCTCTATCCATATTTTCTATATACTCGAGTATAAGTCTATCTGAGTATAAGCAGAGGTACCTATTTTTACCTGAAAAATTTGTAAAAACGCATTGACTCGAGTATAAGCCGAGGGTAGAAATTATCACCACTACTGCCTTCTGATTTAGTATTGTTTTGTGGCTTAAGTTTAAATGGACAGCAGAATTCCCATGCATTAATCCCATACAGTAATAGCCAAATCTATTACCAGTAACACCCAATTCCTTGGCACTCCAGATGTTTGGAAACTACAACTCCCAGCATGCTTTGGTTGCTGGGAATTGTAATTTGTAAAATGTGGAGTGGCAATGTTCAATAAACTTTTAATTAAGCTTACCATCATTTACAATTCTCCTGACCCCCATATAGTAAAGGGCACTCTGACCCCCATATAGTAAAGGGCACTCTGACCCCCATATAGTAAAGGGCACTCTGACCCCCATATAGTAAAGGGCACTCTGACCCCAATAGTTAAAAGTGTTACCTGAAAGTTGTAGTTTCAAGCTGTCACTTGCATTGAACTAACAGCCATTTTGCCCCAAACTGAGAAGACCCATCAGATTTACAGCATCCAGATGAGCAGTGACAGTGCTGAGTGAGTCCAACAGCTTGACCAAAGAACACAGCGCCACCTACTGGTTACTATCCGCAACTGCAGCATTTGGATCTAAAATAGGACTTGACCCGAGTATAAGCTGAGGATAGGTTTTCAGGCTAATTTTAAAGCCTGAAAATCTCGACTTATATCCGAGTATATATGGTAGTTGTCACTTTACGATTCACAAGGTCTATTAAATGTATGGTGCATTATCCTACCTGTTTATATATGGTAGGATACACGTGGGCAAGCTGCTGTACGTTTGGATAGACTGTAGTTAGAAGCAGGATCCCTGGAGTCATTTTATATAGGGGGCACTTGTATGGAGACCACAGTTCCCCTTTAAGAAAACTACAGACACTACAGATGGACTATAGACACATCATTAGTTTTGTACATTTATTTAGGTTCAATACAAAGATTCCAACACAAAACATTATAAATACATACAAACCCCCTCCCATGTAATGTATCCAGATCTAAAAAATGATTCTATACCTTGGCCGTTAAATTACGACCACGATACAGTACGGACGGCATTTCTATTGTGTTCAGAGGTGTTATAGGAATGCCCAGGGTACAGTGTCAAAACAGCATTGTACATGGCAGACAGTTGGTGTTGACCCCCCCCCCCACCTCTATCCAGGCTTGGTTTCTTTATTTTCACATAAATGGCCTCCTTGACACCTCTTTTGAACCAGTCACGTTCCTTTTCCAATGTGTTAACATTACAATCTTCAAAGGTGTGTCCTTTATCCTTAAGATGCAGGTACACGGCTGAGTCCTGACCCGAGGAATTGGCTTTTTTGTGCTGGGCCATACGTTGATGCAGTTGTTGTTTGGTCTCCCCCACATACAAATCAGAGCATTCTTCACTGCACTGCATATATGATGTCACTCTTCACTGCACTGCATATATGATGTCACTCTATACTGCACTGCATATATGATGTCACTCTGCACTGCATATATGATGTGACTCTGCACTTTGCATATGATGTCACTCTTCTCTGCACTGCGTATATGATGTCACTCTGCACTGCATTTACGATGTCACTCTTCACTGCACTGCGTATATGATGTCACTTTTCTTGTGTTTCGGTATTGGGTCTTTCGGATGTACCAATTGCTGCCTCAGTGTGTTGTTCGGTTTAAAGCAGACAGGGATACGATGTTTTTTGAAAATTCTTCTTAATTTCTCGGAGACCCCTGCTACATATGGGATGACCATGTTCTTCCTCCTGTCTTGCTTTTCCCTTTCATTGTTGGTATTTGTGTTCTTTTCTTTCCTTCTGCTTCTTTTGACAAAGGCCCAGTCTGGATATCCACAGGTTTTAAGGGCTCCTCTGAGATGTTTCATGTCTTTAGCCTTCGCCTCTGTGCTAGTGGGACGACATTGTAAACTACCGGTCACTATCAGTAATTTACAATATCAGCAAATTGACGATATGTCTTCTTCTTTATAAATACGGTCCACTGTCCCACAACCCTCGCAGCTCGATGCTATTTTTACTACATAACGTCACATACATGTGCGTCTGATATGTGCTATCCCACCACCAGCCCTCGGTCAGCCCTCCAGTTTACCAGACACTGCAAATCTAGACCTCCAGTTTCCCACTCACAGTCAGCCCTCCAGTGACTGATATATTCAAGTTTACCCACTGTGACCGGGTCGGGGGGTGTGGCAAAAGCGAGGCTAGGGGTAAGCCCTTATGGCTACCTTGGAGATCCCTACGCACTGGTCCCACATGCATGCACTGTCCTACACACACACGCTGTCCCACACTGTATCAGTGTCTCAGACATTTATTTGTCTTCAGATGTCCGAGCGCTTGTCTCTCTCATCTACTACAGACTACAGACACTACATGGACTATAGACACATCATTAGTTTTGTACATTTATTTGTTCAATACAAAGATTCCAACACAAAACATTATAAATACATACAAACCCCATGTAATGTGCCCAGAGTAAGGACCTGCGATTCTGTCCCTGCAGTTGTGTGTATGCAGGTAATGCATGTTTATTTGAAGTATCCTCCAAACCATGGGTCCCTAGTGGCTCTGGGCTCCATAGCAGCCTCTATGGCTACCTTGGAATCCCTACAGCACTGGTCCCACATGCATGCACTGTCCTACACACACACCCTGTCCCCACCCTGTATCAGTGTCTCAGCATTTATTTGTCTTCAGATTTCCACGCGTTGTCTCTCTCATTCTCTCTAACACGAGGTCCCAGATGTGACGTCCGTCCCGTAGTCTAATCTCTCTCTCTCACGCGGTCCCAGATGTGACATCCGTCCCGTAGTCTATCATCCTCTCTCACGCGGTCCCAGATTGACGTCCGTCCCGTAGTCTAATCCTCTCTCTCACGCGGTCCCAGATGTGACGTCCGTCCCGTAGTCTAATCATCTCTCTAACACGCGGTCTCCTAACCAAGAAGAAGGATATTACAGACATGAACATTGGAGGGAACATTATTTAAAGACACAGCTGGTGTCAATACATCACATGCTTTCTTAACCCACAGAGGTCATTTAATGGAAACTATTGTCAATACAACACAATCTGCTTTACCTTCCTGTCCTTTATATATGATTGATCTCCTTCCTGATGGTCTCATAGTCCGGATAGGTAATGAATGGTGCTGTAGGAGCTGCTGGGCGTGATTTGGTCTTGTGCAGCATTAAAATCCTCTAAATTCTCTGCCCTGGAGAGTTAAATGTAAGCAGAATGGGATTTTATGATGTCAGACGCTTACTGACACGATCGGCCAATCAAAATGTCCCCACGGTGTGTACAACGTGGAAAGATACGGCAAAAGGGAATCGTAATGGGAGAGTCATTCCATTATTCTTGACTGTGATCCTGCAGTTCATCCGTCATTCTAAAGAGAAAAATCCATATGACATGTTATTATATCCGACGTACTTGGCAGTTCCAGGGTCTGTATATTGTATGTCTAGGATTTGTGTTACTCCCTTTATAACTATTTCCATTAACTGTACATGGTTAATTAGTTTATGTCAGACTGTACATGGGGGATAATAACCAGACTGGGATCCAGGTACTAAGGGTGCCGGTTGTTTGCCACCTGGCACTGACCACGATTAGATGTTATACCAGCTGTTCCTGGTACAGTTCCTGGTACAAGGGGCAGTGGTGTGCCTGGTAGAGTGGAGGGTTATGGGAGTCAGAGCCCTGTAGGTACGTTACTATTTCACTGGCTTTAACTTACCGGAACTGACTGCAGTCATTTGAAGGGCAACATACCCGATGCTGCGGATGTCAAGACAACTTGAAAAAAAGTGAAACCAATGAATGATTAGTATTAGGGGAAGGTTGATGTGTCTGATTATTTGTTGGGTTTCAGTTGTATAGACAAATGTACAGTATTTAAATAGATATTGTTAATTGTTTATCGGGATGTCAGACTGATACATGGGTGGATAAATACCCAGAGCTGGGGATCCAGTCTAAGTGTCTCGGAAACGGTTGTGTTAATGCCACCGTGTCACTAAAATGTCCCACCTACTGTTTTATACACAGCGGAACTGTGGTCACATTGTAAGTATCCATGGTACACGGGGCATGGTTAGATGCCTGGTAAGGGAGTGTGTTGGTAGGGGAGGTTATGGGAGTCAGATGCCTGTAGTACGTTTACTATTTTCACGGCTTTAACTTAACGCGACCTGACTGACAGTTCATTTGAAGGGTCAACGATACCCCGAATGCTGCGGGATGTCAAGACAACTGAAAAAAGTGAAACCCAATGAGATATAGTATTAGGGAAGCTGAGTGTCTGATTATTTTGGGTTTTCAGTTGTAATAAGACCAAAATGGACATTATTTTAAATACATATAGCTACCGTATCCTGGCCTCTACTATCACCATAACATCCCTAGAACGTGTCTATGATGTCAGACGCTACTGACACGATCGGCCAATCAAAATGTCCCCACGGTGTGTACAGACTGGGGGAAAGATACGGCAAAAGGGAATCGTAATGGGAGAGTCACTTACATTATTCTTGACTGTGATCCGTGCAGTTCATCCGTCATTACTAAAAGAGAAAAATCCATATGACATGTCACGATTAGATGTTATAACCAGCTGTTCCATGGTACAGTTCCTGGTATAAGGGGCAGTGGTGTGCCTGGTAGAGTGGAGGGTTATGGGAGTCTGGGCCCTGTAGGTAATGTGTATAAGAGTGTGTATGTTCAGTATGTGTATAAGAGTGTGTATGTTCAGTATGTGTATAAGAGTTTGTATGTTCAGTATGTGAGAGAGTGTGTATCTACAGTATGTTTGAGAGTGTATGTACATTATGTGAGAGAGGGTGTATGTTCATTATGTGTGAGAGAGTGTATGTACAGTATATGAAAGAGGGTGTATGTTCAGTATGTGTGAGAGAGTGTATGTAAAGTATGTGAGAGAGGGTGTATGTTCAGTATGTGTGAAAGAGTGTATGTACAGTATGTGAGAGAGGGTGTATGTACAGTATGTGTGAGAGAGTGTATGTACAGTATGTGAGAGAGTGCGTGTATAAAGTATGCATGAGAGTATATGTATGTTTATTGTATGTGAGAGTGTTTATACAATGCAGGAGAGTGAGATATGGAATAGAGACTGCAGGAGAGATAGTATGTGAGGGATAGAGGACAGAGACTGCAGGAGAGAGAGAGAATGTGAGAAATAGAGGATAGAATATGTATGGGACCTTTACTGTCTGGTCTCACTGTATGGGACCTTTATTGTCTGGTCTCACTGTATGGGACCTTTACTGTCTAGTCTCACTGTTTGGGACCTTTACTGTCTGGTCTCACTGTATGGGAGCTTTACTGTCTGTTCTCACTGTATGGGAGCTTTACTGTCTGGTCTCACTGTATGGGAGCTTTACTGTCTGGTCTCACTGTATGGGAGCTTTACTGTCTTGGAGAATAGGATCAAAAATGTAACAATAACAAGAGTAGTTGCTCATAGCATTCAAGCTGAAGTGGGGTGGGAAATAAAGAAGTAAGAAATTGGTTGCAATCGTAATGTAGTAACTACAGAAAATGCAAGTGGTTAATAAGTGTAAACCACACCTAAACTATTATGATATAAGAGTGTGTTATGTTCAGGAATGTGATAAGAGGGTGTATGTTTCAGTAGTGTTAAGTATGTAAGAGATTCAGTATGTGTAGAAGATGTGTGTATGTTTGAGTATGCGTCTAAGAGTTGTGGTAGCGTTCAGTAATTGTTAAGAGTGTTAATGTTCAGTATGGTATAAGAGGTGTATGTTCACAGTATGTGTATAAGAGTGTGTATGTTCATTAATGGGTATAAGATTGTGTACGTTCAGAGTGTATAAGAAAGAGGGTTATGTTCAATATGTGTATAAGAGTGGTGTTGTGTATTCATTGATGTTTAAAGAGTGTAATGTTCAATATGTGTATAAGAGTGTGGTATTTTCATTATGTTTAAAAGAGTGTAGTATGTTCAGTAGTGAGAGAGTGTGGTAATGTTCAATATGTGTTCTAAGTGATGTATGTTTAGTATGGTGATAAGATTGTATGTTCAGTATTCGTAAAGATTTGTTGTGTCAATTGTGTGGGTATAAGAGTGTGTATGTTCATTATGGTATGAGTGTGTAGTTCAGTACATGTTAAAAGAGAGGGTGTTATTTTCATATGGTATAATAACGAGACTGTGTGTTCAGTACTGTGTATAAAAAGGTGATAAGTAATGTATAAACAGTATGAGTGTATAGAGTGTAGTTCAATAGGATGTAGACGATGAGTATGTTCGAGTATGGTTGTTAAGAGTGTGTAAATGTTCAATATGTGTAATAGAAGGAGTGTGGGTAAAATGAAGTATCAATCATATGTGTATAAGAGTGTGTATGTTCATATGTGTATAAGATTGTGTAATTTCAGTATGTGTATAAGATGTGTATGTTCAATATGTATTATAAGAGTGTGATGTTCAGTATGTGTATTAAGAAGTTTGTATGTTCAGTATGTGTATAGGTTTGTATGTCCTTATGTTTATAGAGAGTTATGTATGTTCATTAATTTCTATCGAGTGTGTATGTCAAGTATGTGTATAAGAAAGTGTTGGTTCATATGTGTATAAGAGTGTGTATGTTCAATAATGTGTATCGAGTGTGTAATGTTTCAGTATTGTATAAAGAGTGTGTAGGTTCAGTATGTGTATAAGAGTGTGGTATGTTCAGTATGTATAAGAGTTTGTAGTTCAGTATGTTGTATAATAGTGTGTATGTTCAATATTGTATAAGAGTGTGTATGTTTCAGTATGTGTATAAGAGGGTGGTATGTTCAATAATGTCTATAAGAGTGTTGTATGTTCATTAGTGTAAGAGGTTGGTATGTTCATTATGTTGTATAAGAGTGTGTATTTTCAATATGTGTATAATGGAGTGTGTATGTTCAGTATGTTGTACAAGAGTGTGTATGTTCAGTATGTGTAATAAAGTGTGTATGTTCAATATTGTATAAAGTGTGTAAGTTCCAGTATGTTGTATAGAGTTTTGTATGTTCATTAGTTATAAGAGTTTTGTATTTCAGTAGGTCCTATAAAGTGTGTATGTTCAGTATTTATACGAGTTTGGATGTTCAATAGTGTATAAAATTGTATGTTCAGTAATAATGCTTATAAGAGTTTGTAATGTTCATATGCTTATAATGATTTGTACTTTCAGTATCGTATAAGAGTGTGTACGTTCAATCATTATGCGTATAAGAGTGTGTACTTTCCAGTATGGTTATAAGAAGTGGTACGTTCAGTAATGTGTATAATAGTGTGTATGTTCAGTCATGTGTGATAGCGAAAGTGAATAGTCTGTTCAGTATGCGTAAAGAGTGTGTACGTTCGTAGCTATAAGATGTGGCACGTTCAGTATCGTATAAGAGTTTGTATGTTCATATGCCGTATAAGAGTGTGTACGTTCAGTATGGCGTATA
The DNA here is from genome assembly GCA_019447015.1 of Hymenochirus boettgeri. NCBI lineage: Eukaryota > Metazoa > Chordata > Amphibia > Anura > Pipidae > Hymenochirus > Hymenochirus boettgeri. The sequence continues at coordinate 68,580 of JAACNH010000378.1, forward strand.
AGGTGGTGTCGTTCAGTATGCGTCTAGAGTGTGTACGTTCAGTAATGTGTAGAAGAGTGGTACGTTCATGTATGTGTATATAGTGTGTATGTTCATATGCTTATAAGAGTGTGTTACGTTCAGTGTGTAATAGTGTGATATGTTCAGTTATATGAGAGAGTTGTGTATGTTCAGTATGTTATAGAAGTGTGTATGTTCGTATGGTGTATAAGTGTATGTTCATTATGTGTATAATGAGTGTATATGTCCATTATGTGTATAAGTGTTTTATGTTCATTAGGTGTATAAGTGTAATGTTCCATATGTTGTATAAAGTGTGATGTTCAGTATGGGTATAGTGTATGTTCGTATGTGTAATAAGTGGGTCATGTTCAAAGGACAAGTATGTGTATGTGGTTGTTCAGTATGTGTATAAGAGTGGGTAATGTTCAGTATGTGTATAAGAGTGTGTACGTTCAGTATGTGTATAAGAGATTGTACGTTCAGTATGTGTATAAGAGTGTGTACGTTCAGTATGTGTATAATTGTGTCATTTCAGTAGTGTATCAGTTGTATGTTCATATTTAGAGAGTGCTGTACGTTCAGTATGTGTATAAAGTGTGGTATTCAGTATGTGTAACGAGTGTAATGTTCAATAGGTGTAAAGAGTGTGGTATTCCAGTAATGGTCTAATAGTTGTGTATGTTCGTATGTTGTTCGCAGAATTTGTCTGTTTTCAAGTATGTGAGAGATTGTGTATTTAACGTATGTTTTGAGAGTGGTATGTACAGTATTGAGAGAGGGTGTATTTACAGTATGTGTGAGAGTGAAGTATACAAAGACAGTATGTGACAGAGGGTGTATGTTCATTATGTGGATAGAGGTGTAATGACATATGTGAGAGAGGGTGTAAATGTACAGTATGTGTGAGAGTGTATGTACAGTATGTGTATAAGAGTGTGTATGTTAATTATGTGTATGAGTGTGTATGTTCATATGTGTAAAGAGAGAGGGTGGTGTATGTTCAGTATGTATATAAGAGACTGTGTATGTTCAGTAATGTGTATAAGGTGTGTTGTTCAGTATGTGTATGAAAGGAAAAGTGTATGTTCAATATGTGTATAAGAGTGTGTATGTTAAGTATGTGTATAAGAGTGTGTATGTTCAATATGTGTATAAGAGTGTATGTTCAGTATGTGTATAAGAGTGTTTATGTTCAGTATGTGTATAAGAGTGTTATGTTCAGTTATGTGTATAAAGAGTGTGTATGTTCAGTATGTGTACAAGTATGTAAGTTCATATGTGTATAGAGTGTGTATATGTATATGTGTATAAGAGTGTGTATGTTCAATCTGTTATAAAGAGTGTGTTAGGTTCAGTATGTGTATAAGAAGTTTGTATGTTTTCATATGTGTATAAGCGTTTGTATGTTCAGTAATGTCTATAAAGTGTGTATGTTCGTATGTGTATAAGAGTTTGTAATGTTCAATCTGTGTATAAGATTGGTATGTTCATATGCGTATAAAGTTTGTAATGTTCATATGCGGAATAAGCGTGTGTTGGTACGTTTCATCTGCTATAAGAGTGTGTACGTTCGGTATGCGTATAAGAGTGTGTACGTTCGTAGTTATAAAGTGTGTAACTTCAGTATTTAAATCGTGTGTATGTCATTATGTTTATAAGAGGTGTCCGTTTTCAGTAATGTGTATAAGAGTTTGTATGTTCACAGTATATGCGCGAGTGTTGGTATGTTCATTAATGTGTAATAAGTGTGTATGTTCAGTTGTGTACCTAAGAATGTCTATAATAGAGTAACATCAGTAACCAATGATAGAGTGTCTATGTTCAATAACATACAGTATAACTAAGTGTGTAAGTGTTCGTATGTGTAACTAATGTATGTCAGTATTGTATAAGAGTGTATTTCAGTATGTGTATAGTGTTGTTCAGTATGTTATAAGTTGTATGTTCGTATGTGTAATAAGTGTATTTTTCAGTATTTGTATAAGAAGTTGTATGGTTCATTATGTGTATAAAGAGTGTGTACGTTCAGTATGTGTAATAAGAGAAGTTGTACGTTCATATGTGGTCTAAGAGTTTTACGTTCATTATGTGGTATAAGTGTTATTCGTTCAGTATGTGTATAAGTGTATGTTCAGTATGTGTATAATAGTGTGTACGTTCAGTATGTGTATAAGTGTGTACGTTCAGTATGTGTATAAGAGTGTATATTTCAGTATGTGTATAAGAGTGTGTTATGTTCATACTGTGTATACGAGTGTGTAGTTCAGTATGTGATAAGAGTTTGTATGTTCAGTAATGTGAGAGGTGTGTATGTACAGTAATGTTTTGAGAGTGAGTTACAGTATGTGGAGAGGGTGTAATGTACAGTAATGTGTGAGAGTTATGTACGTAATTTACAGAGGGTGTATGTTCATTAAGTGTGAGAGGTGGATGTACAGTATGTAAGAGAGGGTGTATGTACTTATGTGTGAGAGTGTTATGTACAGTATGTGTATCAGAGTGTTTTTTTTTTATGTGTATGAGTGTGTATGTTCAGTATGTGTAAAAGAGAGGGTGTGTATGTTCAGTATGTATATAAGAGACTGTGTAATGTTTCCAGTATGTGTCAAGATTTGTTGTTGCAGTATTTGTAAAAGAGTGTATTTCAAATATGTGTAAAGATGTGATGTTAATATGTGTAATCAAGAGTGTGTAGGTTCCACTATGTGTATAAGATGTTAATGTTCAGTAATGTGTAAAGAGTGGTTTATATGTTCAGCTATGTTTATAAGAGTTGTAATTTTCAGTAGTGTAGAAGAGTGTGGTATGTTCATTATGTGTATAAGTATGTAGTTCATTATGTGTATAAGATTGTGTGTATGTTTCAGTAGTGCGTATAGAGTGTGTAACGTCAGTAATGTGTCATAAGAGTGTGTATGTCAGTATGTGTATAAGAGGTGTTACGTTCAGTATGCGTAATAAGGTGTTGTATGTTCAGTATGTTTATAAGATGTGTATGTTCGGTATGTGTAATAAGAGTGTACTGTTCACAGTAATGTTATAAGAGTGTGTAGTTCAGGGGATGTTTATAGTGTGGATTTTCAGGAATGTTTTAAGAGTGTGTAATGTTCAGTATGTGTATAAGAGTGTGTATGTTCAGTAATGTGTATAGATTGGTGTCTGTTCAGTATGTGTATAAGAGTGTGTATGTTCATATGGTATAAGAGTGTTCTTTTCAGTAGTGTATAAGATTGGTGTCTGTTTCAGTAGGTTTTATAAGAGATGTGTATGTTCAGTATGCGTATAAGAGTGTATGTTCATTATGTGTATAAGTGTGGTATGTTCTCCGTATGTGTATAATCTGTCTGTTCAGTATGTGTCATAGAGTGTATGTCAGTATGTTATAAGTGTATGTTCAGTATGTGTAAAAAGTTTGAGTTCGTATGTGTAATCAGTGGTATGTTCAGTATGTGTACAAGAGGAGTGAACGTGTAAATTTCATTATGTGTATAAGAGTGTGTACTTTACAGTATGTGTATAGAGAGTGTCCGTTCAGTAATGTTGTAATCATAGAGAGTGTACGTTCAGATGTGTATAAGAGTGTTACGGTTCCAGTAGGTGGATAATGGATGTTATATGTGGTATAAGAGTGTGTAATTTCAGTATGGTGTAATAAGAGTGTGTATGTTTCAGTATGTGTATAAGATTTGTATTTTCGTAAGTTATCAGATTGTGTACGTTCGTATGTGTATAAGATTGTATGTTCAGTATTTGTAATAGGTGTGTATGGTCAGTATGTGTATAAGAGTGTGTACGGTCAGTATGTGTTAAGAGTGTGTATGTAGCATGTGTAAATAGAGTGTGTATGTTCAGTATGTGTATAGAAGGTGTAATGTCCATATGTTAAGAGTGTGTACGTTCATATGTGTAATAAGAGTGTGTACGTTCAGTATGTGTATACGAGTGTTGTACGTTCATTATTTGTATAAGAAGTGTGTATGGTAAGTAGGTGTAAAAGTGTGTATGTTCATATGCGTATAAGAGTGTGTATGTTCAGTATGTTGTATAAGATGTGTACGTTCAGTATGTGTATACTAGTGGTTACCGTTCATATGTGTATAAGATTGGGGTCTACGTGCAGTTATGTGTATAGAGTTGTGGTACTTCAGTATGTTAAAGATTGTGGTACTTTCAGTATGTGTAATAAGAGTGTGTACGTTCGGTATGTGTATAAGAGTGTACGTTCAGTATGTGTATAAGAGTGCGTAGTTCAGTAGGTGTATAGATGTGGACTTTCAGTATGTGTATAAGAGTGTACTCTAGTATGTGTATAAATAGTGTGTTAGTCAGTATGTGGTATAAGGTGTGTACGTTCGGTATGTGTATAAAGTGGGTACGTTCAGTATGTGTATAAGAGTGTGTACTTTCATATGTGTATAAGAGTGTGTACTTTCCGTAATGTGTATAAAGTGTTACGTTCAGTATGTGTATAAGACGTGTGACGTTTAGTATGTGTATAAGAGTGTGTAATGTTATTATGTGTATAAGAGTGTTTACTTCAGTAGTGTATAAGAGTGTTCGTTCGGTATGTGTATAAGCGTGTGTATGTTCGTATGTGTATAAGAGTTGTATGTTCAGTAGGTGTGATAGAGTGTGACGTTCAATATGTGTAATAAGAGTGTGTACGTTCAGTATTTGTATAATAGTGTGTATGTTCATTATTGGTATAGAGTGTGTACGTTCTAATGTGTATAAGAGTTTGTGTATGTTTCATTATGTGTATAAAGAGTGTGTATGTTCAGTATGTATATAAGAGTGTGTACGTTCAGTATGTATATAAGATTGGATGTCAGTATGTGTAAGAGTGTGTACTTTCAGATGTGAGAGAGTGGTGTAATGTTCATATGTGAGAGAGGTGTGCATGTTCCAGTATGTGTATAAGAGTGGTAGGTTCAGTTTGTATATAAAGAGTGTATGTTCAGAATATGTATAAGAGTGTGTATGTTCATAATGGAGAGAGGTTAGGTTCATTATGTGAGAAGTGTGTATGTTCAGTATGTGTATAAGGTTGGTATGTTCAGTATTTATATAAGATTTATGTTCATTATGTGTATGAAGATGGTGTATGGTATGGTGAGAGAGTGTGTATGTTCAGTATGTATATAAAAGTGTGTATGTTCAGTATTTATATAAGATTGTCTGTTCAGTATGTGGTATAAGAGTGTTGTATGTTTCAAAGTATGTGCAGAGGAGTGTGTATGTTAGTATGTATCTAATAGACTGTGTATGTTCAGTATGTGTTAGAGTGATGTTCAGTATTGGTATAGAGTGTGTAATGTTCATTATTGTATAATAGTGTGTATGTTCAGTATGTGGTCTAGAGTGGGTGTCCGTTCAGTGTGATAAGAGTGTGTACGTTCAAGTATGTGTATAAGAGTGTGTAATGTTCATTATGTTATGAGTTGTGGTATGTATCATTATGTGTATGAGTGTGTATGTTCAGTATGTGTAAAAAGAGAGGGTGTGTATGTTCAGTATGTATATAAGAGACTGTGTATGTTCAGTAATGTGTATAAGAGTGTGTATGTTCAGTATGTGTATAAGAGTGTGTGTATGTTCAGTATGTGTATAAGAGTGTATTGGGGTTTCAGTATGTGTATAGAGTGTGTACGGTCAGTATTTGTATAAGAGTGGTGTAAATTTCCGTATGTGTAAGATGTGTATGTTCAGTATGTGTATTAAGAGTGTGTACGTTGCAAGTAATGTGGATAAGAGGGTGTATGTTCCTATGTATAAGAGTGTGTTTGTTCCGTAATGTGGTATAAGAGTGTGTATTTCAATATTGTATAAGAGTGTTATGTTCAGTATGTGTATAAGAGTGTGTATGTTCAGTATGTGAGAGAGTGTGTATGTTCAATATGTGTATAAGTGTGGTCTGTCAGTATGTGTATAAGAGTTGTATTTCAGTATTCGTATAAGAGTTTGTATGTTTCAGTGGTGGTGTATAAGAGTTTGTATGTTCATTATGTGTATGAGGTGTGTATGTTCAGTATGTGTAAAGAGCGGGTGGTTATTATGTTCAGTATGTATTAGAGACTGTATGTTCAGTATGTGTATAGAGTGTGTATGTTTCAGTATTGTTAAAGAGTGTATGTTCAATAGTTGTATAAGAGTGTTTATGTTCAGTCATTTGTATAAGAGTGTGTTGTTCAGAATATTGTATAAGAGTGTGTATGTGCAATATGTGGTAAAGAGGTGTATGTTCATAATGTGTATAAGATTGTGTATGTCAATGTGTATACGAGTGTGTTTGTTCAATATTGTATAATATTGTGTATGTTCCGTATGTTGTTAGAGTTTGTATGTTCAGTATGTGTATAAGGGGGGAGTTTGTATGTTCGATGTTATAAGAAGTTGTTATGTTCAGTATTCTATAAAGTGTGTATTGTTCAGTATGTGTATCAGATGTATGTTCAGTATGTTTATAGAGTGTGTTGTTCAATATGTGTATAAGAGTGTGTATGTTTCATTATGTGTATAAGAGTTGTATGTTCAGTATGTGTATAAGGTGTGTATTTTCAGTATGTGTCCTAAGAGTGAATGTTTCATTATGTGTATAATAGTGGTGTATGTTCATATGTTATAATAGTGTGTATTTCAGTATGTGTAGAAGAGTTGTGTATTTTTCAATATGTCTATAATAGTGTGGGTAACTGTTTTCAGTAATGTTGTATAAGAGTTTGTATGTCAGTATGTGTATAAGAGTGTGTGGTTCAATCTGTGGATAAGAGTGTGTATGTTGCGTATGTGAATAGAGTGTGTATTGTTCAGTATGTGTTAAGAGTGTGTAATGTTCAATATGTGTATAATAGTGTGTATTCGTATGTGTATAAGAGTTTGTAATGTTCAGTAATGTGTATAAGAGTTTTTGTATGTTCAGTATGTCCCTATAAGAGTGTGTATGTTCAGTAGCGTATAAGAGTTTGTATTTCCATATGCGTATCAGAGGTGTTAGTTCAGTAGGCGTATAAGAGTTTGTATGTTCCGTATGCGTATAAGAGTTGTGTAATGTTTCGTATGCGTATAAGAGTGTTCGTGCAGTATATGCGTATAAGAGTGTGTACGTTCAGTATGCGTATAAGATTGGTGTACGTTCAGTATGTTATAATAGTGTGTATTTTCAGTTGATGTGTCTAAGAGTGTGTACTTCATATGTGTATAAGATGTGTATGTTCAGTATATGAGAGAGTGTGTATGTTCAAGCGTAGGTGTATGAAGTGTGTACATTTTCATAATTGTATAGAGGTATGGCAGTATTGTAGAAGAGTGTATATGTCCGTCTGTGTATAAGTGTGTATTTCAGTAATGTGTATAATGTATGTTTCAGTATGGTGTATAATAGTGTATGTTTTCCGTATGTGATAAGTGTATGTCAGTATGTGTAATAAGTGTGTATGTTCAGTAAGTTATAGTGTATGTTCAGTATGGTATAAGATTGTGTATTGTCAGTATGTGTATAAGATTGTGTACGTTCAGTAATGGTTAAGAGAGTGTCGTTTCAGTATGTGTATAAGAGTGTGTAGTTCAGTAATGTGTATCAGGGTGTATGTTTCAGTATGTTTATACGTGTATTTCTATGTGTTTAAGAGTGGTAAACGTTCAGTATGTGTATAAGTTGTTACGTTCATATGTTAATAAAAAGAAAAGTGTATATGTTCAGTAATGTGTATAAGATGTGTATGTCATTATGTGTATAAAGAGTGTGATGTTCAGTTGTGTATAAGAGTGTGTATGTTCATTATGTGAGCAGAGTGTTTATGTACAGTTAATGTTTGAGAGTGTATGTACAGTATGTGAGAGAGTGTCTGTACAGTCAGTGGAGTGTATGTACAGTATGGTGACCGAGGTGTGGTCATGTTTCATTATGTGTGAGAGAGGGTATGTAACATATTGTGAGACGGGTGTATGTACATATGTGTGAGATGTAGTACAGTATGTGTTATAGAGTGTGTTGTTAATTATGGGTATGAGTGTGTATGTTCAGTAATGTGTAAGAAGGAGGGGTGTGTATGTTCAGTATGTATATAAGAGACTGTGTATGTTCAGTATGGTGTATAAGGTGGTGTATGTTCAGTAATGTGTATACGATTTGTATGGTTCAATATGTGGTCTAATAGTGTGTATGTTAATTGGTGTGATGGAAGGAGTGTGTTGTTCAATATGTGTATAAGAGTGTATGTTCAGTAATGTGTATAAGAGTGTTATGTTCAGTTGGTGTATAAGAGTGTGTATGTTCAGTATGTGTATCAGATTGTGTATGTTCAGTATGTGTATGTAATGAAGTTCGTATGTTATAAGAGTGTGTATGTTCAGTATGCTTAAGAGTGTGTACGTTCAGTATTTGGTAGTAAGATTGTGTATGTTCAGTATGTGTATAAGAGTGTGTATGGTTCAGTATGTGTACAGAAGTGTTATGTTCAGTAGGTGTATATAGAAGTGTGTAACGTCATTATGTGTAATAAAGTGTGTATGTTCAATATTGTGTAGAAAGTGTGTTCGTTCGTCATTGTATAAGAGTGTGTATGTTCATATTGGGGTATAGAGAGGGTGTAATGTTCAGTATGTTATAAATAGTGTGTTGTTCATATGTGAAGAGAGTGTGTATTTTTAATATGTGTATAAGTGTGGTATGTTCGGATGTTATAGATTGTATGTTCAGTTTCGTATAATAGTGTGTATGTTCATTGTGTGTATAAGAGTGTGTATGTTCATTATGTGTATGAGTGTGTATTTTCATAGTTTAAAAAGGCGAGGGTGGTGTATGTCAGTAGTATATAAGAGACTACTGTGTGTTCAAGTATGTGTAAAGATGTGTATGTTTCAGTAAATTTGTATAAGAGTGTATGTTCAATATGTGTATAAGAGTGTGTATGTTCAGTATGTGTATAAGAGTGGTGGTATGTTCTATATGTGTATAAGAGTGTGTATGTTCAATATGTTATAAGATTGGTGTATTTCATATGTGTCTAAGAATTGTTGTATGTTCAGTATGTTGTATAAAGTGTGTATGTTCCATAATTGTATAAGAGTGTGTATGTTTCAGTATGGTATAGAGTTTTGTATTTCGTATGTGTATAAGAGTTTTGTATGTTTTCAGTATGTGTATAAGAGTTTGTATGTTCAGTTTGTCTCTAAGAGTGTGTATGTTCGTATGTGTATAAGAGTGTATGTTCAATATGATGTCTAAGAGTGTGTATGTTCAATATGTTTATAAGAGTTGTAGGTTCAGTATGGTATAAGAGTGTGTATGTTCAGTCGTGGTATAAGAGTGTGTATGTTCAGTATGTGGTATAAGAGTTGTTAGGTTGCAGTATTTGTAAATAGTGGGTATGTTCAATATGTTGTATAGAGTGTGTATGTCAGATGTGTATAAGAGTTGTGTAATGTTCAATATGTCCCTATAAGAGTGTGTGTTCAGTATGTGTTAAGAGAGTTTGTATGTCAGTATGTGTTAAGAGTGTGTAATGTTCTCAATATGTGTATAAGATTGTGTATTTCATATGTGTAAGAGTGTGTATGTTCGTATGTGTATAAGAGTTTGTTATTTCAATATGTTATAAGAGTTTGTATCGTTCAGTATGGTGTATAATAGTTTTGTATGTTAAGTATTGTATAGAGTTTTTTGTAATGTTCATTATTCCTATAGGAGTGTGTAATGTTCAGTATGTGTATAGATTTGTATGTTCAATATGTTAATAAGAGTGTGTATGGTTCAGTATGCGTCTAAAGAGTTTTATGTTTTCAGTATTCGTATAAGAGTGTGTACGTTCATGCGTCTAAGAGTTTGTACGTTCGTATGCGTATAAGAGTGTGTCCGTTCAGTATGTGTATATAGTTGGTCGTTCATGTAGGTGTAATAATAGTTGTATGTTCAGTATGTGTATAAGATTGTGTAATGTTCAGTAATCGTTAATAGAGTGTGTACGTTCAGTATGCGTATAATAGTGTGACGTTCAGTATGCGTATAAGAGTTTGTATGTTCAGTATGCTTATAAGATGTGTACGTTCAGTATGCGTATAAGGTGTGTACGTTCAGTTGCGTATAAAGTGTGTACTTCAGTATGGGTATAAGAGTGTGTACGTTCAGTAATGTTTATAATAGTGTGTATTTTCAGTATGCGTAAAAGATGTGGTACTGTTCAGTATGTTATACTAGTGTGTATGTGTCATATATGAAGAGTGTGTATGTTCAGTATGTGTTTATTCCGTGTGTATGTTCAGTATGTGTATAAGTGGTATGTTTTCAGTATGTGTATAAGAGGTATATGTCCAGTATGTGTATAGTTGTATGTTTTCAGTATGTTGTATAAGTTGTATGTTCAGTATTGGTATACGAGTGTATGTCAGTAATTGTATAAGTGTATGTTCAGTATGTGTAAGTGTGTATTTTCAGTATTGTATAAGTGTTATGTTCGTATGTGTTATAAGAGTGTGTATGTTGCAGTATGTGTATAGAGTGTGTACGTTCAGTAATGTTTATAAGAAGAGAGGTACGTTCATTTGTGTTAGAGTGTGTACGTTCAGTATGTGTAAAGTGGGTATGTTCATAATTGTAAATAAGTGTATGTTCAGTATGTGTATAGAGTGTGTTAAGTTCATATGTGTATAACGTGTGTAGTTCATAGTATGGTACTAAGATTGTATATTTTCATATGTGTATAGAGTGTGTATGTTCAGTATGTGTTATAGTGTGTATGTTCCGGTATGTGTAGAATAGTTTGTATGTTCAGTATTTGAGAGATTGTTTATGTACATTATGTTTGAGAGTGTATGTACGTAAAATGTGAGAGAGGGTGTATGTACAGTATGGTGTGAGAGTGTAGGTACAAAGTATGTGACGAGGGTGTATGTTCCATTAATGTGTGAGAGAGTGTATGTACAATAATGGTGCAGAGGGGGATATTGTAACAGTAATGTGTGAGATTGTATGTACAGTATGTGATTATAAGAGTGTGGATGTTAATTATGTGTAAAATAGTTGTATGTTCAGTATGTGTAAAAGAGAGGGTGTGTATGTTCCTTAAGTATTAAGAGACTGTGTATGTTCAGTATGTATACGAGTGTGTATGTTCATATGTGTATAAGATTGTATGTTCACTATTGTATAAGATGTGTGTATGTTTAAGTATGGTGGATAGATTGTGTATGTTTCAATTGTTGTCTAAGAGTGTAATGTTCATGTATTGTGTATAAGAGTGTTTATGTTCAGTATGTGTTATAAATATTGTGTATGTTCAGTATGTTTAAATACGAGTGTGTAGGTTCGTATGTGTACTACGTTATGTAGTTCAGTATGTGTATAAGATTGTTATGTTTCAGTCCTTGTATACGCCGCGATGGTGTATGTTCATAATGTGTATAAAGTGTGTAGTTCAGGCTGTGTCTAAGAGTTTGTATGTTGAGTATGTGTATAAGAGTTTGTATTTTCGTCATGTCTATAAGAGTGTGGTATGTTCAGTATGTGTATAAGAGTTTGTAATGTTCAATATGTGTATATAGTGTGGTATGTTTCAGTATGCCGTATCAGAGTTTGTATTTTCAGTATGCTCAGAGTGTGTACGTCAGTATGCGTATAAGAGTGTTGTACGTTCAGTATGCGGATAAGAGTGTGTACGTTCATTATGTGTAATAAGAGTGTGTACGTTCAGTATGTGTATAAGAGTGTGTACGTTCAGTATGTGTATAAGATTGGTGGGTACGTTCAGTATGCGTATAAGAGTGTGTATTTCAGTTATTAGAGAGTGGTGTTATGTTTCATTATGTGTATAAGTGGGTGTATGTTCCAGTATTGTATAAGTGTATGTTTCAGTATTTTTATAAGAGTGTATATGTCCAGTTATGTTGTATTAATTGTTGTAAGTTCAGTATGTGTATAAGTGTATGTTCAGTATGTGTATAAGAGTGTAGGTGCCATTATGTGTATAAGTGTATTTTCACATATTGTGTATAAGTGTGTATGTTTTCGTTGTGTATAAGTGTATGTTTCAGGTATGTGTATAAGAGTGTGTATGTCTCGTATGTTGTAAAGAAGTGTGTACGTTTCAGTATGTGGATAAAGAGTTTACGTTCAGTATGTGTATAAGATGTGTACGTCAGTATGTGTAATAAGTGTGTATGTTCAGTATGTGTATAAGTTATATGTTCAGTATGTGTTAATAATAGTGTGTACGTTCAGTATGGTGTATACTTGGTAACCGTTCAGTAATTGTATAAGAGTTATCTGTTCAGTATGTGTATAAGATGTTTATGTTCAGTATTTATAAGAGTGTGTATTTCAGTAACTGTGTCTAAGAGTTTGTATGTTCAGTAATGTGAGAGCGTGTGTATGTACAGTATGTTTGAGAAGTGTAATGTACATTATGTGAGAGAGGTGTAATGTACCAGTCTGTTGAGTAGTGTATTACCTTATGTGACGAGGGTGTATGGTCATTATGTGTGAGAGGAGTGTATGTACATCTGTGAGAGAGGGTGTCTGTCCCTTAATGTGGTGAGAGTGTCTGTACCGTCTGTGTATAAAGTGTGTCGTTAATTTATGTGTTGAGTGTGGTCTGTTCCTTATGTGTAAAAGAGAGGTGTGTATGTTTTCCGTATGTATCTAAGAACTGTTGTAAATGTTCAGTATGTGTATAAGAGTGTGTATGTCAGTAATGTGTTCATAAGATTGTAATGTTAAATATGTGTATAGAGTGGTATGATAAAGTATGTGTATAAGAGTGTGTAATGTTCATATGTGTATAAGAGTGAAGTTCCAGTATGTGTATAAGATGTTTTGTTCAGTATGTTGTATAAGAGGTGTGTAATTTCAGTATGGGTATAAGAGTGTGTCTGTTCAGTATGTGTTAAGTCTGTATTTCAGTATGTTGTAAGAGTGTGTACGTTCAGTAAAGCGTATAAGAGTGTGTACGTTCAGTATGTGTTCAAGAGTGTTTATGTTCAGTATGTGTATACGAGTGTGTACGTTCCAGTATGCGTCATAAGAGTGTGTATGTTCATATTTCGGTATAAAGAGCTGTGGTATGTTCATTATGTGTATAGAGTGTATGTTCATTATGTTTAATCAGAGTGTGTATGTTCAGATGGGTATAATTGTGTATTTTTCAGTAGTGTATAGAGTGTGTAATGTTCAGTATGTGGTATAAGAGTGTGTATGTTCAGTATGTGTATAATAGTGTGTATGTTATGTATGGTGTATAAGAGTGTGTCATGTTCAGTTGTGTATAAGAGTGTGTAATTTTCAGTAATGTTATAAAAGAGTGTGTATGTTCCGTCATGTGTATAAGAGTGTGTATTGCAGTATGTATACGAGTGTATGTTCAGTAATGTGTATAATGTGTATGTTCAGATGTGTATAGTGTATGTTCATATGTGTATAAGAGTGTATTTTCAGTATGTGTATAAAGTGTACTGTTCATATGTGTATAAGTGTGTATGTTCAGTATGTGTATAGTGTATGTTCAGTATGTTTATAAAGTGTGGTATGTTCCATATTTGTATAATGTGTGTTACGTTCATTAAATGTGTATAAGAGGTCTGTACGTTCAGTAATGTGTATAAGAAGTGGACGTTCACAGTAGGTGTATAAGGAGTGTGTACGTTCATTATGTTAATATAAGTGTATTTTCATTATGTGTATATAGAGTGTTGTACTTTCAGTATGTGTATAAGTGTTACGTGTCAGTATGGTAGAAGAGTGTATATGTTCAGTATTGTGTATAAGAAGTGTTTATGTTCAGTATGGTATAAGATTGTGTTGTTCAGTATGTGTAATAGAGTTTGTATGTTTCATTATGTGAGAGAGTGTGTAATGTACAGTATGGTTTTGGAGTGTATGTACTTATGTGGAGAGGGGTATGTTCATTAATGTGTGAGAGAGTGTGGTTCAGTATGTGAGAATAGTGTTATGTACAGTATGTTTGGAGAGTGTCATGTACAGTATTGAGAGAGGGGTGTATGTACAGTATTTGGAGAGTGTATGTACAGTATGTTTTTGAGAGTGTAATTATAACAGTAATGTGTGAGATTGTATGTACAGTATGTGAGAGAGGAGTGTGTATGTCATTATTGTGAGAGATGTCTGTCCCATTCTTTGTGCGCGTGGCTGTCCCGTCTGTGTCTCCGCTGTGTATGTTCCTGCTGTGTCTGCGTGGTGTCTGTTCCGTGCTGTGTCCCGCGCGGGGTGTCTGATTCCCTCCTGTCTTCCTCGCCTGTGTCTGTTCCGTCTGTGTCTCCGCGTGGTCTGTCCGATCTGGTGGTCGACGCTGTCTGTTCCCTCTGTGTCTCCGGTTTGTGCCTGTTCCCGTCTGTGTCCTCGCGTGTGTCTGTTCCCCTTTGTCTCACGCGTGTCTGTTTCCGTCTGTGTCTAAGCGTGTGTCTGTGTTCCTATGTGTATACGAGTGTGTCTGTTCCTTATGTGTCTCGCGTGTGTCTGTTTCCGTCTTGTTCTCCGTCTGTCCGTTCCGTCTGCGTCTCCGCGTGTGTCTCTGTCCTTCTGCGTCTCCGCGTGTGGGTACTGTTCCGTCAAGCTGTATCGCGTGGTGTCTGTTCCTTCTGTGTATAGGTGTATGTTTCAGTATGTGTATAAGAGTGTGGTGTTCAGTATGGTGTATAAGAGTGTATGTTCAGTATGGTTCAGTATGTGTATAGAGGTGTGTATGTTCAGTATGTGTATAAGAGTGTGTATGTTCAGTATGTGTATAAGAGTGTATGTTCAGTATGTGTATAAGAGTGTGTATGTTCAGTATTTATAAGAGTGTCTGTTCAGTATGCGTATAAGAGTGTATGTTCAGTTATGTGTATAGAGATGTTATGTTCAGTATGTGTATAAGAGTGTTCTGTTCAGTATTGTATAAGAGTTATGTTCATTTGTATAAGGAGTGTGTATGTTTCAGTATGTTGTATATAGGTGTATGTTCAGTATGTGTAGAAGTGTGTATGTTCAGTATGTGTATAAGAGTGTATGTTCAGTATGTGTATAAGAGTGTGTCTGTTCTATGTTGTATAAGAGATGTATGTTCAGTATGTGTATAAGAGTAGGTGTATGTTAGTATGTGTATAGAGATGTATAGTTCAGTCTGTGTAGACGAGTGTGTTAGTTCAGGATGTGTATAAGAGTGTGTAGAGTATTCAGGTGTTTATAAGAGTTGTGGTAAGTTCGAGTATGCGAATAAGATTGTGTATGTTCAGTATGTGGTATAAAGAGTGTGTATTTCAGTATGTGTCTAAGATGTATGTTACCGTCATGTATTATTATATATGTATGTTCATTATGTGTATAAGAGTGTGTATGTTCAGTATGATGGTATAAGAGTGTGTCATGTTCAGTATGTGTATAAGAGTGTTGTTAAGTATGTGTATAAGAGTGTGTTTATAGTTATACAGTATGTGTATATGAAGTAGTGTTTAAGTGTGTGTTCAGTATGTGTAAAAGGTGTAATGTTCAGTAGTCATAAGAGTGTGTATGTTCAGTTATGTTTATAAAGGTGTAGTTCAGTATGTTGTATAAAGGTGTATGTTCAGTATGTGTATAAGAGTGTGTATGTTCGTATAAGATGTGTATGTTCAGTATGTGTTAGAGTGTGTATGTCATAGTATAAGAGTGTATGTTCAGTATAAGGTGTGTATGTTCAGTATGTTATAGAGTGTGATTTCCGTTATGTGTAACGAGGTGTATGTTCGTATGTGTATAGAGTGTATGTCAGTTATGTGTATAAGAGTGTCTGTTATAGTGTATGTATGTTCAGTATGTGTATAAGAGTTATGTTCAGATGTGTAAGAGTGTGTATGTTCAGTATGTGAGAGAGTGTAGTCATCTACAGTATGTTTGAGAGTTGTATGTACATATGTAAGAGATGGTATATGCAGTATGTTTTGTGATAGAGTGTATGTAATATGTTTGAGAGGTGTTGTCAAGTATGTGTGAGAGAGTGTATGTACAGTATGTGAGAGAGGGTGTATGTACAGTATGTGTGAGGCAAGGTATGTAACATATGTGAGAGAGGGTGTATGTAACAGTATGTGGGAAGAGTGTACATGTACGTATGTGAGAGAGGTAGGCGTGTGTTGAAGTGATGTACTATGTGAAGTGGTAGTCAGTTTGTGAGAGTGTGTGAGTCGAGTTGTAAGAGTAGAGTGCGTGTATACAGTATGCATGAGAGTATATGTATGTTTATGTATGTGACAGTTTATCTTATTACGAGCAGTGAGATATGGAGTAGATGGATGCGCAGGAGAGATGTATGTGAGGGATAGAGGACAGAGACCTGCAGGAGAGACGCGAGAATGTAGAATATGAGATAGAAAAATAAAATGTATGGGACCTTATGCGTTCACTGTTACCTTTTGCTGTCTCACCTGTTTGGATCTTTATGCGGTACTGGCTATTGTCTGTATTTGGCTCTGTCTGTCTCACTGTATGGACTTACTGTGTCTACTGCTTGACTACTGCTTCAACTAGAACTAACTGCTCTCATGATTTAAAAATTCGTTATTTGGACCTTTAACTTCTGTTCTCGTGGCTTATCGGCACTGTATGGGACTTCGTCTGTTAACTGTAGGGCCTTAATTGTCTGTCTCTACTGTAGGACTGCCGCTGGTCCACTGATGATTACTGTCGCCATGTTTGATCTTCGCACATGTATGGACCATTGCTTTTCACGAGGACTTTACGGTGTTCTAGTTTGCCTTACTCACTGTATGGGAATCTGCCTTTACTGGACTTGCTATGTAGCCTTATGCTTCTACTGTATGGGACCTTACTGGTCTACTGTATGGACCTTATGCTGGTTACGTATGTGACCTTTTGTTGTCTACTGTATGGACTTTACTGTCTGGTCTCACTGTATGGGACCTTTACTGTCTGGTCTCACTGTTATGGAGCTTTACTGTCTGTTCTCACTGTAATGGGAGCTTTACTGTCTGTTCTCACTGTATGGACCTTTTACGTCTGGTCTCACTGTATGGGGACCTTTACTGGTCTGTTCTCACTGTATGGGACCTTTATTGTCCTGGTCCACTGTATGGGACCTTTACTTGTCTGGTCTCACTGTATGGGACCTTACTGTCTGGCTCACTGTATGGGAGCTATTACTGTCGGTTCTCACTGTATGGGACTTTAACTGTCCTGTCTCACTGTTGGGACCTTTCTGTCTGGTCTCACTGTATGGGAGCTTTACTGTCTGGTCTCACTGTAATGGGAGCATTACTGTCTGGTCTCACTGTTGGGACCTTTACTGTCTGGTCTCACTGTATGGGAACCTTTATTGTACTGGTCTCACTGTATGGGACCTTAACTGTTCTGGTTTCTCGACTGTAGGGAGCTTTACGTCTTTCTCACTGTATGGGAGCTTTTACTGTCTATTCTCCGATGGGAGCTTTACTGTCGGTCTCACTGTATGGGAGCTTTACTGTCTGGTCTCACTTATGGGACTTTGTCTTCTCACTGAGGGACCTTATGTCTGGTCTCACATGTATGGGAGCTTATACTGTCTGGTCTCACTGTAATTGGACTTTGACTGTCCTGTTCTCACTGTATGGTGACCTGTACTGTCGTTTCTCCTCACTGTATGGGACCTTTACTGTCTGGTTCTCACGAGTATGGGACCTTACTGTCTGGTTGTCTCAGCTGCTAATGTGACACTAATTACTGTCTGTCTCACTGTATGGGACCTTTACTGTCTGTTCTCACTGTTGCGGACCATTACTGCTGTTCTCACACTGTATGGGACCTTACTGTCTTCTCACATATGTGGGACTATGTTGTTCATGTATGGGAATACTGTTGTTCTCACGTACATGTGTTGGATATTGTTAAAAGGCATTCATATGGTTGTAGCTTTAGATAGTTGTATAGTTAGGCTAGGTTAGACTAGTTAGGTAGTTAGGCCCTATTAAAGGTAACATGACATTGGGTGGTGTCAGGTTTTTGGGTAAAATTGTTTCTTCTAGCTGTTCAACATTACTTGTGTTGATCTATACTGTCTACTTGTAGATACGAAAATGTACAATAAATGGTGCCAACTGTTTATATAATACTGTGAGCAAATTGCTAGAACTGCAACTCACCATTCACGACACAGCTGTCCCACATCACAACAGCCCCTGTGCACCACTTTTGTATCCATGCCGCGGCCAGGCCAATCGCGCTATATACCACATCAGAGCGTTGGCTCACTGTGAGCAAAATCCCTATAGGACAATCATAACCCACTGACGGAAACTTGTTATGCTCCATGCACACTTGGCAAACTTTTATAACAATACCACTCACCGTGCAGCAAACGTGTATGTCCATCACTGTGGAAATTGTATATATCAATACTGGAGCAAACTGTATATACCAATCACTGTGGTCATCTTGTATAATCATCAAATTATCTCCGTGAGCAAACTTGTGTATACCAATCATCTGTGAAGCAAACTTGTATATCCATACACTGGAAGCAAAACTTGTAACATACACAATCACTTCAGACCAAATTGATATACCAATCACTTGCGCAAACTTGTATCATACCAATCACTTGCAAACTTTTATATCCAATCAACTGCGAGCAAAATTGTATTACACATCACTGGAGCAACTTGATATTTCAATCACTGTGAGCAACTTGTAATGTACCCAATCACTGCGAGCAAATTTGTATTACCATCACTGACCAGAAAAACTTGTATATACCAATCACTTTGAGCAAACTTGTATATAACCACTGCACTGCGAGCAAA
Organism: Hymenochirus boettgeri; assembly: GCA_019447015.1. Taxonomy (NCBI): domain Eukaryota; kingdom Metazoa; phylum Chordata; class Amphibia; order Anura; family Pipidae; genus Hymenochirus; species Hymenochirus boettgeri. Next base: position 87,342 of record JAACNH010000378.1, read on the forward strand.
ATTGTTATGTACCAATCACTGAGACCAAATTGTGTATACCATTCACTATGACAAACTTGATAAAACAATCACGTTGAGAAAAACTTGTATATATACCACTCACTGTGCAGCATAAATCTTGTTGGTACCAATCACTGTGCAGCAAACTTGTATGTCCCAATCACTCTGGCGGCAAACTTGTATATACAATCACTGCGATAAATTGTATATATGCAATCACTATTGAGCAACTTGTACTATACCCTACTCCTGCGAGCAAAATTGTATATACCAATCACTGAGAGCCAAAATTGTATATACCATCTGTCACTATGAGCAAACTTGCACAAACCAATCACTGCAAGGCAAAATTGTATAGACAATCATGCGAGCAAACTTTGTTATATACCAACACTGAGACAAACTGTGCTATCAATCACTGTGGCCAAACTTGTATATGTTCGCAATCACTGTGGTTGCCAAACTTGTATATACCAATCACTGCAGACAAACTTGCATATACTAATCAATTCGACCAAACTTGTATATACCATCACTCACTGGCGCAAACTTGTATATTTCAATCACTGCGACAAACTGTATATACCATCACTGCGAAGCAACTTGTAATATTTATACCAATCACTGCGAGCAAACTTGTAATATCCTAATTCAAATGTCGACCAAACTTGTATATACCAATCACTGTGCGCAAACTTGTATATTTCAATCACTGCAGACAAACTTGTATATACCAATCACTGCGAGCAAACTTGTATATTTCAATCACTGCGAGCAAACTTGTATATACCAATCACTGCGAGCAAACTTGTATATACCAATCAATTCGACAACTTGTATATACCAATCACTGTGCGCAAAAACTTGTATTACCAATCAATGTGGAGCAATTTGTATATTCCAATCACTGTGGAAAACTTGTATATATACAATCCGTTGGCATACTTGTATATATCATACGTGAGCAAATTGTGTAAACCAATCATTGTGAGCAAACTTGATATAATACCAATCACTGAGCAAACTTGATATACCAATCACTGTGCGCAAACTTGTACATACCAATCACTTTGGGCAAACTTTTATATACCAATCCCTGCAGCAAATTGTATTACCGCAATCACTATGCGAGCAACTTGGATATCAATCACTGTGAGCAAACTTGTTATTACCAATCACTGCGACACATTTGTATATACCAATCACTGCCAAAACTTGTGTATACCAATCACTTGACAAACTTGTATACCACTCACTGCGAGCAAAATTGTATGTTACCAATCACTGAGACCAAATTGTGTATACCATCACTGGATGCAGCAACTTGGATAAACCAATCACTTGTGAGAAAACTTGTATATACCACACTGCGGACAAACTTGTATATCAATCACTCGAGCAAACTTGTATATACCAATCACTGTGCGCAAACTTGTATATTTCAATCACTGCGAGCAAACTTGTATATTTCAATCACTGCGAGCAAACTTGCATATACTAATCAATTCGACCAAACTTGTATATACCAATCACTGTGCGCAAACTTGTATATACCAATCACTGCAGACAAACTTGCATATACTAATCAATTCGACCAAACTTGTATATACCAATCACTGTGCGCAAACTTGTATATACCAATCAATGTGGGCAAGTTTGTATATTCCAATCACTGTGGACAAACTTGTATATTCCAATCAGTGTGAGCAAACTTGCATATACCAATCACTGCAGACAAACTTGTATATACCAATCAATGTGGGCAAGTTTGTATATTCCATCACTGTGGACAAACTTGTATATTCCAATCAGTGTGAGCAAACTTGTATATACCAATCACTGCAGCAAACTTGTATATACCAATCACTGCAGACAAACTTGTATATACCAATCACTGCTGGCAAACTTGTATATACCAATCACTGCAACACTGTATATACCAACATGCAGACAAACTTGTATATACCAATCACTGCAGACAAACTTGTATATACCAATCACTGCAGACAAACTTGTATAGTCTGCACTTTGCTGTTTCAGAGTTTCAAATATCAGTAATCTTGCGGTCCACATACCAGCTGTAGTTCTAGCTGAACCTCATCTAGTTAGATTGTTCCTAAAGGAACATTAACCCACATACAAAACATTAAGTCTTTTCCCTCCGTTTGTATAGTTTACAGGGAGGTGAGAACGATTATTCTCCCCTCCCTGTGAATATTTTTTGCTCAGGGGACACTGGAACTTACCTCCGCTCGCAGCCGCTCCTGCTCTAAACACCGCTGTCCCGACCCTGCGCGCTCTCTTAGGTGCATGCGCGCCACTACAGATAGGGCGCACGATCGGGACAGAGCACTTGTTCTGTCAGAAGCGTTTGGCGAGCGGCAGGTAAGTTCCCGTCCCCTGAGCAAAATTTTATTCGCAGGGAGGGTAGAATAATCGTTCTCACCTCCCTGTGAATAATACAAACGGAGGGCAAAGACTTCAAATGTTAGTTTACAGTTCCTTTAACATCACTAGAATCATCCACATCCCATAGATCATATAGCCAGAAGATTAAGGATGAGGCCACAGTAGCGCGTTTTTTTGCACGTTTCACACAAATTTTTTTCGCTTGCGATTGCGCCCACGATTTTCGCTAAAATGGAAAATAGCGGGAACGCGAAAATTCTGCGATTTCCGATGCACATGTGATTGCGCGTCCATTTGCGTTTTAATAACGCATGCGTTTCACCATTTTTGGTGCGTTAACGCGTGCGTTTCCATAACGCAAAACGGAAAATGAATGCACAAAACGCACGCAAAAGGAAAGGCAAAATGCACAAGAATCGTGCACACAATCATGTGCGATAACGCTCGCGATTTTGTGCATGATTCCTTACGTTGCAGTCTGGCCTCACCTACAAACACCAATTAAACCACGTTATCTGTTCCCATGCAGACACTTTCTCTTGTCCCATCTATGGTGCAGGTGCAGATAGAAGTTTGTTACTTTGTTCTATGGGACATTGTACTTCTTTCTGTTTCTGATCTCTGCTAGTAAAACCAAGGTCAGAACTTTAACCCCTGCCTTTCCAGTACCTCCAGCATTAACTGCTTTTTACCCAGTGATCTCTGCAAAACCTACCCAGGCACTACAAGAGTTAAAGTTGTACATAGCTGTCTGTATTCCTACCCACAATGCCATCCTGTATAACATTCTAACTACATTACCCAGTGATCTCTTAATCCTACCCGGGCACTACAAAGTTAAGTTGTACATAGCTGTCGTATCCTACCCACAATGCCATCCTGTATAACATTCTAACCTACATTACCCAGTGATCTTGTAATACCTACCCGGGCACTACAAGATAAAGTTGTACATAGCTGTCTGTATCCCTACCACAATGCCATCCTGTATAACATTCTAACTACATTACCCAGTGATCTCTGTAATACCTACCCGGCACTACAAGTGTTAAAGTTGTACATAGCGTCTGTAATCCTACCCACAATGCCATCCTGTATAACATTCTAACTACATTACCCAGTGATCTCTGTAATACCTACCCGGCACTACAAGAGTTAAAGTTGTACATAGCTGTCTGTATTCCTACCCACAATGCCATCCTGTTATAACATTCTAACTAATTAACCCAGCGATCTCTGTAATACCTACCCGGGCACTACAGAGTTAAAGTTGTACATAGCTGTCTGTATTCCTACCCACAATGCCATCCTGTATAACATTCTAACTACATTACCCAGTGATCTCTGAATACCTACCACGGCACTACAAGAGTTAAAGTTGTACATAGCTGTCTGTATTCCTACCCACAATGCCATCCTGTATAACATTCTAACTACATTACCACGATCTCTGTAATACCTACCCGGGCACTACAAGAGTTAAAGTTGTACAATACTGTCTGTATTCCTACCCACAATGCCATCCTGTATACATTCTAACTACATACCCAGTGATCCTGTATACCTACCCAGGCACTACAGAGTTAAAGTTGTACATAGCTGTCTGTATCCTACCCACAATGCCATCCTGTATAACATTCTAACTACATTACCCAGCGATCTCTGTAATACCTACCCAGGCACTACAAGAGTTAAAGTTGTACATAGCTGTCTGTATTCCTACCCCACAATGCCATCCTGTATAACATTCTAACTACATTACCCAGCGATCTCTGAATACCTACCCGGGCACTACAAGAGTTAAGTTGTACATAGCTGTCTGTATTCACCACACATGCCATCCTGTATAACATTCTAACTACATTACCCAGCGATCTCTGTAATACCTACCCGGGCACTACAAGAGTTAAAGTTGTATAGCTGTCTGTATTCCTACCCACAATGCCATCCTGTATAACATTCTAACTACAATTACCCAGTGAATAGATAGAACAGTAATTTTGCTTTTTCAAGCCAAATTAAATTAAGGGTGGGACATACCCTTTAATACAGAACAGTAAACAGTATTCTGAGTAAGGGTGAGGCCACACTACAACGCATTGCAAGCTGCACGGTTTCTGTGCGTTATCGCACTTATTTCCGCGTTTGCTGTTCGCGGTTTTCAATATCTATAAAGCAAAAACGCAGGCGATTGCGTGAAAAATGCTTGCCGCAAACACGAAACGGAACGCGCATCGGAAATCCCAGAAAAAAGCTGGGCGCGAACGCAAACCGCGAAAGTGCGAAAAACGCGCTAGTGTAGCCTAGCCCTACCCTCACTTCCGCTGGTCTTGTCGCTGCCTTAGTGGTTGTGTATGTAACGCTTCCATTCATAGCGAGACCATTTTGAAATAAGTTTTATTTTTGTCAGATAAAAATGCCAACAAGTGTGTTTACGAATTCCTGTAAATTCTGAGTAGACACTGTAGAAGACATTGCCTTTTTTAGTGTCTTTCCCAAGCTGGTTTCTAAGTTCACATCTCACTGACAGTGTCAAACAACCTCCTCTGATGCTCGACACTGTGTGACGTTACAATGGGGACAAATGCGGATGGATCTCTCTCTCTCAAACTGCCCCGCACCCAATCACCCGGGAACCAATGAGGAAATGAAATGTGTGCAGGGGGAGATTTCGTGCTACATGAATTCTCCTGTGTAGTTTACGGCTTCCGTCGTTCCTCGGTCATTTAAAGTTACAGTACACCGGGAAAATCGTCATTTTTAGTATTTTTTTTTGTATTTTTAGTATTGCTTATTTTTAGCAAACTGCAGCTAATTATCAAAACCAGTTACATTATATGGGAACATATTAATGTGGGAACTTGATACATTACTATTGGGTTCAATCAGTGTTTCTCAACCAGGGGTCCGGGGCCCCTAGGGGACCCTGAGAGTTGCATGGGGTTCCTCAAAACATTGACAGAAATTGTATAGATCCACAATTTGATGAATGCAGATATATGTTTCTTCTACATATTTATCAATGTTCTGTTAAAGTCTGTGTTGGTGTATTGATGTCTGAGAGATAAATGACAATAAGTAATGTTTTAATGTAAGGTCCCCACCCTGGAGTGAATTACAGTGCATTTTGTTCAATAGATGATTATTTATAGATCTGTCATTATATTTCTATAGATTGTTTTTTTGATGAAAATAATATACTGTATATAATCATCATTTTATGTAGAGGTCCCCGAGACATGACATTGTTTCAAGGGGTCCCACAGCAAAAAGGTTGAGAAACACTGGGTTACATGGTTCTGTGGATTGGTTTCTGATATATGAGAGATCTCTCCCCACCCACAACCCAATCCTGTCAGTGAATGATCATTATTTCCAATCTGCTGCCTTTTTCATTCTGCCTGTTATTAACTGTCATGTTTTTTTAAACTTGCCATTTTATCCAAGTCTATGGGACATTGAATTCCCTCTACATAAAGTGGTATACACAGTGTAGGATCATGTGACCAAGGTATTATAATTAGATGATGTCCACAGTGTAGGGATCATGTGACCAGGTATTCAAATTAATGATGCATCACAAGGATGTTACAGTTAGTGGGTATATAGAAGCTGCTGCACTGATCATTTTAACTCTTTGATCGTGCAGATAGTAAGTGCTGCTCAGCTCCTGTATTTCTCACATTGGGACAGAGGGTTAAAGGGGAAATTAGTTATTATTATATGAAAATTGACTGAAAATCACAGACTTTACGTCCTTTTAGACTTTCCCAAATACATTTCTAGACAAAACCAAATGATATACAGTTTGAGCACAATGACACCGCTCCAGCACACTCTATTTAAAGGGAAAGTACAGAACATATAACAATGAGTAAAAATCCCCCTTTTATATACTGTGACATGTTACTTTACATAACAGCGGTTTTCATGATTACTGGAATGGAAAGCGTACAAAATAGGTTTTCTGTGACTCCTTACTATATAATAGCCTAAAATATAAATACCCACCCCTGTCAATATTCATATTTAAATAAACCTTGTGAGTGAATGTTGTTTGTCCTTTTTACATCAGACATTGTGGTGAATGGACACTCTTGATTTTACCTATCATGACATCATCACAAGACATCACTCACAAACCTACACATATTTACATTATGCATTATAAAAAACACTGGACTTTGCCCTTTAAAAAAAAACCTTGTGTAAGTGATGTGATTGTGAGTAAAAGAATATTTCTGTTTTAAATCTTTTTAGTGAAAATGTGCTCTTCTGACAAGAAGCAGTAAAGTTGCCATTTCATGACATATATAGATATATGGATATTTCAGAATAGTGATAGTCTAAGAACAAGATCATTTATTGTTAATGGGAATTATAGTTCGATTGCCCCCATGGTGATAGATGTTAGAAATCCTTTTAAACCCAGTAGGATCGTTCCTGTTATTAACAGAGCTGCAAAAACTTTCTATTCCCCATATTCCCTCCTCTGGGTTACATTATGGGGCCTATTTATTGGCAGCGTTGTGGTATAATAATAATGATAATATAATATGACTCCATGTTAATCCGGTAGCAGTGAATAGCTTTGATTTCCTGAGCTTTGTGTTTTTTTTATTTTTTATTAATTATTTTAGACGTTTCACCAACCCAACAGTGTGACACCTGAAACGAGGTGCGGAGGCTATGGATGACAAGCGTCCTCCGACTACCAGCTCTCAACCCTACTTCAGAATCTTCGCACCAGATGCATTGAGGTAAACTTCTCACACTGAATAAAAGATTGGTACCATAAATGACCAGAGAAACCTCCCACCCTATAGTCTAATAGCTCTTTGTACCAACTCAAATGAATGAAAGAAAACACATGTAGAGGGTGGGGGCCTGTCCATGTGAGAATAATGACCCTGTTGCCCCACATGGTGAGATTCTTACCATTTATGAGCCTTTAAGAGAACCAGGCAGCATGGGAATTCCCTAACGTCTCCCCTAGTTTATTAAAATGGATTTTCCTTGTGATGTTCTAAATATTACATGGAATCTCTTTTATTTTTCAGTCCCCTGACGGTATTCTGACCCTTCAGAAACAACTCGGAAAAGGCTTTTTGGTGAAGTCTACCATGTAAGTTACTATTGGGTATCTCTATAGTTTGGGTGTAACAGTTTTCTCTACATCTCATGGGCAATACAGACTGAGCATGTCTGTCCCATTGGGAGAGGGGTATGTGGGATATGGTGGTAAAGATTTATCTTTGGTTAAGGATATATTATGTTAATCGGTGGTTTCTGGGCTATAAAGCTGAACACGGTGTATTTTATACCATAGTTTTTCTTTAATTATAACTCCAAATATCTTTATCTGCATTACAGGGACACGAGTGGAGAAAGCGAAGTGGCCATTAAAGTAATAATTAAACAAACTGGTACGTATCTTTATCTTTTGATTAAAACATTCATGGTAAAGGGTATTTCGGACACTTTGTATAAACTTTGTCTTTTTTTCCTGTATTAGGGTAAATGTTCGTGCCCACGGAGTTAAAGTTAATGAATACCTTTCAGGCCATAGAAATATCATCCAATTCCATGGGGCTTATTATAAGAGCACCCCATCCAGGAGAAGCCGACGAGATCTGGGTAAGATATTGTTTTCTATAACGCCATGTTATACAACCCCGCGCTTTATCACAGGGACATACAATTAGCCATAGCCAGATATTCCATGTTCTTATTCTCCCCTTCAACTTCTTTCTATTCCAATCTCCATGGAATATTGTAATGGTGAAACCCTCGCAAACTCTCATTAATACACACAGAGCTAAAAAGGGGCCTTTACCATTTCCTGGAATGCCTACCTGTTCAGGAGATCTTACAGGTAAGACTATTTAACCCTTTCACAACCCTTCCACAACACATTTAATATAGACCACTTTAACAGTCACATCGTTTGGCGGCCATTTTGAAGCTGCAGTAACAGACTTTACCAATTATAAATATGTCCCATTACACTGGGAGTTTCTGTCACTGACATTCTATTCCCTAATGAATCTCTGCAGGGTCTGGTCCATCTACATGAGAGAGGAATTGCCCATAAGGACCTACATGGGGGAAATATCATGTTGACGGAGGAGGCGATTGTTAAAATAGGGTAAGTGAGGGTAAATATAGACAGTTTTCTTTATTCAATGTCCCAGGCCATTTGTTTATATCATTTGTACAATGTTCCATTTCAGTCGACCTTCGGATGTAGCGAATATTGGTCGGTGGAAGAAGCTTGGACTATAAGGTAGGTTTTTACCTGCTATACAGCGGGTAATTAACGTAGCATTTGATACAAATGGGGCAGGGGCATTTTTTAGGCATAGGCCACTAGGTAATACTTGGGTGTCTATGTTGAACCGGGCCCAGTGTTCTCCCCTGTCGGCTTTTACTTGTGTGTTAGATCTGCTCATTTCCTGTGCAAATAAATCATTTCCTCTGGGGCAGTTACATAGGGAATGTATGGGATAGTATAGCCGGATACCTGTTCTGTATGGAATACTATTTAAATACTGTACATTTGTCTATACAACTGAAACCCACTAAATAACTCAGACACATCAACCTTCCCCTAATACTAATCATTCATTGGTTTCACTTTTTTTCAGAATGACATCCGCACGATCGGGTTATTGCCCTCAATGACTGCAGTCAGTTCCGGTAAGTTTAAAGCCAGTGAAATAATAACGTACCTACAGGGCCCAGACTCCCATAACCCTCCACTCTACCAGGCACACCACTGCCCCTTGTACCAGGAACTGTACCATGGAACAGCTTTTAAACATTGTGGTACAGTGCCAGGTGGCAAACAACCGGCACCCTTAGTACCTGGATCCCAGTCTGGTTATTATCCCCCATGTACAGTCTGACAAACTAATTAACCATGTACAGTTAATGGAAATAGTTATAAAGGGAGTAACACAAATCCTAGACATACCAATATACAGACCCTGGAACTGCCAATACGTCGGATATGAGAAAAGCTGATCTAATATTAACAATTCCATATATATATATATATACAAAAAAATTGCTTCTCGGCCTTTTGGCTAAGATCAAGTGTAGTATCTGTTCTTACAAAGAAAAGGGGCTGCCTCTGGTCACTGGCGGTCAGTCCCCCAGTAATGTAAGGGCAGGTCTGCACGCTACACTATATAAATTTTTTTTTTTTTTTGTATTAGATTCTTGTGTTTTCTAATAAAATAATTGTGTTTGACCTGCGGTTACAGTATCTGGGCGCTTGTGCTCTATCCATATTTTCTATATACTCGAGTATAAGTCTATCTGAGTATAAGCAGAGGTACCTATTTTTACCTGAAAAATTTGTAAAAACGCATTGACTCGAGTATAAGCCGAGGGTAGAAATTATCACCACTACTGCCTTCTGATTTAGTATTGTTTTGTGGCTTAAGTTTAAATGGACAGCAGAATTCCCATGCATTAATCCCATACAGTAATAGCCAAATCTAGTACCAGTAACACCCAATTCCTTGGCACTCCAGATGTTTGGAAACTACAACTCCCAGCATGCTTTGGTTGCTGGGAATTGTAATTTGTAAAATGTGGAGTGGCAATGTTCAATAAACTTTTAATTAAGCTTACCATCATTTACAATTCTCCTGACCCCCATATAGTAAGGCACTCTGACCCCCATATATAAAGCACTCTGACCCCCATATATAAAGGCACTCTGACCCCAATAGTTAAAAGTGTTACCTGAAAGTTGTAGTTTCAAGCTGATCACTTGCATTGAACTAACAGCCATTTTTCCCCAAACTGAGAAGACCCATCAGATTTACAGCATCCAGATGAGTGACAGTGGTTGAGTGAGTCCAACAGCTTGACCAAAGAACACAGCCCCACCACTGGTTACTATCCGCAACTGCAGCATTTGGATCTAAAATAGGACTTGACCCAAGTATAAGCGTGAGGATAGGTTTTCAGGCTAATTTTAAAGCCTGAAAATCTCGACTTTATCCATATATACGGTAGTTGTCACTTTACGATTCACAAGGTCTATTAAATGTATGGTGCATTATCCTCCCTGTTTATATATGGTAGGATGCACGTGGGCAAGCTGCTGTACGTTTGGATAGACTGTAGTTAGAAGCAGGATCCCTGAGGTCATTTTATTAGGGGGCACTTGTATGGAGACCACGTTCCCTTTAAGAAAACTCCAGACACTACAGATGGACTATAGACCACATCATTAGTTTGTACATTTATTTAGGTCAATACAAATATTCCACACACAAACATTATAAATACATACAAACCCCCTCCCATGTAATGTATCCAGATCTAAAAATGATTCTATACCTTGGCCGTTAAATTACGACCACGATACATTACGGACGCATTCTTTGTGTTCAGAGGTGTTTAGGAATGCCCCGGTACGGTGTCAAAACAGCATTGTACATGGCAGACAGTTGGTGTTGACCCCCCCCACACACACACACCTCTATCCAGGCTCGGTTTCTTTATTTTCACATAAATGGCCTCCTTGACACCTCTCTTGAACCAGTCACGTTCCTTTTCCAATGTGTTAACATTACAATCTTCAAAGGTGTGTCCTTTATCCTTAAGATGCAGGTACACGCTGAGTCCTGACCCGAGGAATTGGCTTTTTTGTGCTGGGCCATACGTTGATGCAGTTGTTGTTTGGTCTCCCCCACATACAAATCAGAGCATCTTCATCACTGCAATATATGGTCACTCTTCACTGCACTGCATATATGATGTCACTCTTCACTGCACTGCGTATATGATGTCACTCTGCACTGCATATATGATGTGACTCTGCACTTTGCATATGATGTCACTCTTCACTGCACTGCGTATATGATGTCACTCTGCACTGATATACGATGTCACTCTTCACTGCACTGCGTATATGATGTCACTTTTCTTCTGTTTCGGTATTGGGTCTTTCGGATGTACCAATTGCTGCCTCAGTGTGTTGTTCGTTTTAAAGCAGACAGGGATTCGGTGTTTTTTGAAAACTCTTCCTAATTTCTCGGAGACCCCTGCTACATATGGGATGACCATGTTCTTCCTCCTGTCTTGCTTTTCCCTTTCATTGTTGTATTTTTGTGTCTTTCTTTCCTTCTGCTTCTTTTGACAAAGGCCCAGTCTGGATATCCACAGGTTTTAAGGGCTCCTCTGAGATGTTTCATGTCTTTAGCCTTCGCCTCTGTGCTAGTGGGACGACATTGTAAACTACCGGTCACTATCAGTAGTTTACAATATCAGCAATTACGATACGTCTTCTTCTTTATAAATACGGTCCCTGTCCCACAAACACTCTCGCAGCTCGATGCTATTTTTACTACATAACGTCACATACATGTGCTGTCTGATATGTGCTATCCCACCACCAGCCCTCGGTCAGCCCTCCAGTTTACCAGACACTGCAAATCTAGACCTCCAGTTTCCACTCACAGTCAGCCCTCCAGTGACTGATATATTCAAGTTTTAACCCACTGTGACCGGGTCGGGTGTGTGGCAAAAGCGAGGCTAGGGGAGACCCTTATGGCTACCTTGGAGATCCCTACAGCACTGGTCCCACATGCATGCACTGTCCTACACACACACCGCTGTCCCACACTGTAGTTGTCTCAGACATTTATTTGTCTTCAGATGTCCGACGCGTTGTCTCTCTCATTCTACTACAGACTACAGACACTACAGATGGACATAGACACATCCATTAGTTTTTACATTTATTTAGGTTCAATACAAAGATTCCAACACAAAACATTATAAATACATACAAACCCCATGTAATGTACCCAGAGTAAGGACCTGCAGGATTCTGTCCCTGCAGTTGTGTGTATGCAGGTAATGCATGTTTATTGGAAGTATCCTCCAAACCATGGGTCCCTAGTGGCTCTGGGCTCCATAGCAGCCTCTATGGCTACCTTGGAGATCCCTACAGCACTGGTCCCACATGCATGCACTGTCCTACACACACACCCTGTCCCCACCCTGTATCAGTGTCTCAGACATTTATTTGTCTTCATATGTCCACGCGTTGTCTCTCTCATCTCTCTCTAACACGAGGTCCCAGATGTGACGTCCGACCCTAGTTCTAATCCTCTCTTTCACGCGGTTCCAGATGTGACGTCCGTCCCGTAGTCTAATCTTCTCTCTCACGCGGTCTCCTAACCAAGAAGAAGGAATTACAGACATGAACATTGGAGGAACATTATTTAAAGACACAGCTGGTGTCAATACATCACATTGCTTTCTATAACCCACAGAGGTCACTTTAATGGGAAACTATTGTCAATACAAACACAATCTGCTTTACCTTCCTGTCCTTTATATATGATTGGATCTCCTTCCTGATGGTCTCATAGTCCTGGTGATAGGTAATGAATGGGTGCTGTAGGCTGCTTGGCGGTGATTTGGTCTTGTTTGCAGCAATTAACAAAATCCTCTAAATTCTCTGCCCTGGAGAGTTAAATGTAAAGCAGAATGGGATTTATTATGATGTCAGACGCTACTGACACGATCGGCCAATCAAAATGTCCCCACGGTGTGTACAGACTGGGGGAAAGATACGGCAAAAGGGAATCGTAATGGGAGAGGTCACTTACATTATTCTTGACTGTGATCCGTGCAGTTTATCCTTCATTGCTAAAAGAGAAAAATCCATATGACATGTTTATTATATCCGACGTACTTGCAGTTTCCAGGGTCTGTATATTGTATGTCTAGGATTTGTGTTACTCCTCTTTATAACTATTTTCCATTAACTGTACATGGTTAATTAGTTTATGTCAGACTGTACATGGGGGATAATAACCAGACTGGGATCCAGGTACTAGGGTGCCGGTTGTTTTGCCACCTGGCACTGTACCACGATGTTTATACCCAGCTGTTCCATGGTACAGTTCCTGGTACAAGGGGCAGTGGTTGTGCCTGGTAGAGTGGAGGGTTATGGGAGTCAGAGCCTCTGTAGTACTTTACTATTTCACTTCGGCTTTAACTTACCGGAACTGACTGCAGTCATTTGAAGGGCAACATACCCGATGCTGCGGATGTCAAGCTGAAAAAAAGTGAAACCAATGAATGATTAGTATTAGGGGAAGGCTGATGTGTCTGATTATTTATTGGGTTTCAGTTGTATAGACAAATGTACAGTATTTAAATACATATACAGAACAGGTATCCGGCCTATACATCCCATAACATTCCCTATGTAACGTGCCCCAGAGGAAATGACTGGTGCATTGTGGGAATAGTGAGTGGCGATTAAGAGGCGGGGTCTGTGAAAGGAATCTCAAGTCATGTGACCCCCATACAGAGCCATTTCTAGCCATCTTAGTGCCTTAGACCCCTTCCACCCACATGTGCCCCCCCAAATTTTCCCCACTCAAATTCTTCTGACACTGTCAGTGATACTGTGGATGTTTCTTTATAGTGAAAACACTTAAGTAGTTGGTAAGAGTCACACGCTATACCTGGTGGAGCGGGCATGTATACACACACACTGGCCACCAATGAAATACTGATTGGAAGGACAGGATAGGTTTCAGTGGATGTGTGGTATATAGCGCCAGTGTTCTCCCCAGAAACTGTTGGTGGCATGAAGATGTAGCCGTGTTGGGCAGAACAGGGAAATTTGGTTAGATCTGAGATGTTTTATTCTTTCAGTGCCAGCAGACTTTCCAAGAGTTTTGGCATTACCACAGTCAGTGCCAGCAGAGTGTTACCATGAACCCTTCAGTGCCAACACTTTCGTATTAATACTTTCAGTGCCAACACTTTCCAAGAGTATTGGCATTAACATTTTCAGCGCCAGCAGTGTATTACCTTTAACCGTTTCAGCTGCCAGCATTGCCATGATACATAGTATGTATATATCTTCTCCTCACCCACTCTAAGTTCTAATTGGAGAAGGAAGAAAGCGGCAGGGATAGGAATCTCATGGCTGCTAGTCACAGGGCCACTGTTATAAAGTCTGCAGCAGCGTTTTACTTGCCCTTTAGAACTGTTCTCCTCAGTACTATTAGCTGAGCTCATCCTCCCCCTCCTTCCTTCACCTTTAGTTCATTGGGAGATTGAATCCAAGTAGAGGACTGAGTTCGGCTCTGTACGATATACAATGTTACCATTGCAGCCAGAGACAAGGAGAGCAATCTAACACAGCAAGTATAACACCGACAGGGATATGGTAGAGAGACAACTGGGCCCGGGTCAACATAGACCCCTAGTTCTTTACCTAGTGGCCTCATCCTAAAAATGGCCCTGCCCCTTTGTATCAAATGCTACGTAATACACCCACCCCCCGCTGTATAGCAGGTAAACCTACCGCATAGTCCAAGCTTCTTTCACCGACCATCATTCTGCTTAATCCGAAGTCGACTGAAATGACACATTTACAAAATGTCAAAATGGCCTGGGACACTGAATAAATAAACTGTCTAATTTACCCTCACTTACTTATTTAACGTTCTCCCTCTCGTCAACATGATTTACCCCCATGTGGGTCCATGTGGGCATTTCCTCTCTCATGTAGATGGACCAACCCGGCAGAGATTCATTAGGAATAATGTCAGTGACAGAAACTCCAGTGTAATGGACATATTTATAATGTAAAGTCTGTTACTGCAGCTTCAAATGGCCGCCAGGGTTGTGAAGGGTTATAAGTCTTACCTGTAAAATCTACCCGGCACAGGTAGGAAATCCAGGAATATGTAAAGGCTCTGTTAGCTCTGTATGTCATAATCAGATCTGCTACGGTTCCACCATTACAACACTCCATTGAAATCTGGAATAGAAAGAGTTGAAGAGATAAGACAGGAATATCTGAGCTATGGCTAATTGTATTGTCCCTGTGATAAGAGCGCGGTGTTATAAACACGGCGTTATAGAAACAATGTCTTACCCAGATCTCGTCGGCTTCTTCCTGGATGGGGTGCTCTTTATAATAAGCCCCGTAGAACTGGATCACACTTCTATGGCCTGAAACAAACATTCAATACTTGATTCCCTGCGTATAAACGTTTTATCCTATATAGAAAAAACAAAGTTTTCCGTACTTTGGTCCCCACAATACACAGGAAAGGGACACGTGTATGTTGGTATTTTATTATACCTAATAAAACTATAAACTGAACAATGCTACTCTGACCAGAGACTGGTTAAGTTTTGCAGTTCAGAAACCAGAGTCCCATGTCCCAAACCCGTGTATAAGAACAGTTCTTCACCCATTTATATGGCTGTTTTATTAAGGATTTGTGCTAATAACAAAGTATCCGATATTGAATTCCCTTAAAGGCAATGTCCACTAAACTCATACTTACTTTCCCCAAAACCCTTAGATTCTAAGACTTACAAACTCTCTTACCCCGCCCTCCTAACTAACCTATCCCACCATCGCTGGCCTTCCTGGTAATCACCTCCTCTGCAGCCAAGCTCTGGAGGCCCTCCCAGCTCAGAGGCGGCGCTGGTTTGGTACAGACTGTCATTAGCATGTAAATACCATCACAGACCATGATGTACGGGCTGAAACTAAGAGAGAAACCAGCACCAACGGAAGACAGAGATCTAGTAGGATATGGAGTTAGGTACGGGTGGGGAGGTAAGTATTATATTTTGGGGTGTTGGGAAGGTAAGTAAGATTTTAGTGACATGCACTTTAAATGGTTGTTATCACCAGGGTTAACAATGTCGCAAATACCCTTTACCATGAATGTTTTTTAAATATCAAAAAGATAAAGAAAGCTAACGTTACCTATTTGAATCTTATTAGTTAATGCCACCTTCGCCTTTCTCCACAACTGGTGTCCCTAGTAATGCAGATAAAGGATATTTGGAGTTAATTATAAAACAAACTATGGTCATAAAATACACCGTGTTCAATCAGCTTTGATAGCCCAGCAACCACCGTTAAACATAATAATATCCTTTAACCAAAGATAAAACTCTTTTACCACCAATCCCACATTACCACCTCTCCCAATGGGACAGACATGCTCAGTCTGTAGTTGACCCATGAGAGAGAAAATGTATAATTTGCTACACCCAACTATAGAGATACCCAATATGTCACTTCACATGGTATACTTCGATCTCATGGCTGCTAGTCACAGGGCCACTGTTATAAAGTCTGCAGCAGCTTTTACTTGCCCTTTAGAACTGTTCTCCTCAGTACTATTAGCTGAGCTCATCCTCCCCCCTCCTTCCTTCACCTTTAGTTCATTGGGAAGATTGAATCCAAGTAGAGGGAGCTGAGTTCAGGCTCTGTACTAGATACAATGTTACACATTACAGCAGCAGAACAAGGAGAGCAGATCTAACACAGCAAGTAAAAGCCGACAGGGAGATGGTAGAGAGAACACTGGGCCCTGGTTCAACATAGACGCCCTAGTTCTTTACCTAGTGGCCTATGCCTAAAAATGGCCCTGCCCCATTTGTATCAAATGCACGTAAAGTACAACGCGTTATAGCAGGTAAACCTACCGCATAGTTCCAAGTTCTTTCACCGACCCATCATTTGCTTAATCCGATAGCGACTGAAATGACAAATGTACAAATGATCAACAAATGGCCTGGGACATTGAATAAATAAAACTGTCTATATTTACCCTCACTTACTTATTTTAACGTTCGCGCTCCTCCGTCAACAGATATTACCCCCATGTAGGTCCATGTGGGCAATCCTCTCTCAGTAGATGGACCAGACCCGCAGAGATTCATTAGGGAATGAATGTCAGTGACAGAAACTCCAGTGTAATGGGACATATTTATAATTGGTAAAGTCTGTTCTAGCAGCTTCAAAATGGCCGCCAGGGTTGGAAGGGTAAATAAGTCTTACTGTAAGATCTCCGGCAAGGTAGGAAACCGGAATATGTAAAGGCTCTTGTTAGCTCTGTATGTCATAATCAGATCTGCTACGGTTCCACCATTACACAACTTCCATTGAAATCTGGAAGTAGAAAGAGTTGAAGGAGAATAAGAACATGGAAAATCTGAGCATGGCAATTGTATGTCCTGTGATAAAGGCGGTGTTATAACACGGCGTTATAGAAACAATATCTTACCCAGATCTCGTCGGCTCTTCCTGGATGGGGTGCTCTTTTATAATAAGCCCCGTAGAACTGGATCACACTTCTATGGCCTGAAACAAACTTCAAATACTTGATCTCCCTGCGTATAAACGTTTTATCCTAATATAGAAAAAGACAAAGTTTTCCGTTACTTGGGTCCCCACAATACACAGGAAAGGGAGCACGTGGGTATCGTGGTATTTTATTATACCGAATAAAACTATAAACTGTAACAATGCTACTCTGACCAGAGACTGGTTGAGTTTTGCAGTCAGAAACCAGGTCCCATGTCCCAAACCCGTGTGATAAGAACAGTTCTTCACCCATTTTATATTGGCTGTTTTAAAGGTTTGTGTGCTAATAAAATATCCGATATTGATTTCCTGTGACATACAGACACAGGCACAGCCTTAATCCACGTACCACACTTGCATTTTATAATATAGGATGGGAATTATAGTTCAGATTTGCCCCACAATGGTTAATAGAATAGATTGGTAAAATCCTTTTAAACCCATTAGGATCGTTCCTGTTAGTATAACAAGCTGGCATTAAAAACTTCTATTCCCATATTCCTCCTCTGGGTTACATTATGTGGCCTATTTATTGGAGCGTTGTGTATAATAATAATGAATAATATATCTGACTTCCATGTTACTCCGTAGCAGTGAATAACTTTTAAATTTCCTGAGCTTTGTGTTTTCTTTTTTTTTATTTATTATTTTAGGAGACGTTTTCCAACCCAAACATGTGACACCTGAAAACCGAGGTGCAGATGCTATTGATGACAAGCGCCCCTCCGGACTACCATCTCTCAACCCTACTTCATAATTCTTGATCGCCCGAATGCATTGAAGGGTAAACTTCTCACACTGAATAAAAGATGTGTAACCATAAATGACCAGAGAAAACCTCCACCCTATAGTCCTAATAGCTCTTTTTCCCCAACTCACATGAATGAAATGAGGGCTTAGACTTGAATACACAATGACCTATTTATTTAATAGGAGGTAGGGGGTGGCTGTTTCCACACCTGTGATGGGCTCCTGAATCATGACCCTGTTTTTGCCCCACATGTGAGATTCTTTACCCATTTAGTGACCTGTGGGTTGAAAGAGAACCAGGCAGGCATGGGAATTCCCTAACGTCTCCCTCCCCTATTTTATTAAATGGATTTTCCTTATTCATGTGATGTTTTCTAAATATTAACATGGAATCTCTTTTTATTTTTCAGTCCCCTGACGGTATTCTGACCCTTCAGAAACACGTCGGAAAAAGGCCGCCTTGGTGAAGTCTAACAAACCATGTAAGTTACTATTGGTATCTCCTATATTTGGGTTGTAGCAACTTATCCAGTTTCTCTCGCACTGGGCAATACAAGACTGAGCATAGTCTGTCCCATTGGAGGAGGGGGTAGTGGGATCTGGGTAAAGATTTTATCTGGGTAGGATCTAACACTGCACACAAGAGAGACAGTGCGTCCCTCTTCGGGGTTTCTGGGCTATAAAGCTGAACACGGGTATTTTGATACCAGATTTTTCTTTAAATTAACCCAAATATCTTTATTCGCATTACAGGACACGATTGGAGCAAAGCTAAGTGCCATTAAAGTAATAGATTCAAAATATGGGTACGTACTTCTTATCTTTTGATATTAAAACATTCATGGTACAAGGGTATTTCGACACTTTGTGTGACCATGTGTAATAACCCATTAAAGTGCATGTCACTAAAATCTATACTTACCTCCCAACCCCAAAATCATAATACTTACCTCCCCACCGTACTGAAACCCATATACCTACTTATCCTGTTCTTCTCCGTTGGTGTCTGGCTTTTCTTCCTTAGTTTCAATAGCGTACATCATGGCTGTGATGGTAATTTAAGGCTAATGACGCGTACACCACGCCTCCTCTGCTCTGGGAGGGCTTCCCTACAGAGCTTATTAGCTTGCAGAGGAGGTGATGTACCATGGGGGGAAGGCCAGCGATGGTGGATATAGTTGTGTAGGAGGTAGGTGATTAGAACTCATGGTTTGGGGAAAGTTAATATAGAGTTTATTGGCCATTGCCTTTAATGAAAGACTCTGGGACAGAGGGGGGAGGGACTCTGCCTTTTGGGATACTAAGCGGCGTCTCTGGGCTTCTAGCGCTGTTAATGTAATGGGCGCTTCTAGCGCTGTTAATGTAATGGGCTTAATGTCTAGTGAACAATAAATGATCTCGTTCTTAGACTATCACTATTCTATATCCATATATCTATATATGTCATGAAATGGCAACTTTACCTGCTTCTTGTCAGAAGAGCTCATTTTCTTAATGGTGGTTATTACACAGGTTACACAAGTGTCCCGAAATACCCTTTACCCATGAATGTTATTAATATCAAAAGATAAAGAAAGGATACGTTACCCAGATTTTGAATCTTATTACTTTAATGGGCCACTTCGCCTTTCTCCACTCGTGTTCCCTGTAATGCAGATAAAGAGTTTGGAGTTAATTTAAAGAAAACTATGGTATAAATACAACAACCGTGTTCAGCTTTATAAGCCCAGAAACCACCATTAACACATATCATCCTTCACAAAGATAACTCTTTACCACCATATCCCAAACATACCCCCCCTCTCCTCAAAAATCCTGGGACGACATGCTCATTCTGTATTCGCCCAGTGAGAGAGAATTTATAAAATTTGTTCAGCCCAAACATAGAGATACCCAAAGTTAACTTACATGGTAGACTTCACCAAAGGCGCCTCTTCCGGTTGTTTACTGAAGGGGTCGAATACCGTCAGGGGACTGAAAAATAAGAAGAGATTCAGTTAATATTTAGAACATCACATGAATAAGGAAACAACCATTTAATAAACTAGGGGGAGAGTTCGGGATTCCCATGCTTGCCTGGGTTTCTCTTAAGGCTCATAAATGGTAAAACTCTCCACCATGTGGGCAACAGTGGTCTTATCTAGGAAGCCCATCACAGGTGTGGAAACAGTGCCACCCTACCTTCCCTCTAAATAAATAGGTCATTGTGTAGTCAGTCATAATCCTCATTTTATATATGTGAGTTGGTGTACCAAAGAGCTATTAGACTATAGGTGGAGGTTTTCTTCTTTGGTCATTTACTGGTACCAATCTTTTATTCAGTGTGAGAAGTTACCCCAATGCATCTGGGCGATCAAGATTCTGAGTAGGGTTGAGAACTGTAGTCGGAGGGCGCTTGTCATCCATAGCCCTCTGCCCCGGTTTTTCAGGTGTCACATGTTTTGGGTTGGAAGACTCTAAATAATTAACATAAAAAATAAATAAACCCAAGCAGGAAATCAAAGCCTATTCACTGCTACCGGATAACAATGGAGTCCTATTAATTATATTATTATGATACCACAACGTGGGCCAATAAATAGGCCCCATAATTAACCCAAGAGGGGAATATGGGAATAGAAGTTTCTCTGCAGCTCTTGTGAACTAACAGGACCGTCCTACTGGGTTAAAAAGGATTTCTAAACATCTAAGTCACCATGTGGTGGCAAAACTGAACTATAATTCCCAATCCTATATTATAAAGATGTGCCAATTGCTGCGTCCGTTGATTATATAGTCGGTGCACGTTCTGTTATGTCAACTACAGTGTCCTATGGGACTCACCACAGAGGGAGGATTTACTGCAGTTTCAATTGGATTCACCACTAGAGGGAAAGTAAGAAATACACGGCCCATGGAGACCAACAGCAGATATGCTACTATAGGGAGGGGGGGGGACTTTGGACAGAGGGAGGAGGACTCTGGGACAGGGGGGGGAGAACACCCTGAGATGGGGGGAGGGACTCTGGGGACAGGGGGGAGGGACTCTGGACAGAGGGAGGGTGCGGACTCTGGGATAGAGGGGGGGCTCTGGGACAGGGGGGAAAACCTTGAGATGGGGGAGGGACTCTGGGACATGAGGGGGGAGGGACTCTGGGACAGAGGGAGGAGGGACTCTGGACAGAGGGGGGAGGGACTCTGGACACAGGGGGGAGGACCTCTGGGACCGGAGGGGAAGGACTCTGGGACAGGAGGGGATGGACTCGGGACAGAGGGGGGAGGACTCTGGGACAGAGGGGGAGGGAATCTGGGACAGAGGAGGGGGAGGGACTCTGGACAGAGAGGGTAGGAACTCTGGGACACGAGGGGGGAGGGACTCTGCCATTTAGGGATACTAAGCGGCGTCTCTGGGCTTCTAGGCGTGTAAATGTAATGGGCTTAATGTCTGTATACAAATAAATGATCTCGTTCTTAGACTATCAACATTTATATCCCTAATATCTATATCATGTCATGAAATGGCAACTTTACCTGCTTCTTGTCCAGAAGAGCTCATTTCTCTGAAAAAGTTAAACAGAAATATTCTTTATTCCGGTTTATAATTTATAAATAAATATAAAAGTGCGTATGACAATGTATAATGGAAATGGAAATTAGTGTAGGTCTTTCATCCACTCCACACAGATGGCAGTTATAAAAATGACAAAACTTTAAACTAAGTTGTAACTACGCTAGTGTTGTCAGATAGGCAGAGTAATAAAGAGAGTCCACTCACCACAATGTCTGATGTAAAAATGACAAACCTCTGCCTTACTGATATATAACTACACACTGTGAGTGATGTCATTAAGGGCAAGTCCAGTGTTTTTTTAAGGCATAATGTAAATATGTGTAGTTATTTAAACTCTAAGGGTTTTTAAATAGGAATATTGACAGGGTGGTATTTTATATATTTTTATAAGGGTCAATGTGCTCAGACTGTATAAAAACCTTTCTCTGTCTTCCCTTGGCGACTCCTCTGCAGCTGGGAGGGCTCCTACAAAGCTTATTGAGCTTGCAGAGGAGGAAGGCCAGCGATGGTGGAGATAAGTTAGTATAAGGAGGTAAGTATTAGAATCTCAGGGTTTGGGGAAAGGTAAGTATAGATTTTAGTGACATGCACTTTAATGGTGGTTATTACACAGGGTTACACAAAGTGTCCGAAATACCCTTTACCCATGAATGTTTTAATATCAAAAGATAAAGAAAGATACGTTACCCATATTTTGAATCTTATTACTTTAATGGCCACTTCGCCTTTCTCCACATCGTGTCCCTGTAATGCAGATAAAGATATTTGGAGTTAATTTAAAGAAAAACTATGGTATAAAATACACCGTGTTCAGCTTTATAGCCCAGAAACCACCGATTAACATAATATAATCCTTAACCAAAGATAAACTCTTTACCACCATATCCCACATACCCCCTCTCCCAATGGGACAGACATGCTCAGTCTGTATTGCCCAGTGAGAGAGAAACTGTATAATTTGCTACACCCAACTATAGAGATACCCAATAGTAACTTACATGGTAGACTTCACCAAAGGCGCCTCTTCCGAGTTGTTTCTGAAGGGTCAGAATACCGTCAGGGGACTGAAAAATAAAAGAGATTCCATGTTAATATTTAGAACATCACATGAATAAGGAAAATCCATTTTAATAAACTAGGGGAGACGTTAGGGAATTCCCATGCTGCCTGGTTCTCTTAAAGGCTCATAAATGGTAAGAATCTCACCATGTGGGGCAACAGGGTCATTATTCTAGGAGCCCATCACAGGTGTGGAACAGGCCACCCCCTACCTTCCCTCTAAATAAATAGTGTCATTGTGTATTCAGTCTAATCCTCATTTCATTCATTTGAGTTGGGTACAAAGAGCTATTAGACTATAGGGTGGGAGGTTTCTCTGGTCATTTATGGTACCAATCTTTTATTCAGTGTGAGAAGTTTACCCTCAATGCATCTGGGCGATCAAGATTCTGAAGTAGGGTTGAGAGCTGGTAGTCGGAGGGACGCTTGTCATCCATAGCCTCTGCACCTCGGTTTTCAGGTGTCACATGTTTTGGGTTGGAAAACGTCTAAAATAATTAAATAAAAAATAAATAAAACCCAAAGCTCAGGAAATCAAAGCATATTCACTGCTACCGGATTAACATGGAGTCCTATTATATTATCATTATTATTATACCACAACGCTGCCAATAAATAGGCCCCATAATGTAACCCAGAGGAGGGAATATGGGGAATAGAAAGTTTCTCTGCAGCTCTGTTATACTAACAGGAACGATCCTACTGGGTTTAAAAGGATTTCTAACATCTATTCACCATGTGGGGCAAAACTGAACTATAATTCCCATCCTATATTATAAAATGCCAAGTGCTGCGTCCGTGATTAAGTCTGTGCCTGTGTCTGTATGTCACTACAGTTCCTATGGACTCACCACAAGAGGGAGATTTACTGCAGTTTCAATTGATTCACCACTAGAGGGAGAAGTAAGAAATACACGGCGCCATGGAGACCAACAGCAGATATGCTACTATAGAGGGGGGGGGGACTTTGGGACAGAGGGAGGAGGGACTCTGGGACAGGGGGGGGGAACACCCTGAGATGGGGGGAGGGACTCTGGGACAGAGGGGGGAGGGACTCTGGGACAGAGGGCCCCCCCTCTGGCGCAGAGGTCCCCCCCCCTCTGGCGCAGAGTCCCCCCCCCTCTGCCAGAGTCCCCCCCCCCTCTGCCAGAGTCCCCCCCCCCTCTGCCAGAGCCCCCCCCCCTCTGCCAGAGTCCCCCCCCTCTGCCAAGTCCCCCCCCCCCCTCTCGCGATAGTCCCCTGTCCCCCCTCCCCCCCTCCCGGGTCCCATCCCAGTCCCATCCACCCTCCCCCGTCCCCGTCACTCCCTCCCCCCTCCCCCACCCCCTCCCTCCCTCCCTCTGCCCCAAGTCCCCTCCCCCCTCTCCCTCCTTCCCACAAACATATACTCCACCACATAAACCTGCTATTTCACAAAAACACCCAATAATCGGGAATTGTGCGCACCCAGGGCCCGCGGGGGATGGTCTCACGTATATACACCCCCTGAACAGACAAAATCACAGACAAACTTAAACAATATTCAAAATAAAATGGGCTGCATCACGGGGAGTGGAGACTTGAACAATGGATGGTATAGCTGCCTCATATATATCTAGCCTCCCCGTCTGACTAACAACAAATGAATACAGTTCAATATCCACACATCAAGCTACACACACCTAGGCAAAACAGGCATTTTTGGGATATACCACACCTGTCGAAACTTGCCCCAAAATGCCCCCAACCCGGATCAGATTTTACACATTTAATATGGTACTGCCCTGGAGTCGCACCGTTTTGGACAAAGGTAAATCAATTGTTGAACCAACAACACCACACCCAATACGACCCAGCCCCTACTTTGTCTGTTTGGAGTTGTAGAGGAAGATGTGGGGTCCTCTGGTGAGGTGATATCTGCAGGCATCCATTATTTTATTGCAAGGAAGACCATAGTCTAGATGGCTTTCCCACAAAAAAACCCCAATACAACCGGGATTAGCTGATAAACAATGAACCTCCCGATGATAAAAATGATATATACACATAGAGAAAATTGGTAGGCAGGGGACCGACTCCCCAGAAACACTACCCCAAATAAATAATAAAATCAACAATATTCAGATATTTTGACCTGGAATATGGAGCTGGGCTTGGGCGCCCTCGGAGAGGACCGGGGTGTCGGGGACGGCCAAACATCGCCGGCACGGATAGGAGAAAGAAAGAAGACAGACCCAAACTATAAAAAGTTTATTAAATGTTCTATTTCTATTTTTATGTTTTATAGATGAAATCACTTTACTTTATGTATCAATCCCAGTAACTGTAACATTCATTGTGTAGAAACTCATCCGCTTTTTATTAAACGGACCAATGGAACCCCTGCCATAACAACGTCCACTGGAAGACAGTTCCACGCTTTTTACCGTTCTCAAAGTGACAAACCCCTTTCCAACTCTACTTTATGATCAATACCAGTAACTTGCTAACATCTTGTTTGGAGAAAACCATCCAGCTTTTTATTAAACTGACAATGAACCTGCCATAACAACGTCCACTGGCAGACAGTTCCATAGCTTACCGTTCTCACAGTTGACAAACCCTTTCCCAACTCTACTTTATGTATCAATCCCAGTACTTGGTTAAAAAACATTCCTTGTTTGCAGAAACTCATCCAGCTTTTTATTTAAACTGACCAATGAACCTGCAAAACAACGTCCCCTGAAGGACAGTTTCCATAGCTTTACCGTTCTCACAGTGACAAACCCTTTCCCAACTCATTATGTATCAATTACCAGTAACTTGTAAAACATTCCTTGTTTGTAGAAAACTCATCCAGCTTTTTATTAAACTGACCAATAACGCCATAACAACGTCATGGAAGACACCTAGCTTTACCGTTCTCACAGTGAAAAACCCTTCCCAACTCTACTTTAGATCAATCCCAGTAACTTGTAACATTCCTGTTTGTAGAAACTCATTCCAGCTTTTTATTAAATGACAATGAACTGTCAAACAACGTCCACTGGAAAGGACAGTCCATAGCTTTACCGTTATCACAGTGACAAACCCTTCACAACTCGAACTTTAGGTATCAATACAGTAAACTTGTAACCATTCCTTGTTGTGAAACTCATCCAGCTTTTTATTAAACGGCCAATGAAACCTGCAATAACAACGTCACTGAAGACAGTTTCATAGTTTACCGTTTCCCCAAGTGACAAACCCTTTCCCAACTCTACTTTATGTATCAATACACAGTAAATTGGAAACATCCTTGTTTGTAGAACTCATCCAGCTTTGTATTAAACTGACCAATGACCTGCCATTAACAACGTACACTGGAAGACAGTTCAATAGCTTTACCGTTATACAGTGACAAACCCTTCCCAACTCGACTTTATGTATCAATACCGTAACTTGTACAGTCCCTGTTTGTAGAAACTATCCAGCTTTGTATTAAAACTGACCAATGCACCTGCCATAAACACATCCACGGAAGAAGACAGTTCCATAGCTTTACCGTTAACAGTGACAAACCTTCCAACTCTACTTATTATCAATACCAGTAACTGTAACATTCCTTGTTTGTAGAACTCATCAGCTTTTTATGTAAACTGACCAATGAACCGCCATAAACAACTACACTGAAGACAGTTCCAATAGCTTACCTTCTCACAGTGACAAACCCTTTCCCAACTCTACTTTATGTATAATACCAGTAAATTGTTAACATCCTTGTTTGTAGAAATCATCCAGTTTATAAACTGACCAATGAACCTGCCATACAACATCCATGGAAGGACAGTTCCATAGCCTTTTACCTTCTCACAGTGACAAACCCTTTCCCAACTCTACTATGTATCAAAACAAGTAACTTGTAAAACATTCCTTGTTTGTAGAACTCATCCAGGCTTTTTTATTAAACGGACCAATGAACCGCCATAACAACATCCACTGGAAGGACAGTTCCATACGCTACCGTTCTCACAGTGACAAACCCGTCCAATCTACTTTAGTATCAATACCGTAACTTGTAACATTCCTTGTGTGTAGAAACTCATCCAGCTTTTTTAAAACTGACCAATGAAACCTGCCATAAACAACATCCACTGGAAGGGACAGGTTCATAGCTTTACCGTCTCACAGTGACAAACCTTTCCAAACTCTCCTTTAGTAATCAATACCAGTAACTTTAACCTTCCTTGTTTGTAGAAGAAACTCATCCAGCCTTTTTATTAAATGACCAATGAACTGCCATAACAAAACATCCAATGAAGGACAGTTCCATAGCTTTACCATTCTCACAGGAACCAAACCCTTTCCCAAACTCATACTTTATGTATCAACCCAGTACCTTGACCATCGTTCTGGTTTGTAGAAAAACTCATCCAGCTTTTTATTAAACTGACAAATGAACCTGCCAAACAACGCCACTGGAAGGACAGTTCCATAGCTTACCGTGTCCACAGTGACAAACCCTTTCCAACTCTACTTATGTATCAATACCAGTAGACTTGTAACATTCCTTGTTTATAGAAACCATCCAGCTTTTTATTAACTGACCAATGACCCCGCCATAACAACGTCCACGGAAGACAGTTCCATATTTACGTTCTCACAGTGACAACCCCTTCCCAACTCTTACTTTATGTATCAATACCAGGAAACTTGTAACATTCCTTTTTATAAGAAAACTCATCCAGCTTTTTTATTATTAAACTGACCAATGATGAACATGCCATAACACATACATGAGGCAGTTCTAAGCTTTCGTTCTCACAGTGACAAACCCTTTCCCAACTCTACTTATGTATCAATCCCAGTACTTGTAACATTCCTTGTTTGTAGAAAAACTCATCCAGCTTTTTATTAACTGCACCAATGAACCTGCCATACAACGTCCACGCGAAGGGACAGTTCCATGCTACCGTTCTCAACAGTGACAAACCCTTCCCAACCTACTTTATGATCAATACCGTAAACTTGTAACATTCATTGTTGCGACTCATCCAGCTTTTTATTAAACGGACCCAATGACCTGCCTACAACGCCACTGGAAGACAGTTCCATAGATTTACCGTTTCTTCACAGTGACAAACCCTTCCCAACTCTACTTTTGTATCAATCCCGTAACTTTAACATCCTTGTTTGTAGAAACCATCAGATTTTATTGAAACTGACCAATGAACTGCCCATCCAACGTCACTGGAAGAAAGTCCATAGCCATTTACCGTTTTCACAGGGACAAACCCTTCCAACATCACTTTATGTATCATCCCAGTAAATTGTAACATTCCTTGTTTGTAGAAAACTCATCCAGCTTTTATTAAACTGACCCAGAACCTGCAATAACAACGTCCCACTGGAAGGACAGTTCCATAGCTTTACCGTTCTCACAGTGACAAACTTTCCACTCTACTTATGGTTTGTTATCAATCCCAGTAACTTGTAACATGCCTTGTTTGTAAACACTTCAGCTTTTATTAAACGACCAATGGAACCTGCCATCTAACAACGTCCACTGGGAAGACAGTTCCATAGCTTACCGTTCTCACAGGGACAAACCCTTTCCCAAACTCTACATTTATGTATCAATACCAGTAACTTGTAACATTCCGTGTTTGCAGAAACTCATCCAGCTTTTATTAAACTGGACCAATGAACATGACATAACAAAGTCTCCACTGGAAGGACAGTTCCATGCTTACGTTCTCAACAGTGACAAAAACCCTTTCCCAACTCTAATACTGTATGATCAATACCAGTAACTTGAACATTCCGGGTTGTAGAAACTATCCAGCTTTTTATTAAACTGACCAATGAATGCCATAACAAAGTCCACTGGAAGACAGTTCCATAGCTTTACGTTCTCACAGTGACAAACCCTTTCCCAACTTACATTATTGTATCAATACCAGTAAAAATTGTCACATTCCTTGTTTGTAGAAAACTCATCCAGCGTTTTATTAAACTGACCAATGAACCTGCCATAACAACGTCCACTGGAAGACAGTTCCAATAGCTTACCGTTCTCACAGTGACAAACCTTTCCCAACTCTACTTATGTATCAATAACAGGAACTTGTAACTTCTGGTTGTAGAAACTCATCCCGCTTTTTATAAAAATGACCAAGAACGCCATAAACAATGTCCACTGGAAGACAGTATCATAGCTGTACTGTTATCACAGTGAAAACCCTTTCCCAACTCTACTTTAGTATCAACTACCAGTAACTGGTAACAGTCCCTGTTGTTAAGAGAAACTCATCCAGCTTTTATTAAACTGGACCAATGAACCGGCCATAAAAACGTCCACTGGAAGGACAGTTCCATAGCTTTAACGTTCTCACAGGATTGGCTTTAGATTGGCCAGGCCCCAGAAACAAGTCTGTGGGTGGACCAAGTGAGATGGATAACCAGGATGTATAGGCAAGTGTTAGGATTCTAAGGTAAGTTTACTGGGCCTGTGCCATTAATTTGCTGCAAACAATTAGAGACCTTTGTGCCTGAAAGTGCGTGTGAGTAGTAGGAATCGCACAATTGGTAATACATGCAATTGATCAGCTAGAGAGTACGATTATCCAACTCTATTGTTGTTATTATAGCCCTGGGTACCACAGTTAACATATGTACTACCATTTAGATTCTTGGGACTTGGATTCTATTGATAAAGAAGAAAAAAGAAGAAAAAAGACGATCAGGGGCACAGTTTACCACCTTGTTGATAAGATCAGGGGTATTATAACCCAAGAGAATGGAAAACCACAATGCACCCGTACAATGTATTACACATTCCAAAATGTGTAGAAATAACAGAATTATGTATGGACCTAAAAACGCCAATCACATCCTCACCCCTGGACTTACCTAACACTCTGCTATAGCCTATAAGCCGCGGGTCCCGACACGCACGGGTGTACGAACTTTTAGGTATAGTGAGGACCTATCAATTACTCTCACCCAGGGGGGTTTGTTGTACTTTTATTGGGAGTGGGGGGGTGTTATATATTTCCCTTTAATAGGGTTTGCCCACTTCCAGCTTCAATCTGGCTTTACATTACTATGAAGGGGTTAGGGATGATTCAAAAAGAAGTGCAAAATATGACTGCGCCATATTTACTGCAACCAATCAGATGGTGCTTTTTACTGGGTACTGCAGGGAGATAAGTCTTATGGTGTACCCAAAAATCATAGCTAGAGATGGTCAAACTTCTAAAGTTTTGTTTGAACTTTGATTTCGGATAAAATAAAAGTTTTCATTAAAGTCAATGGCGGCAATAGTTTGAAATGGTCTGATAAAATCCAGTTAAAATAACAATGGTAACTTACTGTAAAATGGCTTTGGGAAATGGTTTGGAGAACAGTCACCATCAACAAAACTTATTTAAATACTAACTTTCCTGCAAATTCAAGCTATCCGAGGGTACCGAAATCGTTTCGCGTATTGGAGGGTTAGCGAAATGCCCATTCGAGGGCTATGACAGACGTTCGACAGTTACCAAAAAAAAAAAAAAAAAGCATTGAGGGTTATGAGAAAGTCTGGGTTATTAAATTCGACACTTTTGACTTTTTGTACTTGTTGATATAGATCTATAGAATGTGCGGAGATCCCAACTAGCCTTGTGTTGCATCACAAATGAATCAACACCAACCCATGCAAATGATCAGCTCAGGGCCAATTGAAGGTGCTCGGCCGCCCCACAGATGTTAAGGCAGTCCCTGGCCACACACTCCCTACACACCATCTCCCGGTGA
Source organism: Hymenochirus boettgeri (assembly GCA_019447015.1). Classification (NCBI taxonomy): domain Eukaryota; kingdom Metazoa; phylum Chordata; class Amphibia; order Anura; family Pipidae; genus Hymenochirus; species Hymenochirus boettgeri. The sequence goes on from JAACNH010000378.1 coordinate 118,019, forward strand.
AACATCTGTACCGGACCGGCGGGTATTTCTAAAAGACTCTAAACGCGATTTGTGTGCATGATCGGCCCTGCGATACGCAGGTACATTGGCGGGCCGTCCGGGGGGCGCAGTTATGCCACTGGTCAGCTATAAACGGCTATGGGCAACACTAATGCTGTTATTATAATTCATCTCCTATCCTGGGGCCCACCGAAAATGCTGTAACTTACCAGTAGATTTCCTGGGCTGGATTCTATTGAAACAAAAGAAGAAGAGAAGATGACAGGATGAAAAGGAGGTCATTTTACCACATTGTTTTATAAAAACAAGATCCAGGGGTTATATAAACCAAGAGACATGGAACCAGCATCACCCTGTAGGTTTATTACACAATCAAAATCCATACGCTGACATATAAGATGTCCTTGCAGTGACTTGGCAGAAAACTTTCAACAAAACTAGCCAGGCGGAAACCCCAGGAATGTGCACCAGGCACGGAATGTTACCCGTGCACATTGCATGGTCTAGAAGGGCCAATTAAAAAGGTAGAGGACTCGGGGGTAATTCTATGGTAGCCCTTGAGCAAATCCATACCTTCTAGAATTGGCATTTGTAGACAGGCAATTATAGTTCTTCCCCCATCCTCTCAACGAGAAAGTATCCAGGGCGAGGGCCTAAAAGGCCAGATTCCAATCCTGGGCTAATTGTTCTATATAGATCTTACAGAATGTGAAACTTACCTTTGTGTTTTGACTGAAAGTAAAGCAGACAACAAACAAGAAATAAAAAAGGACCAAAAGCTTGTTATGCGAGGTATCTAGAGCCACCACCCAAAGGGCATTTCCTCCAAATGGTGCTGGTTACCGTTAGCTAACTAGTCAATGACCCAGCGCGAAGAGTACCCTGGAGGTCTGTGAAATTCCCGTGTGTCCCTCTGGTAGGGAGACTGAAACCATTGTTAATTCCACGAGCGATGCACATTCCCATTCCCCCAGGAGGTCACTTCAACCAGAACAACTCCCATTATGGCCTTGGCACATCATGGGACTCCTGAATCCCCCCTGCCAATATTAACAAAAACACATTCACTATGAAGTTTTCCCAACCCAGAAACAGAATGATCCACTGAAAAACCCAACCTGGTATTGGACCAACACATTGCAGAATCTGAATATACAAGGCAGGTCAATATGTCTAAGCTGTTTCTCAAAAGCACAAAATGTCCCTTTCATCGTGTGGCAGATGGGAATGTGGAAAGTTGATGTCATATGATATGATCTGTATCGTTAGATCAACTGGACCTAAAAGTTAGTTTATGATTGTCATACGATGTTGTATGATGTCTACGATGTAACCAGGGAGTAACTACCATGGGAGCAAACGGTTCCTATGGACGATTTAGAGCCTCCTCCTAGAAACCCACTGTGGGTGAAGGACAGATAGGGCCCAATCATAGTTTTGTGGGGACCCAGTGTTTTCTAGCTACGGTCTTGGAGACAACATTGACAACAGATCACCTGACAGGCGTCCTCCCCTTCTGGAAACCCCCAGCGCACGTTACAGGTCCCAGCACAAGGTGTCCTATTAAATCTATAGGCTCCTGCAGGGTCTCTATGTCAATGATTGCAGTGCACATCATGCAAGGGACAACAGGGAGGATTCCACCTAAAGATGGGAAATGAGTCATGGAGTGTTAATGATAACTGTTCAATCAATAGAGGCATATTTAAAGGATAACTAAGCTCGAACCGAATCCTAGAAATATTTAGAAATAAATAACTGAAGTTATTCAACAATGTATCCATTATATAGTGGTTAGACACCACCAACTGTAAAATAAAGGATAGTAGAAGTCACCTTGGAGTTTCCGTGACCTGTAGGTAATCGGCTGCGGGCCTGTACCTTTATATGGCACGGCACCTCCTCGTGCTTCTAATATCCTTATAATTACAGTTGGGGGTGTATAATCCACTATATAATGGATACATGTTGAATAACGTAAAGTTAGGTTTTATTTCTAAAATTAATATATAAAAATGAGCGCAAACGCAATGTTGAATCGCGAGCGTTGGATACGCGGTTGGATTTTGCAGAACCCGTGGACATCTGACGCTAATAGGGAGTTAAAAGTCACACTAACTGTAGCAACAGCGCGACTTTAAAACTCCAGACATTTGCCCCAGCGAGTCTGGGTAAATCGTCCCTCTCTTCTTGTGAAAACCCTTACACCACTAGTCCCGAGCAATCTCCTTCATAAAGAATAAATGGATAGGGACAGGACGCTTGGACCTGCACGTTATTCAGCCATGTCCAACCCCTATTATGGAGTGCAGGGGGAAAGCAGGGGGGGACCTTTCGGGCAGTTTCGAGGCGGACGGGAACTCTGGGTGGATTCTGTCGGATCAGACGGAATCCTCCCTTGATAATAAAGAATGAGAGAGGCCAGCTACCAGACCTTTATTTAGCATTATTCAGCCATCCCCCATTGGGAACATAGGAATATTTGTAAGTCATAGAAACCATTATATAAATGTATACCGTCCTTTTAAACGGCCCCCAAACCGAGCGCTACCACAGATGTCATGGTGCAAATATTCATCAGGGTTTGGTGAAGACGGCTGGTTGGACGTTCACCTGACCAGGAAAACCAATGGGGAGGAGATTCCCATTGCTTAGAGATTGGTGCAATAAATGTAACTCACTATAAATTCTCGTGTCCGTGTTTAACGTATGTGGGGGGCTTATTAAACTGTACAAGATAATTAATGACAATATAATATTACGTTTGCTTATCCAGTCAGTTAACCAAACTTGATAAACCGTCTTCTAATTCCAATATGGCGGACTATCGACAATCATTGGTTCTTTCATAGTGTAGGCAGGGCAGGGTGTATGGTGATGTCTCACATAGAATATCTGTTCAGATTCCCGTTGCTGAGATCAATCTCCCCAATATAAACTCGCAACACGGTTCCCAGAAATTTAGATTCATTTTCCTGTAATTCAAAATACCAAAGAGGTTGGGCATGTTGCATCTTTATTGAGGATACAACAAAGCTAGCCAAGCTACATCAACATTAGGAAGGCAAACGGAGATAAGGAGTGTTAACTGATGATGTGGGAATGAAGGTGCTGGGATAATTTATCATGGGGTACAAAACTTGTACCACCTACGTAAATGGACAAGGGGTGGCTGGGCTAGGGGGAAAGGGTAGTTCACAGGGTTGATGGGATTAAAAATAGGTAGGTGTGCGGGGGGATTGTGGAGAAGCCAGTGGAGAGTTGAACGAAAAGTACAAAGCTTATACAGGTGAAAAAAACTGTGGAGGGGTTAGTGGTAGAGCTTCCAGGAGGACAGACAGAAAAAGAAGAGAGTAAAAAGAAATTCTAATAGTGAGCAATCGAGGGCACGGTACTGTTACAAATGAACACGCTTCCCATCGGATCAGGTTTAATTATGGGAGATTTCATCTATCCAGACATCGAAGCAGGGGGGAATAGAAATCATAAAAACACACATTGGGGTGTAATTATGTTTAAGGAGAACTGAATGCCAAAAATTCGGTAACATGACCAACGGGATAGGATGCTCTAGAAGATCTTATAAATATCATTATTTTATATATAATGTGGGAGACATCTGTCCTATGCTTTGGACACAGTAGATCATTCCCTCCTAATGCAAAATTCATCACTCCTTGGGTATCCGGAATAAGCGGGCTTCCTGGCTACGATCCTACCTCTGGAAACTGAACCTACTCTGTGTCCTATTAGTGTGGGGGTTCCGCAGGGCTTGTTCTTGGACCTCTGTTGTTATCCCTCTATACTATTCCTGGGAGAAGTCATCAGCTCATTGGCTTTAACTACCATCTTACCCGATGACACAATTAAAATATATTTTTCCACCCCTCGCTAAGTCCTGACACCCAATTCACCACATCTCCGGACTGTCCGTGCTGTCTCCTCAGGAGATTTTACATTCTGATAGAGATCCCCTCAAAAACCCCTGGTCCCTATATGCTCTGCCGGTTTCTCTTACTGGTCACAGTGTGATTCAAGCCAAGAATGACATCATACCAAATTGTCTGACAGCCGTAACCAGGGAGTAGACAGTGGTCAGTGCAGAGCAGCACTTCTCCTGTTTTATCTCGCCAAACAGGGGCACGAAGCACCTCCCCAGGTGTGCTACGGACCGGGCAGGTAAGTCCCTTCAGCGGATCTTAAGAATTCTTAATAATGTGAAAACAGGCATGGCGGGGTTTCTCAACAAGAAGAGAATGTTTTAGGCTGGACTTGCCCTTTAAAATACTAAAACCAAACTAAGTATTTCCCACCTAAACTGGTCCTTATCCACCATTTCCATTTCTGTGGACAACACCCCCATTTACCTTATCAGTCGGCCACGTATTATTGATTCCGCTCTCTCCTTCCAATAACATTAAACAAAGTTGCTAAAACCTGTCGCTTTTTCATCTGTAAAAAAAACAAAAAATTGTGAATATCCGTAGATTCCTTGTCTCTCACGACGAATGCTATGCTTATCCATGCTCTCATCCTATCACGCATGCCTGGACTTTGGAACCTTCTGCTTTCTGGTCTTCCATGCTTCTCATTTTCTCCACTCCAGTCCATACTTTATCTATTCGCCACACATATATCACTCTCTAACAATAGGGATATTAGAATTCTTACTCTGTGCTAAAACATCTACCTGGATCCCCATTAAAAACCATTATTACAAAAATCTTCCTCTTAACATTTAATTCCTGCGCTCTGCTGCTCCTTCTTATATGTTTCTTCTATATGTCCCCCATATGTCATGGTCCGTACCCTCCGCACCACAGACCAACTCTTATACAGACCCCCCATACACATGCTTCCCTCACCTTAAACCTAATCTCTCTAGGTCACTATGTCCCTGTCTGTACCGTACCTATCACAGAACCATCTCCTATACAGACCCATTGCATAATTGTGGACGATCTGGCATTATCACAAGTGGCCGCTTTACATATCACCAAAGCTGTTGGACGATTACATATCCACAACGTGGACGATGCATATCACCAAGTCACGATTACAATCCCCAAGGGACGATTGCATATCACCAAGGTTCCACGATTACATATCACCAAGTGGACGATTCCATATCACCAAGAGGACGATTACATATCACCAAGTGGACGATTACATACACAAGGTGACGATTACATATCACCAGTGGCCGATTTGATATCACCAAGTCACGATTTACATATCACCAAGTGGACGATTAACTATCACCAAGAGGACGATTAAATCACCAACGTGGACGATTAATATCACCAAGTGGGGACGATTAAATATCACCAAGTGGAGGACGATGGCAGATCACCACGTGGACGATTACATATCACCCAGTGGACGATTACCTATCACCAAGTGGACGATTACCATACCAAGTGGACGATTACATATCACCAAGTGGACGATTGCATATCACCAAGGGACGATTGCATATCACAAGGGGACGATTACATATCACCAAGTGGAGCACATCACCAAGTGGACGATTGCAGATCACAAAGGGACGATTACATATCACAAAGTGGAGCATATCACCAAGTGGACGATGCAGATCACCAAGGGACGATTACATATCACAAGTGGAGCATAACACTAGTGGGACGATTACATATCACCAAGTGGAGCATAACACCAAGTGGACGATTACATATCACCAAGTGGAGCATATCACAAGGACGATTACAATCACCAAGTGGATGATGACATATCACAAGTGGATGATTACATATACCAAGTGGAGATTTCACCAAGTGGACGATTACATTCACCAAAGTGACGATTGCATTTCACAAGTGGTACGATTACATATCACAGTGGGACGATTACATATCACCAAGTGGATGAGTACATATCACCAAGGGACGATTACATTTCACAAGTGGAGCATATCACCAAGGGACAATTGCATATCACCAAGTGGACGATTAATAGCACCAAGTGGATGATTACATATCACCAGTGGACGATTACATATCACCAAGACGATTACATATACAAGTGGACGATGACATAATCACCAAGGGGATGTTACATATCACAAGTGGGATGATTGATATCACCAAGGGCGATTAATATCCAACCAAGGGGATGATACATATCACCAAGTGGATTGAGACATATCACCAAGTGGATGATTGGCATATCCACCAAGTGGACGATTACATATCACCAAAGTGGACGATTTTTAAATATCACCCAAGTGACGATGCATATCACCAAGGGACGATTACATATCACCAAGGGAGCATATCACCAAGTGGACGATTGCAGATCACCAAAGTGGACGATTACATATACCAAGTGGAGCATATCACCAAGTGGATGATTGCAGATCACCAAGTGGACGATACAGATCACCAAGTGGCCCGGATTACATATACCATGACGATAACATATCACAAAGTGGACGATTACATATCACCAAGTGGAGCATATCACCAAGGGGACAATTACAGATCACAGTGGGACGATTATACATATCACCAAGTGGAGCATATCAACCAAGTGGACATTGCAGATCACCCAGTGGACGATTACATATCACCAAGTGGAGCATATCACCAAGTGGAAGATACATATCACAAGTGGACGATTTACATATCCACCAGTGGACGATTAAATATCACCAAGGTGGACGATTACATATCCACCAAGTGGACGATGCAGATCACCAAGTGGACGAGTACATATCACCAAGTGGATGATGCAGCTCACCAAGTGGACGATACATATTACCAAGTGGAACGATTACATATCACAAGTGGACGAAAACATATCATCAAGTGGGACGATTACATATCACCAGTTGGACGATAACATATCACCAAGTTTTTCGGGGCGGGGATAGGACGATTACAATCACCAAGTGGACGTTAACATATCACAAGTGGACGATTACATATCACCAACGTGGACGATTGCATATCACCAAGTGGAGGCAATTCACCAAGTGGATGATTAATATCACCAAGTGGACGATACACTCACCAAGTGGCCGACGATTGCAGATCACCAAGTGGACGATACATATCACCAAGTGGAGCATATCACTAGGGACGATTAACATATCACCAAGTGGAAAGATATCACCAGTGGACGATTACAGATCACCAAGTGGAGCATATCACCAAGTGGCGATTACATATCACCAATTGGATGATACTATCACCCACTGGATGATTACATACACCAAAGTGGAAGCATTTCACCAAGTGGAGCATTTCACCAGTGGACGATTACATATCACCAATGACGATTACATATCACCCAAGTGGATGATTACATATCACAAAGTGGACGATACTATCACCAAGTGGAGCATATCACCAGTGGGACAATTGCATTCTCACCAAGTGGACGTTAATATCACCAAGTGGATGATTACATTATCACACAGTGGACGATACATATCACCAAGACGAGTACAGATCACCAAGTGGGACGATTTTACATATCACCAGTGGACGATTACATATCACCAAGTGGACGATGGAATATCACCAATGTGACGATTATATCCACCAAGTGGACGATTAAATATTACCAAGTGGACGAATTGCATATAAACCAAGGTGGTGACGATTACATATTCCACCAAGTGGAGCATATCAACAAGTGGACGATTGCAGATCACCAAGTGGACGTTACATATACAAGGGAAGATTCACCCAAGTGGACGATGCAGATCACAGTGGACGAGTACATATCACCAAAGTGGACGAGTCATACTAACACCAAGTGGACGAGAACATAATCACCCAAAGGGACGATTAATATCACCAAGTGGAGCATATCGCCCAAGTGGACAATTACAGATCACAAGTGGACGATAATATCACAAGTGGAGCATATCACCAAGTGGACGATTGCAGATCACCAAGTGGACGATTACATATCACCAAGTGGAGCATATCACCAAGTGGACGATGCACAGATCACAAGTGGACGATTACATCTCACCAAGGTGGACGGATTGCAGATCACCAAGTGGACGATTACATATTACCAAGTGGACGATACATATACAAGTGGATGATAAAAATATAACCAAGTGGGACGATTCACATATCACCAAGTGGACGATTACATATCACCCAAGTGGAGAGGATTTAATATCACCAAGTGGCGATTACATATCCACCAAGTGGCGCTTACATATCACCAAGTGACGATTGCATATCACCAAGGGGAGCATATACACCAAGTGGTGATTACATACACCAAGTGGAAGATTACATATCACCCAGTGGACGATTGCAGATCACCAAGTGGACATTACATCTCACCAAAGGTGGACGATTGCATATACCAAGTGGAGCACCTCCCAAACACCGTGGACGATTGCAAGATCACCCAAGTGGACGATACATATCACAAGTGGACGAGTACATATCACAAGTGGGCGATTAAAACACCAAGTGGACGGATTTACATATCACAAGTGGACGATTAATATCACAAGTGGACGATTACATATCACCAAGTGGAAGATTGCATTATCACAACGTGGGACGATTGCATATCACCTAAACGGGACCGATTACCATATCACCAAGTGGACGAATTAACATATCACAAGTGGAGCATATCACCAAGTGGAGCATATCACTAGGGGACGATTGCATATACCCCAAGTGGTGATTACATATCAACCAAGTGGAGCATATCACCAGTGGACGATTGAAGATCACCAAGTGGATGATTACATATCAACAAGTGGACGATTACATATCACAAGTGGAAGCATATGCACCAAGTGGACGATTGCAGATTCACCAAGTGGATGATACATATCACCAAAGGTGGAGCATATCACCAAGGGGCCGATTACAATCACAGTGCACGATTACATATCACCCTAGTGGCCGATTACAGATCACCTAGTGGTATGATTCAATATCACCAAGTGGAGCATATCACCAAGTGGGACGATTGGCTTCCCCAAGTGGACGATTACATATCACCAAGTGGAGCAATACCAAGTGGACGATTGCAAAATTCACCAAGTGGAAAATTAATAATCACCAAGTGGGGCATATCACCAGTGGCGATTGCAAATCACCAAGTGGACGATTACATATCACCAAGTGGAGCAATATCACCAAGTGGACGATTACATATCACCAAGTGGAGCATACTATCACCAAGTGGAGGATTACATATCACCAAAGTGGACGAATTACATATCACCAAGTGGATGATTAATTATCACCCAAAGTGGACGATTACATCTCACCAAGTGGAGCCATCTCACCAGTGGACGATTACATATCACCAAGTGGGAGCATATCACCCAAGTGGATGATTACATATCACCAAGGGACGAGTACATACACCAAGTGGACGATTACATATCACCAAGTGGACGATTACATATCACCAAGTGGACGATTACATATCACCAAGTGACGATTGCAAGCACAAGTGGCGAATATCACCAAGTGGATGATTACATATCCACAAAGTGGACGATTACATATACAAGTGGAGATTGCAGAATCACCAAGTGGACGATTACATATTTCACCAAGTGGAGATATCACTAAGTGGACGATTAAATATCCCAAGGGAGGCATATCACCAAGGGACGATTACCATATCACCAAGTGGAGATATCCCCAAGTGGACGATTACATATCACCAAGTGGATGATTACATTCACCAAGGGGATGATTTAATATCACCAAGGTGGAGGCATGTCACAAGTGGAGCATTTCACAAGTGGACGATTACATATCACCAAGTGGAGTTACATATCACCAAGTGGATGAGTACATATCACCAAGTGGACGATTTAAATATCACCAAGTGGAAGCATATCACCAGTGACAATTGCATAAACAAGTGGACGATTAATATCACAGTGGATGATTACATATCACAAGTGGACGATTAACATATCACCAAGACGATTAACATATCACCAAGTGGACGGATACATATCACAAAGTGGACGATTACATATCCCAAGTGGGACGATTGCCATCACCAAGTGGACGATTATCATATCACAAGTGGACGATTAAATATTACAAGTGACGATGCATATCACCAAGTGGACGATTACATATCACCAAGTGGAGATATCACCAGTGGGACGATTGGCAGATCACCAAAGTGGACGACTACATATCACAAGTGGAGCATATCACCCCAAGTGGACGATTGCCAGATCACCAAGTGGACGATACATATCACCCCAAGTGGACGATTACATATCACCAAGTTGGACGATAAACATATCACCAGTGACGATTAACATATCACCAAGTGAGCATATCACAAGTGGGGACAATTCAGAATCACCAAGTGGACGATACATATTCACAAGTGGAGATATCACCAAGATGGACGATTGCAGATCACCCAGTGGACGATTACATATCACCAAGTGGAGCATATCACCAAGTGACGATTGCAGATCACCAAGTGGACGATTACATCTCACCACGTGGACGATTGCAGATCACCAAGTGGACGATTACATATTACAGTGGACGATTTACATATCACCAAGGGATGATAACATTATCACCAAGTGGACGGATTACATATCACAAGTGGCGATTACATATCACAAAGTGGAGGATTGGGGGATTACATATCACCAAAGTGGACGATTACATCTCACCAAGGGGGCCGATTACATAAAACCATAGTGGACGATTGCATATCACCAAGTGGAGCAATATCACAAGTGGAGGAGTAAATCACCAACGGGACGATGACCATATCACCAAGTGGACGATTGCAGATCACCAAGGGACGATACATATCACAAGGGACGATTGCATATCACCAAGTGGAGACTCAAAAAGTGGACGATTGCAGATCACCAAGTGGCGATTACATATCACCAAGTGGAACGATTACATATCACCAAGTGGACGATTACATATCACCAAGTGGACGATTAATATCACCAGGGACGATTACATATCACCAAGTGGACGTTACAGATCACCAGTGGACGATTGCATATCACCAATTGGACGATGCATATCACCAAGTGGACGATAAATATAACCAAGTGGACGATTACATATGCACCAGTGGGAGCATATCACCAAGTGGAGCAATCACTAGTGGACGATTGCCCATATCACCAATGGATGATTACATATCACCAAGTGGAGCATATACCAAGTGGGACGGAATGCAGAGCACCAAGTGGATGATTAACATATCACAAGTGGACTTACATATCACCAAGTGGAGCATATCACCTCACGTGGACGATTGCAGAATCACCAAGTGGATGATACATATCCCAAGTGGAGCATATCACCAAGTGGACGATTAAATATCACCAAGTGGACGATTACATAGCACCTAGTGGACGATTACATATCACCTAGTGGATGATACATCTCACCAAGTGGAGCATTATCACCAAGTGGACGGATTGCATCACCAAGTGCGGACGATTACATATCCCAAGTGGAGCATAGCACCAATGTGGACGATTGCAATCACAAAGTGGACGATTACATATCACCAAGTGGAGAATATCACCAAGTGGGACCGATTGCACATCACCAAGTGGAACGATTTACAATATCACAAGGGAGCATATCACAAGTGGCGATTAAATATCACCAAGTGGAGCATTAGCACCACGTGGATGATTAAATATCACCAAGTGGACGAGTACATATCACCAGTGGATGATACCATATCACCATGGACGATACATAATCCCAAGTGGAGCATATCACCAGTGGACGATTACTATCACAGTGGAGCATATCACCAAGTGGATGATTACATATCACCAAGTGGACGATACATCTCACCAAGTGGCATGAATTACATATCACCAAGTGGACGATTACATATCACCAAGTAGAGCATATCCACCAAGTGGACGATTAATATACCAAGTGGAGCATAATCACCAAGTGGACGCTTGCAAATCCACCAATCGGACGAGTACATTCACCCAAGTGGAGCAATAGCATATCACCAAGTGGACGATTACATATCACCAGTGGAAGAAGCATATCACCAAGGATGATACATATCACCAAGTGGCGATTACATATCACCAAGTGGACGATTACATATACCAAGTGGCGATTACATATCACCAAGTGGATGATACATATCCCAAAGTGGACGATTACATATTCACCAAGTGGAGCATATCACCAAGTGGAAGATTACAGATCACCAAGTGAGCATTAATCACCACGGGAGATTACCATATCACCAAGTGGGACGATAACATATCACCAAGTGGATGATTACATATCACCAAAGGGGCGATTACATCACCAAGTAGAGCATACACCAAGTGGACGATTGACATATCACCAAGTGGACGATTACATATCACCAAGTGGATGATTACATATCACAAGGTGGACCCGATAATATCAGCAAGTGGAGCATTTCACCAAGTGGCACGATTACATAATCACCCAAGTGGATGATTACAGATCACCCAAGTGGACGACGATTAACATATCACAAAAGGGGACGATTTACATATCAGCAAAGTGGACGATTACATATAACAAGTGGATGATTACATATCACAGTGGACGATGCATATCACCAAGTGGACGATTAAATCACAAGTTGATGATTAAATATCACCAAGTGGACGATGAATATCACCAAGTGGACGATTACATATCCCAAGTGGACGATTACATATCACCAGTGGACGATTACATATCACCAAGTGGACGATTGTTGCATATCACAAGTGGGGTTTTTGGGGGGGACGGATTGCATATCACCAAGTGGACGATTTACATATCACCAAGTGGACGAGTACATATCCACAAGTGGACGATTACATATCACCAAGGGACGATTACATATCACCAAGTGACGATTACAATTATCACCAAGTGGACGATTGCATTATCACCAAGTGGACGATTGCTATCACCACGTGGACGATTGCATTATCACCAAGTGGACGCTTAATATCACCAAGTGACGTAACATATCACCAAGTGGGACGATTGCATATCACCAAGGGACGATGATATCACCAATGGACGATTACATACACCAAGTGGGACGATTTTGCATATCACCAAAGTGGACGATTGCATACACCAAGTGGACGGGGGGGATTAACATATCACAAAGTGGACGATTTACATTCACCAAGTGGACGATACATATCACCAAGTGTACGATTAATATCACCAAGTGGACGATTGCATATCACCAAAGTGGACGAAATTACAATCACCAAGTGGACGAATACATCTCACCAAGTGGACGATTACATATCACCAAGTGGACGATTACATATCCACCAAGTGGACGATTACATATCCCCAAGTGGGATGATTACATATCACCAAGTGGACGATTACATATCACCAAGGTGAGCATATCACCAAGTGACGTTACATATCACCACGTGGAGCATATCACAAAGTGGTGATTACCATATCCCCAAGTTGGACGATTCCATATCCACCAAGTGGATGGCTTGACCTACACCCAAGTGGACGATTACATATACAAATGGTAGAGATATAACAAGGGGACGATTACAATCACCAAGTGGACGATTACATATCACCAAGTGGATGATTACAATCACAAGGGACGATTACATACAGCAAGTGGAGCATTTCACCAAGTGGACGAGTACATATCACAAGTGGATGATATATCACCAAGTGGAAGATTACAATATCACCAAGGGGACGATTACATATCAGCAAGTGGACGATTAAATATACCAAGTGGATGAGACAATCACCAAGGGCCGATTGCATATCACCAGTGACGATTACATATCACCCAAGTTGGATGATACATATCACAAGTGGACGATTGCATATACCAAGTGGGAATTACATATCACCAAGTGGACGATTACATATCACCAAGGGGACGATTTGCCAAAATATCACACCAAGTGGACGATGCATATCACCAAGTGGACGATTGCATATCACCGAAGTGGACGATTACATATCCCAAGTGGACGATTACATATCACCAAGTGGACGATTGGCATATCAACCAAGGGAACATTGCATATCACCACAGGTGGACGATTACATATCACCAGACGTGGAACAAGTACGATTGCCATATCCCAAATGGAGACAATTGCATATCACCAAGTGGACGATTACATATCACCAAGTGGGACGACATATCACCAAGAAGATTACAACACCAAAAGTATATCACCAGTGACGATTGCATATCGCCAAGTGAGACGATTATATCACCAGTGGACGATTACATATCACCAAGTGGACGATTGCATATCACCAAGTGAAGACGATTCACAATCACACACCAGTGGGACGATTCATATCACCAAAGGGTGGAATTACGATCTCAACAGTGGAACGATACAACACAAGTGAGATGATTATCACCATTCAATACAACATATGGCAACGATTAGCATATCCCCACAAGTGGCATAGATTACAATCACCACAGTGGACGATTACACTATCCACCAAGTTGGACGATTACATATCACCAAGTGGAAGTACATATCACCAAAGTGACGATGCATATCACCAAGTGGCACGATTACATATCACCAAGTGACGGTTTACCTAGTGATGATTACATCAAGTGACAACTATCAGCAGTGGATTTCACAAGTGCGATACATATCACCAAGGTGACTGATTACATATCACCACGTGGACACGATCCATTCACCAAGTGAGACGAATCTAATGGACGATACAGACACCACACAGGATGGACGATTCATTATCAACCCAGAGGGATGATTACATATCCACCAAAGTGGACGACTATCAATATCACCAAGTGTACGATTACATATCACCAATTGAACATTGTATATACACCGAAGTGGACGATTGCATATCGCCAGTGGACATTACATATCCCAAGTGCTTACTTCACAGTGGACGAATTACATACACCGAGTGGACGATTGCATATCACAAAGGGACGATTGGCATATCACCAAAGGTGACGCATATCACCGATGATTGATCACCAAGTGGACGATGCATATCATCAGAGTGGAAGTACATATCCATGGTTACATCAGTGACGATTACAAATACAATGGACGATTGCATATCACCAAGTGGACGATTGGCATAAATGCATCTCCAAGTGGACGATACATATCACCAAGTGGACGATGTACATATCACCAAGCGGCTATCACAGGGATTGGCATATCACCAAGTTGGACGATTAACATACCATCCCAACCCCACCCCCCATAAAAGTGGAACGATTAGATTTTTACAATCACCAAGTGGACGATTGCATAACCATGGCATATATCACCAAGTGAGACGAATCGACATATCACCAATGGCTGATTACATATCACCAAGTGAGATGGACGATTACGCAGTGAATTCAGAACCAAGGTGGACGATTACATATCACCAGTGCGAGGCTACCAAGTGGGACGATTACTTCACCAAGTGACGATTACATATCACCAGTGGAATTCATATCACCAAGTGGGACGATTGCATATCACCAAGTGGACGATTACATATCACAACAGTGGGACGATTACATATCACCAAGTGCCATTGATATCAAGAGATTCATATCACCAAGTGGAGACATAATCACCACAGTGAGATGATACAATGACATTACATCCAAAGGAGCTATCCAATTAATGATACCACCAAGTGGACGGATTACATATCACCGAAGGCTGAGATATACATATCACCAAGGAGAACGATTGCTATCACCCAAGTGGAACGATTTACATATCGCAAGATACATCACAGTGGACGATTACATATCACCAAGTGAGATTGATATACATCAGGGCGATTGCATACCCAAGTGACTATACCATATCAGGAAGTGGATGATGCATATCACCAATATAGGAAGATGATAAGTCCTGATTGCATATCACCAGTGGATGCGAATCATCTCAAGTACTAGCTTCAAAGTGGACGATTCATATCACCAAGTGGACACGATTTCAATAGCACCAAGTGGACGATTGGCATATCACCAAGTGGTACGATTAGGCATATCACCAAAGTGGACGATTAA
This sequence comes from Hymenochirus boettgeri, assembly GCA_019447015.1. Taxonomy (NCBI): domain Eukaryota; kingdom Metazoa; phylum Chordata; class Amphibia; order Anura; family Pipidae; genus Hymenochirus; species Hymenochirus boettgeri. Next base: position 134,087 of record JAACNH010000378.1, read on the forward strand.
TTTCACCATTGGACGATTATTCACCAAGTTGGATTAATCCACGTGACTACATATCAATCAAGAAATGGCGAAACAAATTGACATATCGAACCGACGTACACAGTGAATGATTGCATATCAACCAAAAAGTAGGGACGTTACATGCATGCATGATAGCACCAAGTGGACGATTACATATCACCAAGTGGACGATTACATATCACCGGACAGTGAGTTACTCACATGAATTATACCTGATGATAACGACCCAAGTGGAGCATATCACCAAGTGGACGATACATATCAACAAGTGGAGCAATCACCAGTGTGACGATACATATCACCAGTGGTACGATATACAATCAACCAGTGGAGCATTGCAATCATACAACATCCACAAGTGGACGATTACATTCACCAAGTGGATGTATATCCCAGTGGGCATATCACCAAGTGGGTACATCACCTAGGAGCATATCAACCAAAGTGGACGATACCGTAGTACAATGACATTATATCAACCAAAGTGACGATTACAGTCGTCACCAAGTGACGATTGCATATCACCAAGGGACATTACCATACACCAAGTGGAGACGAATTACGATATCCACCAAGTGGACGTAATGTCACCATTGATGATCACATCTCAAGGTGAGAGCAGACCCTAGCATTATCACCAAGTGGACTAGATTAACACATTGTATCACCAAGTGGACATATTGCATATCACCAAGTGGACGAGTAGCAAATATCACCAAGTGACGATTCATATCACCAAGTGGACATATCATATCACCAAGGTGGACGTCATATCACCAACGGGGACGTACTTACATATCAACGAAGTGGCCGAATTGCACATATTTCACCAAGTGGACTGATTACCTATCACAAGTGGCGATTACATACAAAATCACCAAGTGGACGTACACAGTGGACGTGATACCGGTGACATTTACTCAAGTGATGATTAGCATTTCAACCATTTGGACAGATACATATCACCACGTGACGATTACATATGCAACAAGTGGACGAATGTACATATACACCCACATGTGGACATTACATATCACCAAGTGGACGATTTACATATCAACAAGTGGACACCTTCAATATCACCACATGGAACGAATTAATATCACCAAGTGGGACGATTACATATCACCAAGTGGACGAAATACCACTACGTTACATACCGGATGCGTACTCAACCAGTGGACGATTACATATCACAATTCGATTGCCAAAGTGTGCGTTAATATCAAGCGCTTCATATCACCGAGTAACGATACTTCACCAGTGCGACATACAAGTGAGACATTCAACCAAGTGGACGTACTAATCACCATGCGTTACTTCACGAGTGACGATAATATCCACATAACATAATTCACCAATGGTACGAGTTTCAAATGGACGATTACATATCACCATTGACGTCATGTGGACGACATATACCATGAGTCTCCCATGAGTGGACGAAATGAAGATAATAATCACCAAGTGGACGATTACATATCACCAATGCGATTCAGACCATGTTACATATCACCAAGTGGAACGATTATATACTGAGGACTAACCAAGTGACACACAAGTGGAAATCTTTTTTCAGGAAATGATTTTTTTTAAAAATTTTACTGTGCTTAATACTAATCCTCGCCTACTGATGAAGAATTCTTGCCTTAGTATTTGCCTACCAAACTGTTGAACACTATTGTTGGATGTAATGTGGCCTCACATTATATGTGGTCATATTATATGTTAATGATGTATTGTTATATTTCTTCCAGTATAGTTAACTCTGACAGATAGTAGTGGATCCTATATTTGCCACTGTGGACATGCATTGTGCCCATTCTCTCTATAATTATTCTTATAGGGGGGTAGCGCTACGATTAGGCCCGAGTGTTTTTACTTTCATCTGTATGCAATGAACTGAAAGCAAGCGTACTCGACGTCATTACATTCATACTGGGACGTAATCAGTACTGCGGCGAAGTAACGTGCTGGACGTGATCTAACTTAGGATATATAAATTTTACTGACGGACGTCCACAAGCACTGTGCAACTTACATTACACCTAGTTACTTGGTGATTACTGTGTATGAGAGATTTGTCATAGTGAATATATATTTTATAATGGTTTTAATAGTCTTGTTGCAACATGATCAGTCCCCATATTGGTATGGTGTACATACTTTAATAAAGGAATGTAATACTTTTTTCACCGACCATTAAGTGAGTGCTGCAGATTTCTTTTTTCTCTTCGCTTATAGTATCCAATATTGTCCATTTGTATGTGTTCAGCACGCCCCCCCCCCCCTATTTACTTGTTAATTGGGAGATAAAGGGTATCTCCACTCGGTCAATTGAAGATTTGGGAATCCAGTTGCTATGAAGAAGGGAGGTAAAGGCGCTGTGCCTTACCTTCCATTCTTCATCGAACAAACAGGAGCCGAAAGAGGTCCTAGTGACCAGGTTAATGTGATGTGAAGGAAAGAAGAGTCAAAGATCACTCCAAGGCAGCGTGCAGATTCACTGGGTTAAAAACGCCATATTGTCAATAGGGATGGAGATAGGGAGGTATAGGGGTCCCCGTTTAGGGGGGAAATGATTCATTCCTGTTTTGATGATCGATGAGTTTAGCGGCGGTGCGCCATCCAGGGGGAAGAGATAGAGAGCAGACATGTTGTAGGATTTGGATTGAGTGTAGAGGGAAGAACAGGACGGGTCCTAAAACCGAGCCTGAGCGTACCCCCACTGAGTTGAACAGAGAGGAAGTGTTATTATTAATAGAGATCAGAGAAACGATCTGTTAAGAGTAATAAGATAGATATGTATATTAAGGGGGAGAGCACTAGGGAGAAGCCAGAAAGCTGCCAGGTTAACATCCATTTAACACCTGTTGTAAGTGAAGGAGAAAGATCACATGAAACCTATTGCAAGTTGTGAACCGTTTGCGGATTTCTTACGCAGGCAGCGGAATGTTTGTGATGACACTTCGGGTTTTTGAGCACCAAAAAAAATCTATTTACAGACCAATAACCTTGACCTCAGATGCTCAATGTAGTTCGTCTCCTCGTTCCTCGGGTATTTCAAGTTACAGTAACACAGCCGGAAAATTAGTGCTTTTTGTATTTCTATTTTCGCAAAAACAGATAATTATCAAAACCCAGTTTTTTATATTGGGACATATTAATGTAGGGAATTGAAAATTACTATTGGTTACATGGTTTCTGTGGATGTGTGTTCTGATATAAGAAGTGAAATCTTCCCCCACACCCACACCCAACTCCTGTCACGTGAGGGTGAGGCAACGCACAGGAATCGCCGCCCCAAACCACGAGCATTATCGCACGCGTTGTGTGCGCGATTCTTGATGCTTTTTCGTTTTGTGTTCGCAGCTTTGCGCATGCTTTTTTTGCTGTTGTTGGGGGGGGGCTTATGGAACGCCAATGACGTTACAAACGCGAAGGACGCAGCAATCGTGTGCACATCGGAAATCAACTGGGAAATTTTTGCGTTCCGCAATTTCCAATTTAGCGAAAATTCAGGGGCGCAAATCGCGCAACAATGCAACTAGTGTGGCCCTAGCCCAAATAAATCATGATTGTCCAATCTGCTGTCTTTGGTCATTCGTGACTGTTTATTAACTGTCATGTTTTTAAACTGCCCGGGGGGGGGGGGGAAAGGTATGTTCAAGTCCAGTCTATGGACATTGAATTCCCTCCTGACACTAAAAGTGGTAAATCACGAGTGTAGTGTGAGGCTCATGTGACCAAGAGGTAATGAAAATTAGATGATGTCACATGTAGGGGATCATGGGTGACCAAGGGGTGTTAAGGGTAATTAGATTATGTCAACGTAAAAAATAGGGATCATATGACATGGTATGGCTAATAGATGATGTCACAGTGTATGGATCATGTGACCAAGGCTATGGTAATAGATGATGTCACAGTGTAGGATCATGTGACCAAGGTATGCAAATAAGCTGATGTACAATCACAGGAGTTACGTTAGTGGGTATATAAGAAGCTGCTCACTGTTCATTTGGTAAAAAAACTGCTTTTTGTCGTGCAGAATAAGTAGATTGGGGTGCTCAGCTCCTGTATGTTGTACAACAGCATATGGGACACCGAGGTGTGGGGGTTAAAGGGGAAATAGTTATTATTAATTGGAAAATTGACCGAAATACACAGACTTTACATCCTTTTAGACGTTTTCCGCAAATACATTTCCAGACACAACAAATTTATACAGTCTGAGCACATTGACCCTTATAAAACATATAAAATACCACCCTGTCATATTCCATTTAAATAACCCTTAGAGTTTAAAATAAACTAACATATTTACACTTATCTTGAAAAAAACACTGCGACTTGCCCTTAATGACATCACTCACAGTGTGTAGTTATATATCAGCTAAGCAGAGGTTTGTCATTTTACATCAGACATTGTGGTGATTGGACTCCTTTTTACTCTGCCTATCATGACAACACTACGTAGTTTACAACTTAGTTTCAAAGTTTGTCATTTATAACTGCCATTCTGTGGTGCGGTGGATGAAAGACTACACTACTTTCCATTTTCCATTATACTTGTCACATACGCACTTTTATATTTATTTATAAATTATAAACGGAATAAAGAATATTTCTGTTTAACTTTTCAGAGAAATGAGCTCTTCTGTGACAAGGAAGCAGGTAAAGTTGCCATTTCATACATATATAGATATTAGGGATTAGAATGTTGATAGTCTAAGAAACGAAGATCATTTATTGTCTACAGACTTAAGGCCTTCATTCATTTAACAACGCCTAGAAGCCCAGAGACGCCGCTTAGATCCTAAAGGCAGAGTCCCTCCCCCCTCGTCCAGAGTTCCTCCCTCTCTGTCCAGAGTCCTCCCCTCTCCCTCTTGTCCCAGAGTCCCTCCCCCTCTGTCCCAGAGTCCTCCCCTCTGTCCAGAGTCCTCCCCTCTGTCCCAGAGTCCTTCCCCTGTCCCAGAGTCCTCCCCCCTGTTGTCCAGAGTCCCTCCCCCCTCTGCCAGAGTCCCTCCTCCCTCTGTCCCAGAGTCCCTCCCCCCTCTGTCCCAGAGTCCCTCCCCCCATCTCAAGGTTTTCCCCCCTGTCCCCAGAGCCCCCCTCTATCCCAGAGTCCCACCTGGGGAGGGACTCTGGGACAGAGGGGGGAGGGACTCTGGGACAGAGGGAGGAGGGACTCTGGGACAGAGGGGGGAGGGACTCTGGGACACAGGGGGGAAGGACTCTGGGACACGGGGGAAGGACTCTGGGACAGAGAGGGGAGGGACTCTGGGACAGAGGGGGGAGGGACTCTGGGACAGAGGGGGGAGGGACTCTGGGACAGAGGGGGGAGGGACTCTGGGACAGAGAGGGGAGGGACTCTGGGACAGAGGGGGGAGGGACTCTGCCTTTTGGGATACTAAGCTAAGCGGCGTCTCTGGGCTTTAGCGCGTTGTTAATGTTAATGAGGCCTAAGGTCTAGTATGACAAATAAATGATCTTCGTTCTTAGACTAATCAACTGATTCTAGATCCCTAATATCTATAATATGTCATGAAATGGCAACTTTACCTGCTTCTTGTCACAGAAGAGCTCATTTTCTCTGAAAAGTCTAAAACAGAAATATTCTTTATTCCGGTTTATAATTTATAAATAAATATAAAAGTTGCGTATGACAAAGTAGAATGGAAATGGAAAGTAGTGTAGGCTTTCATCCACACACCACAGAATGGCAGTTATAAATGACAAAACTTTGAAACTAAGTTGTAACTACGTAGTGTTGTCATGAATAGGCAGAGTAAAATAGAGAGTCCATCACCACAAGTCTGAATGTAAAATGACAAACCTCTGCCTTACTGATTATAACTACAACTGTGGTGATGTCATTACAGGGCAAGTCCAGTGTTTTTTTCTACAGCATAATGTAAATATGTTTAGTTATTTAAACTCTAAGGGTTCTTTAAGATAGGAATATTGGACAGGGTGTATTTTATATTTTTTATAAGGGTCAATGTGCTCAGACTGTATAAAAACTTTGGTTTTGTCTGGAAATGTATTTGGGAAAAGTCTAAAAGGATGTAAAGATGTCTTGTGTTATTTTCGGTCAATTTCCAATTAATAATAACTAATTTCCCCTTTAACTCCCAACCCTGTCCCATTATCTGTTGTACAACACTACAGGAGCTGAGCACCCTAATTCTTATTCTGCACGAGTCAAAAGCAGTTTTTTACAATGAACAGTGAGCAGCTTCTTATATACCCACTAAGCTGTAACATACCTGTGATGTACTCAGCTATTGCCTACTTGGTCACATGATCCCTACACTGTGACATCATCTATTACCATAACCTTGGTCACATGATCCACTACACTGTGACATCATCTAATTACATACCATGGTCATATGATCCCTATTATTACACTCTACATAATCTAATATACTAATACCCTTGGTCAACCCATGATCCCTACATGTGACATCATCTAATTTTATTACCTCTTGGACACATGAGCCTCACAACACTTCGGATTTACCACTTTTAGGTTCAGGAGGAATTCATGTCCATAGACTGGTTGAAAATTTCCCCCCCCCCCGGCAGTTTAAAAACATGACAGTTAATAAACAGTCGAATGACCAAAGACAGCAGATTGGACAATCATGATTTATTTAGGGCTAGGGCCACACTAGTGCATTTTTGCGCGATTGCGCCCCTGAATTTTCGCTAAATTGGAAATTGCGGGAACGAAAAATTCCTGATCTTCCGATGTGCACACGATGCGCGTCCATTCGGTTTGGTAACGTATATTGCGTTTCCATCCTGCCCCCCAAAACAGCCAAAAAAAGCATGCGCAAAGCTGCGAACACAAAACGAAAAAAGCACAAGAATGCGCGCACACAACGCGTGCGATAATGCTCGTGGTTTGGGCGGCGAGATTCCTGTGCGTTGCCTCACCCTCACGTGACAGGAGATTGGGGTGGGTGTGGGGTGAAGATTTCACTTCTTTATATCAGAACACCAATCCACAGTTAACCATGTAACCCAATAGTAACTTTATCAATCCATACAATTAATATGGTTCCCAATATTAAAACTGGGTTTGTAATTAGTCTGTTTGCTGAAAAAAGATAATACTAAAAATCACAATTTTACCGTGTGTGTTCTGTCACTTGATAATAATCCCGAGGAACGAGGAGAAGCGTACTACATTGCATCTGGGTTCAAGGTTATTGGTCTGTAAATAGATTCTTTTTGGTGGCTCAAAAACCCGAAGTGTCCACAAACATTGACCGCTGCCTGGTTAAGAAATCCGCAAACGGTTCACACTTTTGCAAGAGGTTTCAATGTGATCGTTCTCCTTCTTACAACAGGTGTTGAAAATGGAGTTATACCTGGCAGCTTTTCTGGACTTCATCCCCTGTAGCTCTCCCCCTTAATACATATCTATCTTATTATCTCTTGAACAGATCTTTCTCTGATCTCTATTATAATAACTTCTCTCTGTTCACACTCAGTGGGGGTACGCTCAGGCTCGAGTTTAGGACCCTGTCCTTTCTCCCTCTACACTCAATCCAAATCTGCTACAATGTTGCTCTCTATCTCTTTTCCCCCTGGATGGCGCACCGCCGCCTTAAACTCAATCATCACAAAACGGAATGAAGAATTTCCCCCTAAACGGGGACCAGTTCCTCCCTAATCTCATCCCTATGACAATATGGTCGTTTTAACCCAGTGTGAATCTGCACGCTGCTTGGAGTGATCTTTGACTCTTCTTTCCTTTCCACCATCACATTAAACCTGGCACTAGGAACCTTCTTTCGGCTCCTGTTGTTCATGAAGAATGGAGGTAAGGCACGCCCTTTACCTCCCGTTTCTTCAATAGAACTGGATTCCCAAATCTTCAAATTACCGAGTGGAGATACCCTTTATCTCCCCATATAACAAGTAAATCAGGGGGGGGGGGGGGTGGCTGAACACTACAAATGGACAATATGGATACTATAAGCGGAAGAGAAAAAAGAATCTGCAGCACTCACTTAATGGTCGGTGAAAAAAGTATTACATTCCTTTATTAAAGTATGTACACCATCCTAATAGGGGACTGATCATGTTGCAACAAGAACTATTAAAACCATTATTAAAATATTATTCACTATCATCAAATCGTCTCATACACAGTAATCACCCAAATAACTAGAGTGTAATGTAAAGTTGCACAGTGCTTGTGGAGTCCGTCGTAGTACAATTTATAGTTCCTAAGTGTTAGATCACGTCCAGCACGTATTCGCGCAGTACCTGATTACGTCCCAGTTGATGTAATGACGTCCGAGTACGCTTGCTTTCGAGTTCATTGCATACAGATGAAAGTAAAAACACTCGGGCCTAATCATTAGCGCTACCCCCCTATAAGAATAATTATAGAGAGAATGGGCACATGCATGTCCACAGTGGCAATATAGGACCACCTACTATCTGTCAGGCTTAACTATACTGGAAGAAATATACCAACATCATACTATACATAATAATATACCTAATATAATGTGAGGCCACATTACATCAAAATAGTGTTCAACAAGTTTTGGAGGCAAATACTAAGGCAAGAAATTCTTCATCAGTAGGGAGGATAGTATTAAGCACAGAAAATTTTTAAAAAAAATCATTTCCTGAAAAAAGATTGTCCCTGTGTGATGTCATTGGTGGATAGATGCAGTGTATATAATCGTCCACTTGGTGATTGTAACGGGCCTGTGACGATCGCCATTGGTGATATGTAATCGTCCACTTGGTGATTATGTACGTATGGTGTAGTATCGTCCACTCATGGGAATGATCACTTGTGATTATGTCGTCCACGTAAACTAAGTGGTGATATGTAATCGTCATTGTGAAAACCGTACCACTTGTGATGTATGTTCCCGTAATTGAATCGTCAAACTCGTGTAGTAGTTATTGTATTAGTAGCACGGTTATCTGCATGTAATAATCTTCCACTGTGAAGTAACGTGCACTTGGATATGAACGGCCTTTTGATCGCATCCTTTGTAGCAATCGTACTTGTGATGTAATCGTCCACTGTTGAATGTACGATTACTGTATATGTAAAGTGTATGCGTCCACTTGGTGATATGTAATCGTCCACTTGGTGATATGCAATCGTTCCATGTGGTGAATATTGAAGTTCCACTTCGTTGATTATGTAATCGTCCACTTGTGAATGGTAATCGTCCACCTGTGGTGTTATATGTAATGCGTCCACTGTGTGATATGTAATCGCTCACGTGGTGATAGTACATCTGTAATGGTTTGAATGCGTATCGTACACTGAGGATACTTTGTAATGTCATCGGTATACTCGTTTCCTGTGTACATCTCACTTGGTGATGTGATGGTAATCGTTGCCACTTGATGATACGTAATCATCCACTTGGTGATATGTGCATTCCGGCCACTTCGTTGTGATATGTAATCGTCCCCTTGGTGAATGACGTCCACTTGGTGATAGATTCGTCCACTTGGTGATATGTAATCGTCCACTTGGTGATATGTACTCGTCCACTTCGGTATATGCAAATCTCCACTTGTGATATGACAATGTGTGAATGCTGTCCACTTGGTATATGTACTTGTGATATAATCGTCACTTGGATTGAATCATCATGGTGACATGTACGCTCCACTGGGGATATGTAATTCGTTCCACTTGGTGTATGTGTAATGTCCCTTGGTGATAGCAAATCGTCAACTTGGTGAGATGTATCGTCCACTTGGTTCGATATGATGTCCATTTATCGGAATTCGTCACTTGGTTGATATGCTACTTTGATATGTATCCTCACTTGGTGATATGTCCAGGTGATTAGTTCATCCACTTGGTGATATGTAATCGTCCACTTGCTGGATTTCGTCATTTATAGCATATGCTCCACTTGGTTGAATGTAAATCGTACACTGGTGATATGTATCGTCCCACTGGTGATATGCTCCACTTGTTGATATGTATACGTCCACTTGTGTGATATGCTCCACTTGTCGTGTAATCATCATTCGGTAAATGTCCTGTTTCGTCACGTTTCGGTGATATGCTCAATCGTCCACTTGGTGGATATTAATCGTCCACTTGGTGCTATCGAATGTCACTGTGATTACGTCCACTTTTTGGTGATATGCATCACACTGGTAGTGTCTGGTATCTGATATCGTCCAATTTGAACGGCCATCTTGTGATAGCATATGTAGTCCATGTTGACATCCCAACTTGGTGATAATAATCGTCCCAATCTGGTGAATTAATCGCCACTTTGGTGATATGTACATCTACCACTTGGTGATATGCCAATCGTCCACTTGGTTGTATCTGATAATCGTGTCCCTTGGTGATATGTCAATCGTCCACTGGTTGAAGACAATAGTTACTAGTGATGATTCGTTCCACTGGGTGATATGCTGCAGAGCTTTTGCATTTCTTTTGGTGATATGCATCTCCACTTCTGTATGGATAGTCCACTTGGTATGAATTTCTGGTGTGAATCAATCGCCACTTGGTGATATGTAATCGTCCACCTTGATGTTCGGATAGTAAATCGTCCACTTGGGGTGATAGCAATCGTTCTCACTTGTGATATGTAGTCTCACTTCGGTGATATGTAATCGTTCCACTTGGTAGGTATCTCCAATTGGTGATAGAATCGTCCTATTGGTTGACTCTCATGTGATCATGCTCAACTGGTGATATGACTCCACTTGGTGATATGCAATCTCCTGGATAGCAGCACTTGGTGATATGTAATCGTCCCACTGTGTGATATGTAATCGTCCACTTGGTGATATGAAATCGTCCCACTTGGTGATATGTAATGTCCACTCTGGTGATATGTAATCGTTCCACTTGGTGATATGTAATCGTCCCCACTTGGTATGCAGCCAGGTGATATGTAATCGTCCCTTGTGTGAATCCACTGCTAATGTCCATCACTTGGTGATATGTTAATCGTCCATTGGTGATATGTCATCGTCCACTTGGTGAATGTATGCCACTTGCTATGCAATCGTCCACTTGGTGATTGATAAAAAATGCTAATCGTTCCACTTATGGAGAGGGGGTGGTTGATTGAGGTTGTGTCAATCGTCCACTGGTGATATGCCAACGTCACGGTGATATCACGCACTTGGTGATATACATCGTCCACTTGGTGATATGATCGTCCACTTGTGATGATAGTACTTGTGATGCAATCGTCCACTTGGTGATATGCAATCGTCCAGTGGTGATATTTGTAATCGCCATTGTTATAGTACCAGTATTGTAATCGTCACTTGTGATATGACATCGTCCACTTGGTGATTCATACATTGGTATATATCGTCCACACATTGTGTGATATGCCAATCGTCCACTTTGGTATATGCAATCGTCCACTTGGTGATATGTAATTCGTCCACTTGAGTATGTACGATATGTAATCGTCCACTTGGTGATATGCATCGTCCACTTCGGTGATAGTAACAATCTTCAACTTGGTGATATGTAATCGTTACACTTGGTGATATTGATATCGTCCACTTGGTGATATGTAATCATCCACTCTTGGTATAGATGGAATCGCCCCTTTGGTGTGATATCGTCATGTAGATTGTCCAACTTGGTGATATGAAGCGTGCCACGTGGGATATGTAATCCGTCACCCTTGGTGATATGAACTCCACTTGTAAATCCACTGTGATGTTGTCACTGGGAGTAGTAATCACCACTAGTATAATGACCGTCACTTGGTGATATGTAATCGTCCACTTGGTTGATATGCATCGACTTTGGTGATATGTATGACTTCCCTTGGTGACTAGTAATCGTCCAACTTGGTGTGATAGGTAATCGTCAACTGTGGTGATTGTGAATCTGCCCACTTGTGGGATATGCCAATCGGTTGCCATATGTATCGTATAATGTGATAATCATCTCACTTGGTAGATCTACTTGTGAATTGTATTCCACCTCTGGTGATATGAATCGTCCACTTGTGTGATTGTCAATCGTCCCACTTGGTGATATGTCAAGCGTCCACTTGGTGATATGTAATCGTCCACTGCGTTGATAGTAATCGTCCATTGGCGATATGCAATCGTCCGGATATGTACTTCTGGTGTTGATCTCCACTGTGATTTATCGTCCCACTTGGTGATATGTAATCGTCCACTTGGTGATATGCAATTGCTCCATTGGTGATATGCAATCGTATTGGTGGCATCGTCCCTGGTGATATGTAATCGTCCACTGTGGTGATATGCTAATACTCCACCTTGGTGATTGCATCGTCCACTTGGTGATATGCCATCGTCCACTTGGTGATATGCCATCGTCCACTTGGTGATATGCCATCGTCCACTTGGTGATATGCCATCGTCCACTTGGTGATATGTAATCGTCCACTTGGTGATATGTAATCGTCCACTTGGTGATATGTAATTCCCACTTGGTATATGCAATCGTCCACTTGTGATATGTATCATCCAACTTGGGTGATATGTAATCGTCACTGGTGATATGCAATCGGCCCTTGGTGATTGTCTCATCCACTTGGTATATTTAATCGTCCACTTGCTGATATGTAATCGTCCCCTTGGTGATATTGTAATCTTCCACTTGGTGATATATCATCCACTTGTGATATGTACTCGTCCACTTGGTGAAATGCTCCACTTGCTGTATGTAATCGTCCCTTGTGATTGTAATCATCCACTTGGTGATATGTAATCGTCCACTTGGTGATTGTAATCGTCCCCTTGTTATATCTCTACCATTTGTATATGTAATCGTCCACTTGGGTGTAGGTCAAGCCATCCACTTGGTGGATATGGAATCGTCCAACTTGGGGATATGGTAATCACCACTTTGTGATATGCTCCACGTGGTGATATGTAACGTCACTTGGTGATATGCTCACCTTGGTGATATGTAATCGTCCACTTGGTGATATGTAATCATCCCACTTGGGGATATGTAATCGTCCACTTGGTGGATATGTAATCGTCCACTTGGTGATATGTAATCGTCCACTTGGTGAGATGTATTCGTCCACTTGGTGATTGTAATTTCGTCCACTTTGGTGATATGCAATCGTCCACTTGGTGATATTAATCGTACACTTGGTGATATGTATCGTCCACTTGGTGAATGTAAATCGTCCACTTTGTGATATGTTAATCCCCCCCGTCCACTTGGTGTATGCAATCGTCCACTTTGGTGATATGCAAAATCGTCCCACTTGGTGTATGTAATCGTCCATTGGTGATATCATCGTCCCTTGGTGATATGCAATCGTCCCACTTGGTGATATGTTACGTCACTTGGTGATATTAAGCGTCCACTTGGTGATAATGCAATCGTCCACGTGGTGATAGCAATCGTCCACTTGGTGATAATGCAATCGTCCACTTGGTGATAATTGTAATCGTCACTTGGTGATATGTAATCGTCCCTTGGTGATATGTAATCGTCCACTTGTGGATATGTACTCGTCCACTTGGTGATATGTAAATCGTCCACTTGGTGATATGCAATCCGTCCCCCCCAAAAACCCCACTTGTGATATGCAACAATCGTCCACTTGGTGATATGTAATCGTCCACTGGTGATATGTAATCGTCCACTTGGGATATGTAATCGTCCACTTGGTGATATTCATCGTCCACTTGGTGATATTTAATCATCAACTTGTGATTTAATCGTCCACTTGGTGATATGCATCGTCCACTGTGATATGTAATCATCCACTTGTTATATGTAATCGTCCACTTTGCTGATATGTAAATCGTCCCCTTTTGTGATATGTTAATCGTCGTCCACTTGGGTGATCTGTAATCATCCACTTGGGTGATTATGTAATCGTGCCACTTGGTGAAATGCTCCACTTGCTGATATTATCGGGTCCACCTTGTGATATGTAATCATCCACTTGGTGATATGTAATCGTCCACTTGGTGATATGTCAATCGTCCACTTGGTGTATGCTCTACTTGGTGATGTAATCGCCCCTTTGGTGATATGTAATCATCCACTTGGTGATATGTTATCGTCCCACTTGGTGATATGGTAATCTCCCGTGGTGATTAATGCTCACTTGGTGATCTGTAATCTTCCACTTGGTGATATGCTCCACTTGGTGAATATGTAATCGTCCACTTTGGGATATGTATCATCCACTTGGTGATATGTAATCGCCACTTGGTATATGTAATCGTCCACTTGGTGATATGTAATCGCCACTTGGTGATATGTATCATCCTTGGTGATATGCTTCTTCCACTGGTGATATGTAATCGTCCACTTGGTGATATGCTATTGCTCCACTTGGGTGAATGTACTCGTCCGATTGGTGGATTTGCAAGCGTCCACTTGGTGATTATGCTCCACTTGGTATATTAATCGTCCACTTGGTGGATATGCTCTACTTGGTGATATGTAATCGTCCACTTGGTGATATGTAATTCATGCCACTTGGTGAGATGTATCGTCCACTTGGTGATATGTAATCATCCACTTGGTGATATGCTCCACTGTGATAGTAATCGTCCACTGGTGATATGCTCCACTTGGGATTATGTATCGTCCATGGTGATATGGTATCATCCACTGGTGATATGTACTCGTCCACTTGGTGATATTTAATCATCCACGTGGTGCTAATGCTCCACTTGGTGATATTTAATCGCCACTTGTGATATGCTCCCTTGTGATATTGTAAATCGTTCCACTTGGTGATGTGCAATCGGTCCCACTTGGTGATATTCTCCACTTGGTGATATGTAATCGTCCACTTTGTGATTGCAATCGTCCACATTGGTGCTATGCTCCACTTGGGATATGTAATCGTCCGCACTTGGTGATGCAATCCGTCCACTTGGTGATAATGCTCCACTTGGTGAGATGTATCATCCACTAGGTGATATGTAATCGTCCACTAGGTGCTATGTAATCGTCCACTTGGTGATATTTAATCGTCCACTTGGTGATATGCTCCACTTGGGATATGTATCATCCACTTGGTGATTCTGCAATCGTCCACGTGAGGTGATATGCTCCACTTGGTGATATGTAAGTCCACTTGTGATATGTTAATCATCCACTTGGTGCTCTGCATTCCGTCCCACTTGGTATATGCTCCACTTGGTGATATGTAATCATCCATTGGTGATATGGGCAATCGTCCACTAGTGATTGCTCCACTTGGTGATATGCTCCCACTGGTGCATATGTAATCGTCCACTTGGTTATATTTATCGTCCACTTGGTGATATGCATCGTCCAATTGGTGATATGCAATCGTCCACTGGTGATCTGTAACGTCCACTTGGTGATATGTAATCGTCCCTGGTGATATTAATCGTCCACTTGGTGATATGTAATCGTCCACTTGGTGATATGTAATCGTTCCACTTGGTGATATGTAATCGCCACTTGGTGATCTGCAATCGTCCACTTTTTGAGTCTCCACTTGGTGATATGCAATCGTCCCTTGTGATATGTATCGTCCCTTGGTGATCTGCAATCGTCCACTTGGTGATATGGTCATCGTCCCGTTGGTGATTTACTCCTCCACTTGTGATATTGCTCCACTTGGTGATATGCAATCGTCCACTATGGTTTTATGTAATCGGCCCCCTTGGTGAGATGTAATCGTCCACTTTGGTGATATGTAATCCCCCAATCCTCCACTTTGTGATATGTAATCGCCACTTGTGATATGTAATCCGTCCACTTGGTGATAATGTTATCATCCCTTGGTGATATGTAAATCGTCCACTGTAATATGTAATCGTCCACTTGGTGATCTGCAATCGTCCACGTGGTGAGATGTAATCGTCCACTTGGTGATCTGCAATCGTCACTTGGTGATATGCTCCACTTGGTGATATGTAATCGTCCACTGGGTGATCTGCAATCGTCCATCTTGGTGATATCTCCACTTGTGAATATGTATCGTCCACTTGGTGATTCTGAATTGTCCCCACTTGTGATATGCTCACTTGGTGATATGTTAATCGTCACTGGTGATATGTTTATCGTCCAACTTGGTGATATGTAATCGTCCACTTGGGGTGATATGTATCGTCCACTTGGTGATCTGGCAATCGTCCACTTGGGGTGATATGCTCCACTTGTGATATGTAGTCGTCCACTTTGGTGATCTGCCAATCGTCCCACTGGTGATATCTCCACTTGGTGATATGTAATCGTCCACTTGGTGATATGCATCGTCACTTGTAATATTTAATCGTCCACTTGTGATATGATAATCGTCCACTTGGTGATGGCAATCGTCCCACTTGGGATATGTAATCGTCCACTTTGTGATATGTATCCGTCCACTTGGTGATATGTTAATCGTCTTGGTGATATGTTAATCGTCCACTTGTGATATGTAATCATCCACTGTGATATTAATCGTCCACTTGTTTATGCAATTGTCACTGGTGATATGCTTCCACTTGGTGATATTTAAATCGTCCACTTGGTGATATGTACTCATCCACTTGGTGATATGTAACTCCACTTGGTGATATGTAATCGTCCACTTGTGAAATGCTCCACTTGTGACATGCCTCCACCTTGGTGATATTAAATCATCCCCTTGGTGAATGTAATCATCCACTTGGTGATATGTAATCGTCCACTTGGGGATATCTCCACTTGGTGATATGGTAATCGTCCCTTGGTGATATGCCTCCCTTGGGATATTTAATCGTCCACTTAGTGATATCTCCACTTGGTGAAATATGTAATCGTCCACTTGGTGATTCTGCAATCTCCACTTGTATATGTAATCGTCCACTTTGTGGATATGTAATCATCCACTTGGTGATATTCGCCACTTGTGCTTGCAATCGTCACTTGGTGATATGTAATCGTCCACTTGGTGATATGTAATCGTCCACTTGGTGATATGTAATCGTCCACTTGGTGTATGTACTCGTCCCTTGGTGATATGTAATCATCCACTTGGGTGATATGCTCCCACTTGGTGATATGTAATCGTCCACTGGTGAGATGGCTCCACTTGGTGAGATGTAATCGTCCACTTTGGGTGATAATTAATCATCCACTTGGTGATATGTAATTCGTCCACTTTGGTGATATGTAATCCTCCACTTGGTGATAGTATGCTCCACTTGGTGATATGTAATCGTCCACTTGGTGATATTGCTCCACTTGGTGATATGTAATCGTCCACTTGGTGATTTGCAATCGCCACTGGTGATATGCCCCACTTGGTGATTATTAATTTTCCACTTGGTGAATTTTGCAATCGTCCACTTGGTATTGCTCCACTTGGTGATATGTAATCGTCCACTTGGGGAAGCCAATCGTCCCACTTGGTGATATGCTCCACTTGGTGATATTGAATCATACCACTAGGTGATCTGTAATCGGCCACTAGGGTGATATGTAATCGTGCACTGTGATTGTAATCGGCCCCTTGGTGATATGCTCCACCTTTGGTGATATGTATCATCCACTTGGTGAATCTGCAATCGTCCACTTGGTGCATATGCTTCCACTTGTGATATGTAATCGTCCACTTGTTGATATGTAATCATCCACTTGGTGATCTTCAATCGTCCACTGGTGATATGCTCCACTTGGTTGATATGTAATCACCACTTGGGGTATATGCAATCGTCCCCTAGTGATATGCTCCACTTGGTGATATGCTCCACTTGTGATATGTTAATTCGTCCACTTGGTGATATGGTAATCGGTCCCGTTTAGGTGATATGCAATCGTCCCACGTTGTGATAATGCAATCTTCCACTTGGTGATATGTAATCGTCCACTTGTGATATTAATCGTCCACTTGTGATATGTAAATCCGTCCACTTGGTGTTTTAATCGCCCACTTGTGATATGTACTCGTCCACTTGTGATATGTATCGTCCACTTGGGTGATCTTGCAATCGTCCACGGTGTTTGGGAGGTGCTCCACTTGGTATATGCAATCGTCCACCTTTGGTGAGATGTAATGTCCACTTGGTGATCTGCAATCGTCCACTGGGTGATATGTAATCTTCCACTTGGTGTATGTAATCACCACTTGGTGTATATGCTCCCCTTGGTGATATGCAATCGTCACTTGGTGATATGTAAGCGCCACTTGGTGGATATGTAATCGCCACTTGGTGATATTAAATCCTCTCCACTTGGGTGATATGTAATCGTCCACTTGGTGATATGTGAATCGTCCCACTTGGTTATATTTTTATCATCCACTTGTATATGTATCGTCCACTTGGTAATATGTAATCGTCCACTTGGTGATCTGCAATCCGTCCACCTTGGTGAGATGTAATCGTCCACTTGTGATCTGTGCATCGTCCACTTGGTGATATGCTCCACTTGGTGATATGTAATCGTCCACTTGGTGATCTGCAATCGTCCACTTGGTGATATGCTCCACTTGTGATATTATCGTCCACTTGTGATCTGTAATTGTCCACTTGGGCGATATGCTCCACTTGGTGATATTAATCGTCCCTTTGGGTGATTATGTTCTCGTCCACTTGGTGTTAGTATGACTCGTCCACTTTGGTGATATGTACTCGTCCACTGTGATCTGCATCGTCCACTTGGGTGAATCTTCCCTTGTATATGTAACGTCCACTTGGTGATCTGCAATCGTCCACTTGTTGATATGCTCCACTTGGTGGAATATGTAATCGTCACCACCTTGGTTTATATGCAATTCGTCCACTTGGTAATATTTAATCGTCCACTTGGTGGATATAATCGTCACATTGGTGATATTCCATCGTCCACTTGGTGATATGTAATCGTCCACTGGTGATATGTAAAATCGTCCCACTTGGTGATCTGTACTCGTCTTGGTGATATGTATCGTCCACTGTGTGATAATGTAATCATCCACTTGGTGATATTAACGTCCACTTGGTGAGAATGCAATTGTCCCACTGGTGATATGCTCCACTTGGTGATAGTATCGTCCACTTTGTGATATGTAATCATCCACTTGGGTGATATGTAATCGTCATTGGTGATATGTAATCGTCCACTGGTGAAATGCTCCACTTGGTGAAATGCTTCCACTTTGGTGTATGTAATCATCCAGTGGGTGATAGTATCATCCAATTGGTGATATGTAATCGCCACTTGGTGATATGCTCCACTTGGTGATCTGTAATCGTCCACTGGTGATATCTTTCCACTTGGTGATATGTTAATCGTCCCTAGTGATATGCTCCACTTGGTGATATGTATCGTCCACTTGGTGATCTGCAATCGTCGGCCACTTGGTGAGTGTATCGTCCACTTGGTGATATTAATCATCCACTTGGTGAATTGCCTCCACTTGGTGATATGCAATCGTCCACGTTGGTGATATGTAATCGTCCACTTGTGATATGTTAACGTCCACTTGGTGATTGTAATCGTCCTATCCCCGCCCCGAAAAACTTGGTGATATGTTATCGTCCAACTGGTGATATGTAATCGTCCCACTTGATGATATGTTTTCGTCCACTTGTGATATGTAATCGTTCCACTTGGTAATATGTATCGTCCACTTGGTGAGCTGCATCATCCACTTGGTGATATGTACTCGTCCACTTGGTGATCTGCATCGTCCACTTGGTGGATATGTAATCGTCCACCTTGGTGATATTTAATCGTCCACTGGTGGATATGTAAATCGTCCACTTGTGATATGTATCTTCCACTTGGTGATATGCTCCACTTGGTGATATGTAATCGTCCACTGGGTGATCTGCAATGTCCACTTGGTTGATATGCTCCACTTGGTGATATGTATAATCGTCCCACTGTGATCTGTAATTGTCCCCTTGGTGATATGCTCCACTTGGTGATATGTAATCGTCCACTTTGTGATATGTTATCGTCATGGTATATGTAATCCGGGCCACTTGGTGATCTGTATCGTCCACTTGGTGATCTGCAATCATCCACTTGGTGATATGCTCCACTTGGTATATGTAATCGTCCACTTTGGTGATCTGCAATCGTCCACTTGGTGATATGCTCCCTTGGTGATATGTAATCGTCCCTTGGTGATATGCATCGTCACTTGGGTGATATTTAAAAATCGTCCACTTTGGTGATATGTAATCGTCCACTTGGTGGATATGCCAATCATCCACTTGGTGATATGTCTCAATCCACTTGGTGATATGTATCATCCCCTTGGTTGGATATTAATCGCCCTTGGTGATATCAATCATCCCACTTGTGATATGTAACATCCCCTTGGTGATTATGTCATCGTCCACTTGTATATGTAATCGTCTTGGTGATATGTAATCGTCCACTGGTGATATGTAATCATCCACTTGGTGCTATTAATCGTCCACTTGGTGATATGCAATTGTCCCTTGGTGATATGCTCCACTTGTGAAATGTAATCGTCCCTTGGTGATATGTACTCATCCACTTGGTGATATGTAATCGTCCCACTGTGATATGTAATCGTACCACTTGTGAAATGCAATCGTCACTTTGGTGAATGTAATCGTCCACTTGGTGAAATCTCCACTTGGTATATGTAATCATCCACTTGTGATATGTCATCATCCACTTGGTGATTGTAATCGTCCTTGTGATATGCTCCACTTGGTGATATGTAATCGTCCACTTGGTGTTATGCTCCACTTGGTGATATGTAATCGTCCCACTAGTGTTATGCTCCACTTGTGATATGTAATCGTCCCTTGGTGATCTGCATCGTCCACTTGGTGATATGCTCCACTTTGTGATATGTAATCGTCCCTTTGTGATCTGCAATCGTCCACTTGGTGATGTGCTCCACTTGGTGATATGTAATCGTCCCCTTGTGATATGCAATCGTCCCTTGGTGATATGCAATCGTCCACTTGGTGATATGTAATCGTCCACTTGGTATGGTAATCGTCCACTTGGTGATAGGTAATCGTCCACTGGGTGATATGTAATCGTCCACGTGGTGATCTGCCATCGTCCTCCACTTGGTGATATTTAATCGTCCCCACTTGGTGATATTAATCGTCCACGTTGGTGATTTAATCGTCCTCTTGGTGATAGTTAATCGTCCACTTGGTGATATGTAAATCGTGACTTGGTGATATCAAATCGGCCACTGGTGATATGTAATCGTCACCTTGTGTATGTAATCGTCCACTTGGTGATATGTAATCGTCCTCTTGGTGATATGGAATCGTCCACTTGGTGATATGTAATCGTGGAACCTTGGTGATATGCAATCGTCCCTTGGGGATTGTAATCGTGACTTGGTGATATGCATCGTCCACGTTGTGGATATGTAATCGTCCAACAGCTTTGGTGATATGTAAAGCGGCCACTTGTGATAATGCCAGATCGTCCACAATTATGCAATGGGTCTGTATAGGAGATGGTTCTGTGATAGGTACGGTACAGACAGGGACATAGTGACCTAGAGAGATTAGGTTTAAGGTGAGGGAAGCATGTGTATGGGGGGTCTGTATAAGAGTTGGTCTGTGGTGCGGAGGGTACGGACCATGACATATGGGGGACATATAGAAGAAACATATAAGAAGGAGCAGCAGAGCGCAGGAATTAAATGTTAAGAGGAAGATTTTTGTAATAATGGTTTTTAATGGGGATCCAGGTAGATGTTTTAGCACAGAGTAAGAATTCTAATATCCCTATTGTTAGAGAGTGATATATGTGTGGCGAATAGATAAAGTATGGACTGGAGTGGAGAAAATGAGAAGCATGGAAGACCAGAAAGCAGAAGGTTCCAAAGTCCAGGCATGCGTGATAGGATGAGAGCATGGATAAGCATAGCATTCGTCGTGAGAGACAAGGAATCTACGGATATTCACAATTTTTTGTTTTTTTTACAGATGAAAAAGCGACAGGTTTTAGCAACTTTGTTTAATGTTATTGGAAGGAGAGAGCGGAATCAATAATACGTGGCCGACTGATAAGGTAAATGGGGGTGTTGTCCACAGAAATGGAAATGGTGGATAAGGACCAGTTTAGGTGGGAAATACTTAGTTTGGTTTTAGTATTTTAAAGGGCAAGTCCAGCCTAAAACATTCTCTTCTTGTTGAGAAACCCCGCCATGCCTGTTTTCACATTATTAAGAATTCTTAAGATCCGCTGAAGGGACTTACCTGCCCGGTCCGTAGCACACCTGGGGAGGTGCTTCGTGCCCCTGTTTGGCGAGATAAAACAGGAGAAGTGCTGCTCTGCACTGACCACTGTCTACTCCCTGGTTACGGCTGTCAGACAATTTGGTATGATGTCATTCTTGGCTTGAATCACACTGTGACCAGTAAGAGAAACCGGCAGAGCATATAGGGACCAGGGGTTTTTGAGGGGATCTCTATCAGAATGTAAAATCTCCTGAGGAGACAGCACGGACAGTCCGGAGATGTGGTGAATTGGGTGTCAGGACTTAGCGAGGGGTGGAAAAATATATTTTAATTGTGTCATCGGGTAAGATGGTAGTTAAAGCCAATGAGCTGATGACTTCTCCCAGGAATAGTATAGAGGGATAACAACAGAGGTCCAAGAACAAGCCCTGCGGAACCCCCACACTAATAGGACACAGAGTAGGTTCAGTTTCCAGAGGTAGGATCGTAGCCAGGAAGCCCGCTTATTCCGGATACCCAAGGAGTGATGAATTTTGCATTAGGAGGGAATGATCTACTGTGTCCAAAGCATAGGACAGATGTCTCCCACATTATATATAAAATAATGATATTTATAAGATCTTCTAGAGCATCCTATCCCGTTGGTCATGTTACCGAATTTTTGGCATTCAGTTCTCCTTAAACATAATTACACCCCAATGTGTGTTTTTATGATTTCTATTCCCCCCTGCTTCGATGTCTGGATAGATGAAATCTCCCATAATTAAACCTGATCCGATGGGAAGCGTGTTCATTTGTAACAGTACCGTGCCCTCGATTGCTCACTATTAGAATTTCTTTTTACTCTCTTCTTTTTCTGTCTGTCCTCCTGGAAGCTCTACCACTAACCCCTCCACAGTTTTTTTCACCTGTATAAGCTTTGTACTTTTCGTTCAACTCTCCACTGGCTTCTCCACAATCCCCCCGCACACCTACCTATTTTTAATCCCATCAACCCTGTGAACTACCCTTTCCCCCTAGCCCAGCCACCCCTTGTCCATTTACGTAGGTGGTACAAGTTTTGTACCCCATGATAAATTATCCCAGCACCTTCATTCCCACATCATCAGTTAACACTCCTTATCTCCGTTTGCCTTCCTAATGTTGATGTAGCTTGGCTAGCTTTGTTGTATCCTCAATAAAGATGCAACATGCCCAACCTCTTTGGTATTTTGAATTACAGGAAAATGAATCTAAATTTCTGGGAACCGTGTTGCGAGTTTATATTGGGGAGATTGATCTCAGCAACGGGAATCTGAACAGATATTCTATGTGAGACATCACCATACACCCTGCCCTGCCTACACTATGAAAGAACCAATGATTGTCGATAGTCCGCCATATTGGAATTAGAAGACGGTTTATCAAGTTTGGTTAACTGACTGGATAAGCAAACGTAATATTATATTGTCATTAATTATCTTGTACAGTTTAATAAGCCCCCCACATACGTTAAACACGGACACGAGAATTTATAGTGAGTTACATTTATTGCACCAATCTCTAAGCAATGGGAATCTCCTCCCCATTGGTTTTCCTGGTCAGGTGAACGTCCAACCAGCCGTCTTCACCAAACCCTGATGAATATTTGCACCATGACATCTGTGGTAGCGCTCGGTTTGGGGGCCGTTTAAAAGGACGGTATACATTTATATAATGGTTTCTATGACTTACAAATATTCCTATGTTCCCAATGGGGGATGGCTGAATAATGCTAAATAAAGGTCTGGTAGCTGGCCTCTCTCATTCTTTATTATCAAGGGAGGATTCCGTCTGATCCGACAGAATCCACCCAGAGTTCCCGTCCGCCTCGAAACTGCCCGAAAGGTCCCCCCCTGCTTTCCCCCTGCACTCCATAATAGGGGTTGGACATGGCTGAATAACGTGCAGGTCCAAGCGTCCTGTCCCTATCCATTTATTCTTTATGAAGGAGATTGCTCGGGACTAGTGGTGTAAGGGTTTTCACAAGAAGAGAGGGACGATTTACCCAGACTCGCTGGGGCAAATGTCTGGAGTTTTAAAGTCGCGCTGTTGCTACAGTTAGTGTGACTTTTAACTCCCTATTAGCGTCAGATGTCCACGGGTTCTGCAAAATCCAACCGCGTATCCAACGCTCGCGATTCAACATTGCGTTTGCGCTCATTTTTATATATTAATTTTAGAAATAAAACCTAACTTTACGTTATTCAACATGTATCCATTATATAGTGGATTATACACCCCCAACTGTAATTATAAGGATATTAGAAGCACGAGGAGGTGCCGTGCCATATAAAGGTACAGGCCCGCAGCCGATTACCTACAGGTCACGGAAACTCCAAGGTGACTTCTACTATCCTTTATTTTACAGTTGGTGGTGTCTAACCACTATATAATGGATACATTGTTGAATAACTTCAGTTATTTATTTCTAAATATTTCTAGGATTCGGTTCGAGCTTAGTTATCCTTTAAATATGCCTCTATTGATTGAACAGTTATCATTAACACTCCATGACTCATTTCCCATCTTTAGGTGGAATCCTCCCTGTTGTCCCTTGCATGATGTGCACTGCAATCATTGACATAGAGACCCTGCAGGAGCCTATAGATTTAATAGGACACCTTGTGCTGGGACCTGTAACGTGCGCTGGGGGTTTCCAGAAGGGGAGGACGCCTGTCAGGTGATCTGTTGTCAATGTTGTCTCCAAGACCGTAGCTAGAAAACACTGGGTCCCCACAAAACTATGATTGGGCCCTATCTGTCCTTCACCCACAGTGGGTTTCTAGGAGGAGGCTCTAAATCGTCCATAGGAACCGTTTGCTCCCATGGTAGTTACTCCCTGGTTACATCGTAGACATCATACAACATCGTATGACAATCATAAACTAACTTTTAGGTCCAGTTGATCTAACGATACAGATCATATCATATGACATCAACTTTCCACATTCCCATCTGCCACACGATGAAAGGGACATTTTGTGCTTTTGAGAAACAGCTTAGACATATTGACCTGCCTTGTATATTCAGATTCTGCAATGTGTTGGTCCAATACCAGGTTGGGTTTTTCAGTGGATCATTCTGTTTCTGGGTTGGGAAAACTTCATAGTGAATGTGTTTTTGTTAATATTGGCAGGGGGGATTCAGGAGTCCCATGATGTGCCAAGGCCATAATGGGAGTTGTTCTGGTTGAAGTGACCTCCTGGGGGAATGGGAATGTGCATCGCTCGTGGAATTAACAATGGTTTCAGTCTCCCTACCAGAGGGACACACGGGAATTTCACAGACCTCCAGGGTACTCTTCGCGCTGGGTCATTGACTAGTTAGCTAACGGTAACCAGCACCATTTGGAGGAAATGCCCTTTGGGTGGTGGCTCTAGATACCTCGCATAACAAGCTTTTGGTCCTTTTTTATTTCTTGTTTGTTGTCTGCTTTACTTTCAGTCAAAACACAAAGGTAAGTTTCACATTCTGTAAGATCTATATAGAACAATTAGCCCAGGATTGGAATCTGGCCTTTTAGGCCCTCGCCCTGGATACTTTCTCGTTGAGAGGATGGGGGAAGAACTATAATTGCCTGTCTACAAATGCCAATTCTAGAAGGTATGGATTTGCTCAAGGGCTACCATAGAATTACCCCCGAGTCCTCTACCTTTTTAATTGGCCCTTCTAGACCATGCAATGTGCACGGGTAACATTCCGTGCCTGGTGCACATTCCTGGGGTTTCCGCCTGGCTAGTTTTGTTGAAAGTTTTCTGCCAAGTCACTGCAAGGACATCTTATATGTCAGCGTATGGATTTTGATTGTGTAATAAACCTACAGGGTGATGCTGGTTCCATGTCTCTTGGTTTATATAACCCCTGGATCTTGTTTTTATAAAACAATGTGGTAAAATGACCTCCTTTTCATCCTGTCATCTTCTCTTCTTCTTTTGTTTCAATAGAATCCAGCCCAGGAAATCTACTGGTAAGTTACAGCATTTTCGGTGGGCCCCAGGATAGGAGATGAATTATAATAACAGCATTAGTGTTGCCCATAGCCGTTTATAGCTGACCAGTGGCATAACTGCGCCCCCCGGACGGCCCGCCAATGTACCTGCGTATCGCAGGGCCGATCATGCACACAAATCGCGTTTAGAGTCTTTTAGAAATACCCGCCGGTCCGGTACAGATGTTTCACCGGGAGATGGTGTGTAGGGAGTGTGTGGCCAGGGACTGCCTTAACATCTGTGGGGCGGCCGAGCACCTTCAATTGGCCCTGAGCTGATCATTTGCATGGGTTGGTGTTGATTCATTTGTGATGCAACACAAGGCTAGTTGGGATCTCCGCACATTCTATAGATCTATATCAACAAGTACAAAAAGTCAAAAGTGTCGAATTTAATAACCCAGACTTTCTCATAACCCTCAATGCTTTTTTTTTTTTTTTTTGGTAACTGTCGAACGTCTGTCATAGCCCTCGAATGGGCATTTCGCTAACCCTCCAATACGCGAAACGATTTCGGTACCCTCGGATAGCTTGAATTTGCAGGAAAGTTAGTATTTAAATAAGTTTTGTTGATGGTGACTGTTCTCCAAACCATTTCCCAAAGCCATTTTACAGTAAGTTACCATTGTTATTTTAACTGGATTTTATCAGACCATTTCAAACTATTGCCGCCATTGACTTTAATGAAAACTTTTATTTTATCCGAAATCAAAGTTCAAACAAAACTTTAGAAGTTTGACCATCTCTAGCTATGATTTTTGGGTACACCATAAGACTTATCTCCCTGCAGTACCCAGTAAAAAGCACCATCTGATTGGTTGCAGTAAATATGGCGCAGTCATATTTTGCACTTCTTTTTGAATCATCCCTAACCCCTTCATAGTAATGTAAAGCCAGATTGAAGCTGGAAGTGGGCAAACCCTATTAAAGGGAAATATATAACACCCCCCCACTCCCAATAAAAGTACAACAAACCCCCCTGGGTGAGAGTAATTGATAGGTCCTCACTATACCTAAAAGTTCGTACACCCGTGCGTGTCGGGACCCGCGGCTTATAGGCTATAGCAGAGTGTTAGGTAAGTCCAGGGGTGAGGATGTGATTGGCGTTTTTAGGTCCATACATAATTCTGTTATTTCTACACATTTTGGAATGTGTAATACATTGTACGGGTGCATTGTGGTTTTCCATTCTCTTGGGTTATAATACCCCTGATCTTATCAACAAGGTGGTAAACTGTGCCCCTGATCGTCTTTTTTCTTCTTTTTTCTTCTTTATCAATAGAATCCAAGTCCCAAGAATCTAAATGGTAGTACATATGTTAACTGTGGTACCCAGGGCTATAATAACAACAATAGAGTTGGATAATCGTACTCTCTAGCTGATCAATTGCATGTATTACCAATTGTGCGATTCCTACTACTCACACGCACTTTCAGGCACAAAGGTCTCTAATTGTTTGCAGCAAATTAATGGCACAGGCCCAGTAAACTTACCTTAGAATCCTAACACTTGCCTATACATCCTGGTTATCCATCTCACTTGGTCCACCCACAGACTTGTTTCTGGGGCCTGGCCAATCTAAAGCCAATCCTGTGAGAACGTTAAAGCTATGGAACTGTCCTTCCAGTGGACGTTTTTATGGCCGGTTCATTGGTCCAGTTTAATAAAAGCTGGATGAGTTTCTCTTAACAACAGGGACTGTTACCAGTTACTGGTAGTTGATACTAAAGTAGAGTTGGGAAAGGGTTTTCACTGTGATAACAGTACAGCTATGATACTGTCTTCCAGTGGACATTGTTTATGGCGTTCTTGGTCATTTTTATAAAAAGCGGGATGAGTTTCTACAACCAGAAGTTACAAGTTCCTGTTATTGATACATAAGTAGAGTTGGGAAAGGTTTGTCACTGTGAGAACGGTAAGCTATTGGAACTGTCTTCCAGTGGACGTTGTTATGGCAGGTTCATTGGTCAGTTTAATAAAACGCTGGATGAGTTTTCTACAAACAAGGAATGTGACAATTTTTACTGGTATTGATACAATAATGTAAGTTGGGAAAGGGTTTGTCACTGTGAGAACGTAAAGCTATGGAACTGTCTTCCAGTGGACTTTGTTATGGCATTCATTGGTCAGTTTAATAAAAAGCTGGATAGTTTCTACAACCCGGAATGTTCAAGTTACTGGTATTGATCATACAGTATTAGAGTTGGGAAAGGGTTTTTGTCACTGTTGAGAACGTAAGCATGGAACTGTCCTTCCAGTGGAGACTTTGTTATGTCATGTTCATTGGTCCAGTTTAATAAAAGCTGGATGAGTTTCTGCAAACACGGAATGTTACAAGTTACTGGTATTGATACATAAATGTAGAGTTTGGGAAAGGGTTTGTCCCTGTGAGAACGGTAAGCTATGGAACTGTCTTCCCAGTGGACGTTGTTAGATGGCAGGTTCCATTGGTCGTTTAATAAAAGCTGAAGTGTTTACAAACAAGGCATGTTACAAGTTACTGGGATTGATAACAAACCATAAGTAGAGTGGAAAGTTTGTCACTGTGAGAACGGTAAAGCTATGGAACTGTCCTTCCAGTGGGACGTTGTTATTGCAGGTTCTGGGTCAGTTTAATAAAAGCTGGATGAGTTTTCTACAAACAAGGAATGTTACAATTTACTGGGATGATACATAAAGTGATGTTGGAAGGGTTTGTCCCTGTGAAAACGGTAAATGGCTATGGACTTTCTTCCAGTGACGTTGGATGGGCAGTTCATTGGTCAGTTTCAATAAAATCTGATGGTTTCTACAAACAAGGATGTTAAAGTTACGGGATTGATACAAAAGTAGAGTTGGGAAGGGTTTGTCACTGTGAAGAAACGGTAAATCTATGGAACTGTCTTCCAGTGGCGTTGTAGGCAGGTCATTGGGTCCGTTTAATAAAAAGCTGGATGAGTCGCAACAATGAATGTTACAAGTTTACGGTATTGATCATAAAGTAGGTTGGGAAGGGTTTGTCACTGTTGAGAACGGTAGCATGGAACTGTCCCTTCGCGTGGACGTTGTATGGCAGGTTCATTGGTGCAGTTAATAAAAAGCTGGATGAGTTTTTCTACAAACAAGGAATGTTACAAGTACTGGGATTGATACATAAGTAGAGTTGGGAAAGGGTTTGTCACTGTGAGAACGAAAGCTTAGAACTGCCTCATGTATGTGTTATGGCATGTTCATCATTGGTCAGTTTAATAATAAAAAAGCTGGATGAGTTTTCTTATAAAAAGGAATGTTACAAGTTTCCTGGTATTGATACATAAAGTAAGAGTTGGGAAGGGGTTGTCACTGTGAGAACGTAAATATGGAACTGTCTTCCGTGGACGTTGTTATGGCGGGGTCATTGGTCAGTTAATAAAAAGCTGGATGGTTTCTATAAACAAGGAATGTTACAAGTCTACTGGTATTGATACATAAGTAGAGTTGGAAAGGGTTTGTCACTGTGGACACGGTAAGCTATGGAACTGTCCTTCCAGTGGCGTTGTTTGGCAGGTTCATTTGTCAGTTTAATAAAAAGCTGGATGAGTTTTTCTACAAACCAGAACGATGGTCAAGGTACTGGGTTGATACATAAAGTATGAGTTTGGGAAAGGGTTTGGTTCCTGTGAGAATGGTAAAGCTATGGAACTGTCCTTCATTGGATGTTTTGTTATGGCAGTTCATTGGTCATTTAATAAAAAGGCTGGATGAGTTTCTTCTACAAACAAGGAAGGTTAAAGTTACTGGTATTGATTACTAAAGGAGAGTTTGGAAAGGTTTGTCACTGTGAGACGGTAAAGCTATGAACCTGTCCCTTCCAGTGGATGTTGTTTATGGCAGGTTTCATTGGTCAGTTTTAAAAAAGCTGGATGAGTTTCTACACACAAGGAATGTTACAAGTTACGGTATTGATACTAAAGTAGATTGGACGGGTTTGTCACTGTGAGAACGGTAGCGTATGGAACTGTCCTTCCAGTGGATGTTGTTATGGCGGTTCATTGGTCCGTTTAATAAAAAAGCCTGGATGAGTTCTACAAACAAGGAATGTTTTACAAGTTACTTGTTTTGATACATAGTAGAGTTGGGAAAGGGTTTGTCACTGTGAGAAGGTAAAAGGCTATGGAACTGTCCTTCCATGGATGTTGTATGGCAGGTTCATTGGTCAGTTTATAAACTGGATGATTTCTACAAACAAGGATGTTAACAATTTACTGGTATTATACATAAAGTAGAGTTGGGAAAGGGTTTGTCACTGTGAGAAGGTAAGCTATTGGAACTGTCTTCAGTGTAGTTGTTTATGGCGGTTCATTGGTCAGTTTACATAAAAAGCTGATGAGTTCTACAAACAAGGAATGTTACAGTTACTGGTATTGATAATAAGTAGAGTTGGAAGGTTTGTCACTGTTAACGGTAAAGCTATGGAACTGTCTTCTTCCGTGGATGTGTTTATGGCAGGTGCATTGGTCAGTTTTAATACAAAGCTGGATAGTTTCTACAAACAGGGACTGTACAAGTTACGGTATTGATACATAAAGTCGAGTTGGGAAGGGTTTGTCACTGTATAACGGTAAAGCTATTGAACTGTCTTCCAGTGTACGTTGTTAATGGCAGGTCATTGGTCAGTTTAATACAAAGCTGGATGAGTTCTACAAACAAGGATGTTTCCAATTTACTGTGTATTGATACATAAAGTAGAGTTGGGAAAGGGTTTGTCACTTGGGGAAACGGTAAACTATGAAACTGTCTTCAGTGACGTTGTTATTGCAGGTTTCATTGGCCGTTTAATAAAAAGCTGGATGAGTTTCACAACAAGGAATGGTTACAAGTTTACTGTATTGATACCTAAAGTTCGAGTTGTGAAGGGTTTGTCACTGTGATAACGGTAAAGCTATGGACTGTCCTTTCCAGTGGACGTTGTTTGACAGTTCATTGTCATTTAATAAAAAGCTGGAATGAGTTTCTACAAACAGGAATGTTACAAGTTACTGGGATTGATCTAAAGTAGAGTTGGGAAGGGTTTTTCACTGTGAGAACGGTAAAGCTAGGTGTCTTCCATGACGTTGTTATGGCGTTATTGGTCAGTTTAATAAAAAGCTGGATGAGTTTTCTACAAACAAGGAATGTTTTACAAGTTACTGGTAATTGATACATAATGAGTTGGGAAAGGGTTTGTCACTGTGAGAACGGTAAAGCTATGGAAACTGTCCTTCAGGGGACGTTGTTTTGCAGGTTCATTGGTCAGTTTAAATAAAAAGCTGGATGAGTTTCTGCAAACAAGGAATGTTTTTTAACCAAGTACTGGGATTGATACATAAAGTAGAGTTGGGAAAGGGTTTGTCAACTGTGAGAACGGTAAGCTATGGAACTGTCTGCCAGTGGACGTTGTTATGGCAGGTTCATTGTCAGTTTAATAAAAAGCTGGATGGTTTTCTCCAAACAAGATGTTAGCAAGTTACTGGTATTGATCATAAAGTAGAGTTGGAAAGGGGTTTGTCACTTTGAGAACGGTAAAAAGCGTGGAACTGTCTTCCAGTGGACGTTGTTATGGCAGGGGTTCCATTGGTCCGTTTAATAAAAAGCGGATGAGTTTCTACACAATGAATGTTACAGTTACTGGGATTGATACATAAAGTAAAGTGATTTCATCTATAAAACATAAAAATAGAAATAGAACATTTAATAAACTTTTTATAGTTTGGGTCTGTCTTCTTTCTTTCTCCTATCCGTGCCGGCGATGTTTGGCCGTCCCCGACACCCCGGTCCTCTCCGAGGGCGCCCAAGCCCAGCTCCATATTCCAGGTCAAAATATCTGAATATTGTTGATTTTATTATTTATTTGGGGTAGTGTTTCTGGGGAGTCGGTCCCCTGCCTACCAATTTTCTCTATGTGTATATATCATTTTTATCATCGGGAGGTTCATTGTTTATCAGCTAATCCCGGTTGTATTGGGGTTTTTTTGTGGGAAAGCCATCTAGACTATGGTCTTCCTTGCAATAAAATAATGGATGCCTGCAGATATCACCTCACCAGAGGACCCCACATCTTCCTCTACAACTCCAAACAGACAAAGTAGGGGCTGGGTCGTATTGGGTGTGGTGTTGTTGGTTCAACAATTGATTTACCTTTGTCCAAAACGGTGCGACTCCAGGGCAGTACCATATTAAATGTGTAAAATCTGATCCGGGTTGGGGGCATTTTGGGGCAAGTTTCGACAGGTGTGGTATATCCCAAAAATGCCTGTTTTGCCTAGGTGTGTGTAGCTTGATGTGTGGATATTGAACTGTATTCATTTGTTGTTAGTCAGACGGGGAGGCTAGATATATATGAGGCAGCTATACCATCCATTGTTCAAGTCTC
Organism: Hymenochirus boettgeri; assembly: GCA_019447015.1. NCBI lineage: Eukaryota > Metazoa > Chordata > Amphibia > Anura > Pipidae > Hymenochirus > Hymenochirus boettgeri. The sequence continues at coordinate 166,622 of JAACNH010000378.1, forward strand.
CACTCCCCGTGATGCAGCCCATTTTATTTTGAATATTGTTTAAGTTTGTCTGTGATTTTGTCTGTTCAGGGGGTGTATATACGTGAGACCATCCCCCGCGGGCCCTGGGTGCGCACAATTCCCGATTATTGGGTGTTTTTGTGAAATAGCAGGTTTATGTGGTGGAGTATATGTTTGTGGGAAGGTAACATTTGGTTTTGTCTGGAAATGTATTTGGGAAAGTCTAAAAGGATGTAAAGTCTGTGATTTTCAGTCAATTTTCCAATAATAATAACTAATTTCCCCTTTAACCCTCTGTCCCAATGTGAAAATACAGGAGCTGAGCACCACTTACTTATCTGCACGATCAAAGCAGTTAAAATGATCAGTGCAGCAGCTTCTTATATACCCACTAACTGTAACATCCTGTGATGTCATCATCTAATTTGCATACCTTGGTCACATGATCCCTACACTGTGACATCATCTAATTACCATACCTTGGTCACATGATCCCTACACTGTGACATCATCTAATTAGCATACCATGGTCATATGATCCCTACACTCTGACATAATCTAATTATAATACCTTGGTCACATGATCCCTACACTGTGACATCATCTAATTTTCTTAATGGTGGTTATTACACAGGTTACACAAGTGTCCCGAAATACCCTTTACCCATGAATGTTATTAATATCAAAAGATAAAGAAAGGATACGTTACCCAGATTTTGAATCTTATTACTTTAATGGGCCACTTCGCCTTTCTCCACTCGTGTTCCCTGTAATGCAGATAAAGAGTTTGGAGTTAATTTAAAGAAAACTATGGTATAAATACAACAACCGTGTTCAGCTTTATAAGCCCAGAAACCACCATTAACACATATCATCCTTCACAAAGATAACTCTTTACCACCATATCCCAAAACATCCCCCCCTCTCCTAAAAAATGGGACGACATGCTCAGTCTGTATTCGCCAGTGAGAGAGAATCTTGTAAAAATTTGTTGCAGCCCAACTATAGAGATACCCATAGTAACTTACATGGTAACTTCACCAAAGGCCGCCTCTTCCGCGTTGTTTACTGAAGGGGTCGAATACCCGTCAGTGGACTGAAAAATAAGAAGAGATTTCAGGTTAATATTTAGAACATCACATGAAATAAGGACAATCCATTTAATAAAACTAGGGGGGGAGAGTTGGGATTCCCATCTGCCTGGGTTCTCTTAAGGCTCATAAATGGTAAGTAATCTCTCCACCATGTGGGCAACAGTGGCCTTATCTAGGAAGTCCCATCACAGGTGTGGAAACAGTGCCACCCTACCTTCCCTCTAAAATAATAGTGTCATTGTGTATCAGTCAAATCCTCATTTTATATCTGTGATTGTGTACAAAGAGCTATTAGACTATAGGTGGTAGGTTTTCTTCTTCTGGTCCTTTACTGGTACCAATCTTTTATTCAGTGTGAGAAGTTACCCTCAATGCATCTGGGCGATCAAGATTCTGAGTAGGGTGAGAGTGTAGTCGGAGGGGACGCTTGTCATCCAAGCCTCTGCACCCGTTTCAGGTGTCACATGTTTTTGGGGTTGGAAGAATCTAACTAATTACATAAAAAATAAATAAACCCAAGCTCAGGAAATCAAAGCTATTCACTGCTAACCGGGATGAACAATGGAGTCCTATTATATTATATTATTATGATACCACAACGTGGGCAATAATAGGCCCCATAATGTAACCCAAGAGGGGGAATATGTGGAATGAAGTTTCTTCTGCAGCTTTTAACTAACAGGGAACGACTCCTACTGGGTTTAAAAAAGGATTTCTAAATCTATGTCACCATGTGGTGGCAAAACTGAACTATAATTCCCATCCTATATTATAAATGATGTGCCAAGTTGCTGCGTCCGTTGATTATAAGTCGTGTGCTGTTTCTGTAATGTCAACTACAGGTCCTATGGACTCACCACAGGGGAGGATTTACTGCAGTTTCAAGTTGGATTCACCAACTAGAGGGAAAGTAAGAAATACACGGCCCATGAGACCAACAGCAGATATGCTACTATAGTGGGGGGGGGGGGACTTTGGTGAAGAGGGAGGAGGACTCTGGGACGGGGGGGGAAACACCCTGAGATGGGGGGAGGGACTCGGGACAGAGGGGGGAGGGCTCTGGGACAGAGGGAGGGTGGGACTCTGGGATAGAGGGGGGCTCTGGGGACAGGGGGGAAAACCTTGAGATGGGGGAGGGACTCTGGGACATGAGGGGGGAGGGGACTCTGGGACAGAGGGAGGAGGGACTCTGGACGAGGGGGGAGGGACTCTGGGACAACAGGGGGGAGGACTCTGGGACCGGGGGAGGGGAAGACTCTGGGACAGAGGGGAGGACTCTGGACAGAGGGGGAGGACTCTGGGACAGAGGGGGAGGGATCTGGGACAAGAGGGGGGGGAGGGACTCTGGGACAGAGAGGGAGGAACTCTGGACAGAGGGGGGAGGGACTCTGCCTTTAGGGATACTAAGCGGCGTCTCTGGGCTTCTAGCGCGGTTAAATGTTAATGAGGCTTAAGTGTCTATATACAATAAATGATCTTCGTTCTTAGACTATCACTATTTATATCCACTAATATCTATAATCATGTATGAAATGGCAACTTTACCTGCTTCCTTGTCCGAAGAGCTCATTTTCTCTGAAAAAGCTAAACAGAAATATTCTTTATTCCGGTTTATAATTTATAAAATAAATATAAAAGTGCGTATGACAATGTATAATGGAAATGGAAATTAGTGTAGGTCTTTCATCCACTACACACAGATGGCAGTTATAAAAATGACAAAACTTTAAACTAAGTTGTAACTACGCTAGTGTTGTCAGATAGGCAGAGTAATAAAGAGAGTCCACTCACCACAATGTCTGATGTAAAAATGACAAACCTCTGCCTTACTGATATATAACTACACACTGTGAGTGATGTCATTAAGGGCAAGTCCAGTGTTTTTTTAAGGCATAATGTAAATATGTGTAGTTATTTAAACTCTAAGGGTTTTTAAATAGGAATATTGACAGGGTGGTATTTTATATTTTTTATAAGGGTCAATGTGCTCAGACTGTATAACATTTGGTTTGTCTGGAAATGTTTTGGGAAAGTCTAAAAGGATGTAAAGTCTGTGATTTTCAGTCAATTTTCCAATAATATATAACTAATTTCCCCTTTAACCCTCTGTCCCAATGTGTGAAACATACAGGAGCTGAGCCCATTACTTATCTGCACGAGTCAAAGCAGTTAAATGATCAGTGCAGCAGCTTCTTATATACCCACTAACTGTAACATCTGTGATGTACATCACTATTTGCTACCTTGGTCACATGATCCCTACACTGTGACATCATCTAATTACCATACCTTGGTCACATGATCCCTACACTGTGACATCATCTAATTAGCATACCATGGTCATATGATCCCTACACTCTGACATAATCTAATTATAATACCTTGGTCACATGATCCCTACACTGTGACATCATCTAATTTTCATACCTTGGTCACATGATCCCTACACTGTGATATTACCACTTTATGTAGGAGGGAATTCAATGTCCATAGACTTTGGAAAATGGCAGTTTAAAAAACATGACAGTTAATAACAGTCAGAATGACAAAAAGCAGCAGATTGGAAATCATGATTATTTAGGGCTAGGCCACACTAGTGCATTTTTGCGCGATTGCGCCCCTGAATTTTCGCTAAATTGGAAATTGCGGGAACGCAAAAATTCCCGTGATTTCCGATGTGCACACGATTGCGCGTCCATTCGCGTTTTGGTAACGCATGCGTTTCCATAATGCAAAACAGCAAAAACGCATGCGCAAAGCGCGAACACAAACGAAAAACGCACAAGAATCGCGCACACAATCGCGTGCGATAATGCTCGTGGTTTGGGGCGCGATTCCTGTGCGTTGCCTCACCCTCACTGACAGGATTGGGGTGTGTGTGGGGGAGAGATTTCAACTTCTTTTATATCAGAACCAATCCACAGAACCATGTAACCCAATAGTAATGTATCAAGTCCCTACATTAATATGTTCCCATATTAATAAAACTGGTTTGATAATTATCTGTTTGCTGAAAATAAGAAATACTAAAAATCACAATTTTCCCGGTGTTACTGTCACTTTAAATACCCGAGGAACGAGGAAGCCGTAACTACATTGAGCCATCTGCGTTCAATGGTTATTGGTCTGTAAATAGATTTTTTTGGTGGCTCAAAAAAAACCGAAGTGTTCAACAAACATTACCGCTGCCTGGTAAGAAATCCGCAAACAGGTTCACACTGCAATAGGTTTCAATGTGATGTTTTCCTTCCCTACAACAGGTGTAAATGGATGTTATACCTGGCAGCTTTCTGGCTTCTCCCCTAGTCTGCTCTCCCCTTAATTAACATATCTATCTTAATTATCTCTCTAACAGATCTTTCTCTGTCTCTATTACTAATAACTTCCTCTCCTGTTCCACTCAGTGTGGGGTCCCTCAGGGCTCGGTTTTAGGACCCTTCCTGTTCTCCCTCTACACTCATTCCCAAATCTCTACATGTCTGCTCTCTATCTCTTCCTGGATGGCGCACCGCCGCCTTAAACTCAATCTATCCAAAACGGAATGAATCATTTCCCCCCTAAACTGGGACCTAGTCCTCCCTTCTCCATCCCTATTGACAATATGGTCGTTAACCCAGTTGAATCTGCACGCTGCCTTGGAGTGATCTTTGACTCCTTTCTTTCCTTCCATCATCACATTAACACTGTCACTAGGACCTTCTCTTCTGGCTCCTGTTTGTTCTATTGAAGAATGGAAGGTAAGGCACAGCTCCTTTACCTCCCGTTCTTCAATAGAACTGGATTCCCAAATCTTCAATTTACGAGTGGAGATACCCTTTATCCTCCCAATATTAACAAGTAAATAGGGGGGGGGTGCTGAACACATACAAATGACAATATGGATACTATAAGCAGAAGAGAAAAAGAAAATCTGCAGCACTCACTTAATGTCGGTGAAAAAAGTATTTACATTCCTTTATTAAAGTATGTACACACATACAATATGGGACTGATCATGTGCAAACAAGACTATTAAAAACCATTAAAATATAATATATACAAATAGCAGCATCTCATACACAGTAATCAAAGTAACTAAGGATGTAATGTAAAGTGCACAGTGCTTGTGGCGTCCGTCTAGTACAATTTATAGGCCTAAGTGTAGATCACGTCCAGCACGTATTCGCGCAGTAACCTGATTACGTCAGTATGCGTAATGACGTCCGAGTACGCTTGCGTCTATTTCATTGATACAGATAAAGTAAAAACACTCTGGCCTAATCGTAGCGCATACACCCCCTATAAGAATAATTATAGAGAGAATGGCACCTGCATGTCACAGTGGAAATATAGGACCAACTACTATCTGCAGCTTAACTATACTGAAGAAATATATACAACATCATATATACATAATAATATGACCTAATATAATGTGAGCAACATTACACAAAATAGTGTTCAACCGTGTAGGCAAATACTAAGGCAAGAATTCTCATACAGTAGGCGAGGATTTAGTATTAAGCACAGAAAATTTTTAAAAAATCATTTCCTGAAAAAAGATTGTCCACTTGGTGATATGTAATCGTCCACTTGGTGATATGTAATCGTCCACTTGGTGATATGTAATCGTCCACTTGGTGATATGTAATCGTCCACTTGGTGATATGTAATCGTCACTTGGTGATATGTAATCGTCCACTTGGTGATATGATCGTCCCTTTGGTGATAGTAATCGTCCACTTGGTGATATGTAAATCGTCCACTTGGTGATATGTAATCGTCCACTTGGTGATATGTAATCGTCCACTTGGTGATATTAAATCGTCCACTTGGTGATATGTAATCGTCCACTTGGTGATATGTAATCGTCCACTTGGTGATATGTAATCGTCCACTTGGTGATATGTAATCGTCCACTTGGTGAAATGTATCGTCCACTGGTAAATGTAATCGGTCCACTTGGTGATATGAATCGCCACTTGTGATATAGCCATCGTCCACTTGGTGATATGCAATCGTCCACTTGTGATATGTAATATCGTCCCTTGGTGAATGATCGTCCACTTGGTGATATGCCATCGTCCACTTGGTGATATGCCATCGTCCACTTGGTGATATGCCATCGTCCACTTGGTGATATGCAAATCGTCCATATGTGATCGTAACTCCACTTGGTAAATGTAACGCTCGTCCACTTGGTTGATATGAATTCGTCCACTGGTGATATGTAATCTCCACTTGGTGATATGAATCGTCCACTTGGTGATATGCATCGTCCACTTGGTGAATGTCATCGTCCACTTGGTGATATTGTAATCGGTCGCACTTTGGTTGATATGCCATCGTCCACTTGTGATATGCTCCACTTGGTGATATGTAATCGTCCACTTGGTGATATGTAATCATCCCACTGGTGATAATCGTTCCACTGGTGATATGTATCGTCCACTTGGTATATGCTCCACTTGTTGCCATCGAATCGTCCACTTGGTGATATGCTCCACTTGTGATATGTAATCGTCCACTTGGTGATATGTAATCGTCCACTTGGTGATATGTAATCGTCCACTTGGTGATATGTAATCGTCCACTTGGTGATATGATCTCCACTTGGTGATATGTAATCGTCCACTTGTGATATGTATCATCCACTTGGTGATATGTAATCGTCCACTTGGTGATATGTAATCGTCCACTTGGTGATATGTAATCGTCCACTTGGTGATCTGTAATGTCCACTTGGTGATATGCTCCACTTGGTGATATGTAATCGTCCACTTGGTGATATGTATCGTCCACTTGGTGATATGGTCACTTTGTTGTGTGATATGTAATCGTCCACTTTGGTGATATGCTCCACTTGGTGATATGTAATCATCCACTTGGTGATATGTAATCGTCCACTTGGTGATATGCTCCACTTGGTGATATGCAATCGTCCACTTGTGTGATATGTGAATCGTCCACTTGGTGATATGTAATCGTCCACTTGGTGAGATGCTCCACTTGGTGATATGTATCTCCACGTGGTGATATGCGTCCACTTGGTGATATGTAATCATCCACTTGGTGATATGTAATCGTCCACTTGGTGATATGTAATCGTCCACTTGGTGATATGTAATCGTCCCACTTGGTGATATGTAATTCCACTTGGTGATATGTAATCGTCCACTTGGTGATATGTAATCGTCCACTTGGTGATATGTAATCGTCCACTTGGTGATATGTAATCGTCCACTTGGTGAATCTGTTAAATCGTCACTGGTATATGCATGCTCCACTTGGTGATATGTAAATCGTCCACTTGGTGATATGTAATCATCCACTTGGTGATTATGATATCGTCCACTTGGTGATTTAATATATCGTAATCGTCCACTTGGTGATTGGATCATTGATTATTAATCGTCCACTTGGTGATATGTAATCGTCCCCGGTGATATTGTCCACTTGGTGATATGTAATCGTCCACTTGGGTGATATGTAATCGTCCACTTGGTGATATGAATCGTCCATTGGTGAATGAATTGTCCACTTGTGATATGATCGTCCACTTGGTGATATGCATCACCACTTGGTGATATGTATCTCACTTGGTGAAGCATCGTCCACTTGGTGATATGTAATCGTCCACTTGGTGAAATGTAATCGTCCACTTGGTGATATGTAATCGTCCACTTGGTGATATGTAATCTCCACTTGGTGATATGCAATCGTCCACTTGGTGATATGCAATCGTCCACTTGGTGATATGTAATCGTCCACTTGGTGATATGTAATCGTCCACTTGGTGATCAATGCAATCGCCACTGGTGTGATTGTATCGTCCACTGGTGATATGCTCCACTTGGTGATATATCGTTCCACTTGGTGATATGCAATCGTCCCACTTGGTGGATATGAATCGTCCATTGGTGATATGTAATCGTCCACTTGGTGATATGTAATCGTCCACTTGGTGATATCAATCGTCCACTTTGTGATATGTAATCGTCCCTTGGTGATATGTAATCGTCCATGACTTGGTGGATAGGTAATCGTCCACTTGGTGATTATGTAGTATAGCAATCGTCCACTTGGTGAATGTAATCTCCACTTGGTGATATGTAATCGTCCACTTGGTGATATGAATCGTCCACTTGGTGATTGGGACAGAATCGCCACTTGGTGATATTGCAATCGGTCCACTTGGTGATATTACTCCACTTCGGTGATATGATGTATCGTCCATTGGTGATATGCAATCGTCCACTTGGGTGATATGCCCCACTTGGTGATATGTAATCGTCCACTTGGTGATATGAACGTCCACTATGGTGATATGCAATCGTCCACTTTGGTGTCATCGTCTGTATGTAATCGTCCACTTGGTGATATGATCTCCCTTGGTATATGTATCGTCCACTTGTGATTCAATCGTACCTTGTTATCTCCACTTTGGTGATATGTATCGTCCCACTTGGTGATATGTAAATCGTCCACTTGGTGATTGCATCGTCCACTTGGTGAGTATGTCTCCCTTGGTGATATGTAATCTCCACTTGGTGATATGAATCGTCCCACTTGAGTATACTTGGTGCTAGTATTAAATCGTCCACTTGTGATATGTATATCGCCACTTGGGTGATATGATCGTCCTTGGTGATATGCAATCGCCTGTAACGTCCTTGGTGATTGTACTCGTCCACTTGGTATAATGTTAATCGTCCACTTGTGATAATGTAATCGTCCCACTTTGGTGATATTGAATCCTCCACTTGGGATATATAGTCACTGTGCCATTGTATCGAATCCCCTTGGTGAGATGTGTCTCCACTTGCTGATATGAATCGTCCTTGGTGCTTGTAATCTCCACTTGGTGATCTGTAATCGTCCACTTGGTGATAATCGTCCAATCACATTGTAATGAACGTACTTGGTGAGTAAATACGTGAATGCCCAATAAGGAATCCACTTTGTGATATGCTCCACTTGGTGATATGTCAATCGTCACTTGGTGATATGCTCACTTTGATTGTAATCGTCCACTTGGTGATATGTAATCGTCCCACGTGTGATATGTAATCCTCCACTTGGTGGATATGTAAGCGTCCACCTTTGGTGATATGTAATCGTCCACTTGGTGAGATGTTATCGTCCACTTGGTGATTGTAATTCGTCCACTTGGTAATATGTCAATCGTCCACTTGGTGATATAACGTCACTGTGTATATCGTCCACTTGGTGAATGTAAATCGTCCCTTCGGTGTTGATCCCCTGCACTTGGTCGTCATGCGTAATCGTCCACTCTTGGTGATATGTCAAATCGTCCACTTGGGTGATCTGAATCGTCCCACTTGGTGATATCACGGCTCCCTTGGTGATTGCAATCGTCACTTGGGTCTGTAATTGTCATTGGTTATGCTCCTTGGTGATATTAAGCGTCCCTTGGTGATATGATATCGTCCACGTGGTGATATGCAATCGTCCACTTGGTGATATGTAATCGTCCACTTGGTGATACTGCAATCGTCACCTTGGTGACTATGTCGTCCACTTGGTGATATGTACATCGTCCACTTGGGATGATGAGCAATCGTCCACTTGGTGATATGCTAGTATATGTAGCGGCCTTGTGATATGCAATCCGTCCCAACTGGAAACTTCCCACTTGTGATATGACATCGCACTGGTGAATGCTAGTCCCGGGAAATGTACTCATGGTGATATGTATCACTTGGTTTTAATCGTCTGTGTACCACTGGTGATATGTAATCGTCCACTTGGGATATGTAATCGTCCACTTGGTGTATATGCATTGTCCACTTGGTGATATAATCATCACTTGTGTAATCGTCCACTTGGTGATATGTGTAATATGTCACCACTTGTTATATGTAATCGTCCACTTGCGTGATATGTAATCGTCCCTTTTGTGATATGTTAATCGTCGTCCACTTGGTGATGTAATCTCCACTTGGGTGAATGAATCGTCCACTTGGTGAATGCTATGGATATTATCGTCCACCTTGTGATATGTAGATCATCCACTTGGTGATATGTAATCGTCCACTTGGTGATATGTAATCGTCCACTTGGTGATGCCTACTTGGTATGTAATCGCCCACTTGGTGATATGTAATCATCCACTTGGTGATATGTATCGTCCACTTGGTGATATGTAATCTCCCGTGGTGATAATGCTCACTTGGTATCGTACTCTTCCACTTGGTGATATGCTCCACTTGGTGAATATGTAATCGTCCACTTGGGATATGTATCATCCACTTGGTGATATGTAACTCGCCACTTGGCTATATGTAATCGTCCACTTGGGTGATATGTAATCGTCCACTTGGTGATATGTATCATCCTTGGTGATATCTTCTCCACTGTGTGATATGTAATCGTCCACTTGGTGATATGCTACTTGCTCCACTTGGTAATGTATCGTCCATTGGTGATTTAACGTCCACTTGGTGATATGCTCCACTTGGTGATATTAATCGTCCACTTGGTGATATGCTCTACTTGGTGATATGTAATCGTCCACTTGGTGATATGTAATCATCCACTTGGTGAATGTAATCGTCCACTTGGTGATATGTAATCATCCACTTGGTGATATGCTCCACTTGGTGATATGTAATCGTCACTTGGTGATATGCTCCACTTGGTGATATGTATCGTCCACTGGTGATATGGTATCATCCACTTGGTGATATGTATCGTCCACTTGGTGATATTAATCATCCACTGGTGCAATGCTCCACTTGGTGATATTGTAATCGTCCACTTGGTGATATGCTCCCTGTAATTAATCGTTCCACTTGGTGATGTAATGTCCCACTTGGTGATATTCTCCACTTGGTGATATGTAATCGTCCACTTTGGTGATTGCAATCGTCCACATTGGTGCTATCTCCACTGGGATATGTAATCGTCCGCACTTGGTGATGAATCGTCCACTTGTGAAATGCTCCACTTGGTGAGATGTATCATCCACTGGTGATATGTCAATCGTCCACTGGTGTATGTAATCTCCACTTGGTGATATTTAATCGTCCACTTGGTGATATGCTCCACTTGGGATATGTTCATCCACTTGGTGATTCTGCAATCGTCACGTGAGTGATATGCTCACTTGGTGATATGAAGTCCACTTGTGATATGTTAATCATCCACTTGGTGTCTGCATCGTCCCACTTGGTATTATGCTCCACTTGGTGATATGTAATCTCCATTGGTGATATGGGTCAATCGTCCATGTGATTGCTCCACTTGGTGATATGCTCCCACTGGGATTGAATCGTCCACTTGGTTATATATCGTCCACTGGTGATATGGCATCGTCCACATTGGTGATATGCAATCGTCCACTGGTGATCTGTAACGTCCACCTTGGTGATATGTAATCGTCCCTGGTGATATTAATCGTCCACTTGGTGATATGTAGATCGTCCACTTGGTGATATGTAATCGTCCACTTGGTGATATGTAATCGCCACTTGGTGATCTGCAATCGTCCTACTTTTGATGTGCTCCACTTGGTTATATGCAATCGTCCCTTGTGATATGTAATCGTCCCAATTGGTGATCTGCAATTCGTCCACTTGGTGATAGTATCGTCCCGCTTGGTGATTTACATCCTCCACTTGGATATTGCTCCACTTTGGTGATATGCAATCGTCCACTTGGTTATATGTAATCGGCTCCCCTTGGTGAATGTAATCGTCCACTTTGGTGTATGTAATCCCCAATCTATTGTGATATGTAATCGTCCACTTGTGATATGTTCACGTCCACTTGGTGATATTTATCACCCTTGGTGATATGTATCGTCCACTGGTAATATGTCATAATCGTCCACTTGGTGATCTCAATCGTCCACTTGGTGGATGTAATCGTCCACTTGGGTACTGCATCGTCACTGGTGATATGCTCGCCACTTGGTGATATGTAATCGTCCACTGGGTGATCTGCAATCGTCCACTTGGTGATATGCTCCACTTTGGTGAATATGTAATCGTCCATTGGATGATCCTCTGAATTGTCCCATTGTGTATGCTCCATCTTGGTGATATGTAATCGTCACTGTCGTCGTATGTTTATCGTCCCTTGGTGATATGGTAATCGTCCACTTGGGTGATATGTACGCATCGTGCACTTGGATGTCTGCCTCGCACTTGGTGATATGCTCCACTTGTGATATGTATTCGTCCCACTTTGGTGATCCTGCCAATCGTCCCACTGGTGATAGCTCCACTCGTGTGATATAATGTAATCGTCCACTTGGTGATATGCATCGTCACTATTAATAAATATTACGTCAGTGATAAACGTCCACTTGTGATATGCAATCGTCCACTTGGTGATGATGATCGTCCACTTGGTGATATGTATCGTCCACTTGTGATGTATCCACTGGTGATTACGTCTTGGTGATATGTTAATCGTCCACTTGGGTGATATGTAATCATCCACTGTGATAATGTAATCGTCCACTTGTTAGTGCATTGTCACTGTGATTGCTGTCCACTTGGTGATATTAAACTCCACTTGTGATATTACATCATCCACTTGGTGATAGTAATCTCCACTTGGTGATAGTAATCGTCCACTTGTAATGTAAATCGCTCCACTTGGTGAATGCTCCATGTGTCTCCCTTGGTGATTGTAATCATCCACTTGGTGAATTGTAATCATCCACTTGGTGATATGTATCGTCCACTTGGGGATATCTCCACTTGGTGATATGAGTAACTCGTCCCTTGGCTGATATGCCTCCCTGTGGGATATTTAATCGTCCACTTAGTGATATCTCCACTTGGTGATATGTAATCGTCCACTTGGTGATTCTGCAATCTCCCTTGTAATGTATCGTCCACTTGTGGATATGTAATCATCCACTTGGTGATATTCGCCACTTGGTTGCAATCGTCACTTGGTGATATGTAATCGTCCACTTGGTGATATGTAATCGTCCACTTGGTGATATGTAATCGTCCACTTGGTGATATGTACTCGTCCCTTGGTGATATGTAATCTCCACTTGGGTGATATGTCCCACTTGGTGATATGTAGATCGTCCACTGGTGATCTCCACTTGTGAATGTAATCGTCCACTTTGGGTGATATTAATCTCCACTTGGTGATATGTAATCGTCCACTTTGGTGATATGTAATCGTCCACTTGGTGATATGTCATGTCTCCACTTGGTGATATGTAATCGTCCACTTGGTGATATGCTCCACTTGGTGATATGTAATCGTCCACTTGGTGATATGTGCAATCGGCCACTGGTGATATGCCCCACTTGGTGATTATTAATTTTCCACTTGGTGAATTTATCGTCCACTTGTATTGCTCCACTTGGTGATATGTAATCGTCCACTTGGTGAATGCAATCGTCCCACTTGGTGATATGCTCCACTTGGTGATATTGAATCTCCACTGGTGATCTGTAATCGCCACTGGGTGATATGTAATCGTCGCTACTGTGATGTAATCGCCCCTTGGTGATATGCTCCACCTTGGTGATATGTATCTCCACTTGGTGATTGCAATCGTCCACTTGGTGATATGCTTCCACTTGTGATATGTAATCGTCCACTTGTTGATATGTAATCATCCACTTGGTGGACTCAATCGTAGGTGATATGCCACTTGGTTGATATGTAATCACCACTTGGGTATATGCTAATCGTTAGTGATATGCTCCACTTGGTGATATGCTCCACTTGTGATATGTTATTCTCCACTTGGTGATATGTAATCGGTCCCGTTTAGGTGATATGCAATCGTCCCACGTTGTGATATGCATCCACTTGGTGATATGTAATCGTCCACTTGTGATATCTAATCGTCCACTGTGTGATATGTAAATCGTCCACTTGGTGTATGTTAATCGCCCACTTGGTGATATGTACATCGTCCACTTGTGATATGTATCGTCCACTTGGGTGATTTGCAATCGTCCACGGTGTGGAGTGTACTTGGTATATGAATCGTCCACCTTTGGTGAATGTAATCGTCCACTTGGTGATCTGCATCCCACTGGGTATATGTAATCTTCCACTTGGTGATATGTAATCACCACTTGGTGTATATGCTCCCTTGGTGATATGCAATCGTCACTTGGTGATATGTAACGCCACTTGGTGATATGTAATCGCCACTTGGTGATATTAGCAATCCTCTCCACTTGGGTGATATGTAATCGTCCACTTGGTGATATGTGAATCGTCCACTTGGTGTATATTATCATCCACTTGGTTATGTATCGTCCACTTGGTAATTGAATCGTCCACTTGGTGATTGAATCGTCCACTTGGTGATGATGTAATCGTCCACTTGTGATTGTGCATCGTCCACTTGGTGATATGCTCCACTTGGTGATATGTAATCGTCCACTTGGTGATATGCAATCGTCCACTTGGTGATATGCTCCACTTGGTGATATGTAATCGTCCACTTGTGATATGTAATTCGTCCACTTGGGGATATGTCTCCACTTGGTGATATAATCGTCCTATTATGTTCTCGTCCACTTGGTGTTAGTATGACTCGTCCACTTGGTGATATGTATCGTCCACTGTGATCTGCATCGTCCACTTGGTGAATTGATATGTAACGTCCACTTGGTGATTGCAATCGTCCACTTGGATATGCCACTGTAATTGCGTCGTATATGCAATTCGTCACTTGGTGAATATTAATCGTCCACTTGGTGATATAATCGTCAATTGTGATATCCATCGTCCACTTGGTGATATGTAATCGTCCACTGGTGATATGTAAAATCGTCCACTTGGTGATTGTATCGTCCACTTGGTGATATGTAATCGTCCACGTGTGTGATAATGTAATCTCCACTTGGTGATATTAACGTCCACTTGGTGAGAATGCAACTGTCCCACTGTGAATATGCATCCACTTGGTGATATATCGTCCACTTTGTGATATGTAATCATCCACTTGGGTGATATGTAATCGTCCATTGGTGATATGTAATCGTCCACTGGTGATATGCTCCATTGGTGATAATGCTCCACTTGGTGATATGTAATCGTCCAGTGGGTGATAGTACATCCAATTGGTGATATGTAATCGCCACTTGGTGATATGCTCCACTTGGTGATACTGTAATCGTCCACTGGTGATATCTTTCCACTTGGTGATATGTAATCGTCCCATTGTGATATGCGTCCACTTGGTGATATGTATCGTCCACTTGGTGATAGCTGCCAATCGTCATGTGATCACTTGGTGATTGTGTATCGTCCACTTGGTGATATGTAATCGTCCATTGGTGATATTGCCTCCACTTGGTGATATGCAATCGTCCACGTTGGTGATTCATGTAATCGTCCACTTGGTGGATATGTTAATCGTCCACTTGGTGATATGAATCGTCCTATCGCCAAAACTTGGTGATATGCTTATCGTCCACTGGTGATATGTAATCGTCCACTTGGATGATATGTTTTCGTCCACTTGTGATATGTAATCGTTCCACTTGGTGATATGTATCGTCCACTTGGTGAGCTGCATCATCCACTTGGTGATATGTACTCGTCCACTTGGTGATCTGCATCGTCCACTTGGTGGATATGTAATCGTCCACATTGGTGATATGTAATCGTCCACTGGTGATATGTAATCGTCCACTTGTGATATGTAATCTCCACTTGGTGATATGCTCCACTTGGTGATATGTAATCGTCCACTGGGTGATACTGCATGTCCACTTGGTTGATATGCTCCACTTGGTGATCATCGTGATATATACGTCGCCACTGTGATCTGTAATCTGTCCACTTGGTGATATGAATCTCCACTTGGTGATATGTAAGTCGTCCACTTTGTGATATGTTATCGTCATGGTGATATGTAATCCGCCACTTGGTGATCTGTAGTCGTCCACTTGGTGATCTCGCAATATGCATCCACTTGGTGATATGTAAACTGCACTACTTGGTGATATGTAATCGTCCACTTGGTGAGTGATCTGCAATCGTCCACTTGGTGATATGGCTCCACTTGGTGATATGTAATCGTCCCTTGGTGATATGCATCGTCACTTGGGTGATATTTAAATCGTCCACTGGTGATATGTAATCGTCCACTTGGTGATATCGCCAATCGTCCACTTGGTGATATTCTCAATCCACTTGGTGATATGTAATCATCCCTTGGTGGATATAATCGCCCTTGGTGATATGCAATCTCCACTTGGTGATATGTAAATCCCCTTGGTGATATGTATCGTGCCACTTGGTATATGTAATCGTCTTGGTGATATGTAATCGTCCACTGGTGATATGTAATCATCCACTTGGTGTATATAATCGTCCACTTGGTGATATGCAATTGTCCCTTGGTGATATGCTCCATTGTGAATGTAATCGTCCACTTGGTGATATGTATCATCCACTTGGTGATATGTAATCGTCCCACTGGTGATATGTAATCGTACCACTTGTGATAATGCAATCGTCACTTGGTGAATTCGTCTTGGTTATGATCGTACTGAATGTCGGTCCATGTGTCTCTGGGAATGATGAAATGACTCCACTTGTGTGCTCATAGTATGTAATCATCAACTTGTGATATGTATCATCCACTTGGTGATATGTAATCGTCCACTGTGTGGATATGCTCCACTTGGTGATATGTAATGTCCACTTGGTGTATGCTCCACTTGGTGATATGATCGTATTGATATCAGTGTGTAACACCACTAGTGTAGCTTCCACTGGTGAGTATGTAATCGTCCACTTGGTGATATGCCATCGTCCACTTGGTGATATGCATCCACTTGTGTGATATGTAATCGTCCTTTTATATGTGATCTGCAAATACCTTGGTGATGTGCTCACTTGGTGATATGTAATCGTCCACTTGTGATATTGCAATCGCCCTTGGTGATATGCAATCGTCCACTTGGTGATGTAATCGTCCACTTGGGTGATTGGTAATCGTCCACTTGGTGAGCTATGTATATGTATCGTCCACTTGGTGATCTTGCCATCGTCCCATTGGTGATATTAATGTCCCACTTGGTGATATTAATCGTCACTTGGTGATTAGTAATCGTCCTCTTGTGATAGTTAATCGTCCAATTGGTGATATGTAAATCGTGAACTTGGTGATATGCAAATCGCCGCCCTTGGTGATATGTATCGTCACCTTGTGTATGTAATCGTCCACTTGGTGATATGTAATCGTCCTCTTGGTGATATGTAATCGTCCACTTGGTGATATGTAATCGTGAACTTGGTGATATGCAATCGTCCACTTGGTGATATGTAATCGTGAACTTGGTGATATGCAATCGTCCACTTGGTGATATGTAATCGTCCACTTGGTGATATGTAATCGTCCACTTGGTGATATGCAATCGTCCACAATATGCAATTGGGGTCTGTATAGGAGATGGTTCTGTGATAGGTACAGGGTACAGACAGGGACATATAGTGACACTAGAGAGAGAGGTTTAAGGTGAGAGGAAGCAGTGTGAGTGGGGGGTCTGTATAAGAGTTGTTTCTGTGGTGAGCGGAGGGTACGGACATGGACATATGGGGACATAATAGAAGAAATATAAGAAGGAGCAGCAGAGCGAAGGGATTTAAATGTTAAGAGAAGGATTTTGTAGATAATGGGTTGTTTAATGGGGAGCCAGGTAGATGTTTAGCACAGAGGAGATCTAATATCCCGATTGTTAGAGAGTGAGATAATGTGTGCGGAAGAGTAAAGTATGGACTGGAGTGGAGAAAGATGAGAAGCAGGAAGACCAGAAAGCAGAAGGTTACAATAGTCCATGCGTGATAGGATGAGAGCATGGATAAGCATAGCAGTAGTCGGGAGAGAAAGGAATCTACGGATATTCACAATGTTACAGAGGAAAAAGCGACAGGTTTTAGCAACTTTGTTAATGTGATTGGAAAAGGAGAGAGAGGAATCAATAATACGTGCCGACTGAATAAGGTAAATGGGGGTGTTGTCCACAGAAATGGAAATGGTGGGATAGGACCAGGTTTAGGTGGGAAAATAATTAGTTTGGTTTTAGTCAGGTTTAAAGGGCAAGTCCAGCCTAAAAACCATTCTTGTTGAGAACCCCGCAATGCCTGTTTTCACATTATTAAGAATTCTTAAAGATTCCTCTGAAGGGACTTACCTGACCGGTCTAGCCACCTGGGAGGTGCTCGTGCCCCTGTTGCGAGATAAAAACAGGAGAATGCGGCTCTGCACTGACACGCTCTATACTCCCTGGTTACGGCTGTCAGGCAATTTGGTATGATGTCATGTCCTTGCCTTGAATCACAGCTGTGACCAGTAGAAGAGCCGGCAGAGCATCGAGGGACCAGGGTTTGAGGGGAGCTCTTCAGAATGTAAAAAGTCTCCGGAGGAGACAGCACGGAGACAGTCGGAGATGTGTGATTGGGTGTCAGGACTTAGCGAGGGGTGGAAAATATTTTAATTGTGTCATCGGTGTAAAGTTGTAGTTAAAGCCAAATGAGCTGATACTTCTCCCAGGGAAATAGTATAGAGGGAGAACAACAGAGGTCCAAGAACAGAGCCCTGCGGAACCCCACACTAATAGGACACAGAGTAGGTTCAGTTCCCAGAGGTAGGATCGTAGCCAGGATGCCGCTTCATTCCGGTACCCAGGAGTGAGGATTGCATTAGGAGGGAATGATCTACTGTGTCCAAAGCAGAGGACAGATGTGCTCCCAAAATTATATAAAATAAATGAGTGATTATAATCTTATAGAGCATCCTATCACGTTGGGTCTGTACCAATTTTTGGCATTAAGTTCTCATAAACTAATACAACCCCAATGTGTTTTTACTGATTTTTACCCCCCCTGCTCGATGTCTGGATAGATGAAATCTCCCATAATTAGAACCTGATCCGATTGGGAAGCAGTTTTCATTTGTAACAGTAAACTGGTGCCTCGTATTGCTCACTATAGAAGTGGCTTTTTACTCTCCTTTATCTTCTGTCCTCCTGGAAGCTCTACCCCACCCTCACAGTTTCACCTGATTAGCCTTTGGTACTTTCCTTTCAACTCCGGGCTTCTCCACAATCCACCCGCACACCTACCATTTTTAATCCCACCAACCTGTGAACTACCCTTTCCCCAGCCCAGCCAACCCGTTTCCATTTACGTGGTAGGTACAATTTTTGTACCCCAATGATAATTATCCCAGCACCTTCATTCCCACATCATCACTTTAACTCCTTATCTCCTTTTGCTTCCAATGTTGATGTGCTTGCTAAGCTTTGGTTATCCAAGAAAACGATGCACAGGACCAACCTCTTTGTATTTTGAATTACAGGGAAAATGATCTAAATTTCTTGGGACCGTGTTGCGAGTTATATTGGGGAGTTGTGATCTCAGCAGCGGGAATCTGAACAGATATTCTATGTGAAAGGACATCCCATACACCCCTGCCTACACTATGAAAGAACCAATATTTCGATATCGCCATATTGGAATTAGACGGTGTTATCAAGTTTGGTAACTGACTGGGGATAAGCACGTATTTAATTGTCTTAATTATCTTGTACAGTTTATAACATACGTTAACACGGACACGGAGATTATAGTGAGTTACAATTTATTAACCAATGCTCTATCTAATGGGAATCTTCCCCATTGGTTTTTCTGGTCAGTGAAAACGTCCACCAGCCTGTCTTCCAAACCCATATATATTTGCACCAGGACATCTTTTGTGTACTCTCGGTTGGGGCCGTTTAAAGGAAGGTATATATGAATGGTTCTATGACATTACAATATCCTATGTTACACCCCAATGATGGCTGAATATATGCTAAATAAAGGTCTGTAGCTGCCTCTCTCATTCTGTAATGATAAAGGAGGATTCCGTCTGATCCGACAGAATCACCCCAGAGTTCACCATCTGCCTCGAAACTACTGCCCGAAAGTTTGCCATGACTAGTTTTATAGGGACCCGTTGTTGTTGTTCTCCCGCGCGCCTCGTCTGGGGTTGCATCTGCCGCGTCTCCGCGTGTTTTGACGTCGCGCTTATGCCGGGATGTGCGGCTGTCCGGGGGTTTCACAACCGGGCGCATTTACACCAGACGCGCTGCAAAGCTAGGATTAAGTCCGCTGATTTGCTACCAGTAGGTGACTAACCATATTAGCGTCAATGCACGGGTTTGCAATCAACCGCGTATACCACGTCGTGGATTCCATTGCGCTGGGCTAATTTTATATATTATTTTAGAATAAACTAACTTTAAGTATCAACATGTACCCATTAAAGGATATACACCCCCACTGAAATTAAGGATTAAAGTCACCTTGGAGTTCATGCCTGTATGGTAATCGGCCTGCGGCCTGTACTTTTATATGGTCACGTAACTCCTCGTTGACTCTAATACCTATAATTTACAGTTGGGGGGGTATCTCCACTATAATGGATACATGTTAATAACTTAAAGTTAGTTTATTTCTAAAATATTCTAGGATTCTCGACTGCTTAGTTTCCTTTAAATGCTCTATTGATTGACAGTTTGATCCCTTAACACTCCATGACTATTGTCCCATCTTTTAGGGAATCCTCCTGTTGTCTTGCATGAGGTGCATTGCCAATCATTGACATAGAGACCTGCAGGAGCACTATGACGATTTTAAGAGGAAACCTTGTGCTGGGACCTGTAACGTGCCTGGGTTTCCAGAAGGGGAAAGGACGCCTGTCAGGTGATCTTTTTGTCACGTTACATCCAGAGACTAGCTAGAAATCACCGGGTCCCCAGCAAAACTATGATGGGGCCCCTATCTGTCCTT
This sequence comes from Hymenochirus boettgeri, assembly GCA_019447015.1. NCBI lineage: Eukaryota > Metazoa > Chordata > Amphibia > Anura > Pipidae > Hymenochirus > Hymenochirus boettgeri. The sequence goes on from JAACNH010000378.1 coordinate 187,501, forward strand.
CACCCACAGTGGTTTTCTAGAGGAGGCTCTATCTGTCATAGGAACCGTTTGCTCCCATGTAGTTACTCCCCGGTTACATCGTATGACATCTACATCGTTGACATCAGAAACTAAACTTTTAGTCCAGTTGTCTAACTGAATACAGATATATCATATGACATCATACTTTCCAACATTCCATCGCACCCAGAAGGACATTTGTGCATTTTGAGGAAACAGCTTAGACATTTTGACCTGCTTGTATATTCAGAATTCTGCAATTTGATTGGTCCATAACTTTGGGGTTTTCAGTGGAATAATTCTGTTTCTGGGTTGGGAAACATGATTCATAGGGAATGTGTTTTTGTGAATATTGCAGGGGATTCAGGAGGACCATTGATGTGCCAACGGCCATATGAGGTTGGGTTCTGGTTGGAGTGACCTCCTGGGGAATGGATGTGCACGCTCGTGGGAATTACAATAGGTTTCAGTCTCCTATGACCAGAGGGACACCGGAAATTTTCACAGACCCTCCAGGTACCTTTCGCGTGGGTCAGTGGACGTTAGCTAAAGGTAACAGCACCATTTGGAAATGCCCTTTGGGTTGTGGCTCTGATATCCTCGCATAGACAAGCTTGGTCCTTTTTAATTTCTTGTTTGTGTCTGCTTTACTTTCAGTCAAACACAAGGTAGTTCACATTCTGTAGATCATATAGACATTAGCCCAGGGATTAGGATCTGGCATTTTAGCCCTCGCCCTGATCCTTCTCTGATAGGGATGGGGAAAGACTTATATTGCCGGTCTACAAATGCCATTCAGAAGGTAGTGCATTTGCTCAAGGGCTACCATAGAATATACCCAGAAGTCTCTACTCTTTTTAATTGCCCTTCTAGGCATGCAATGGTCCAACGGACTTGCCAATCATTGACATAGAGACCTGCAGGAGCACTATGAAGATTATAAGAGGAAACCTTGTGCTGGGACCTGTAACGTGCGCTGGGTTTCCAGAAGGAGGAAAGGACGCCTGTCAGGTGATCTTTTGTCACTGTTACATCCAGAGACGTAGCTAGAAATCACCGGGTCCCCAGCAAAACTATGATGGGGCCCCTATCTGTCCTTCACCCACAGTGGTTTTCTAGGAGGAGGCTCTATCTGTCATAGGAACCGTTTGCTCCCATGGTAGTTACTCCCCTGGTTACATCGTATGACATCATACATCGTATGACATCAGAAACTAAACTTTTAGTCCAGTTGATCTAACTGAATACAGATATATCATATGACATCATACTTTCCAACATTCCCATCTGCCACACTATGAAAGGGACATTTGTGCATTTTGAGGAAACAGCTTAGACATATTTGACCTGCTTGTATATTCAGAATTCTGCAATGTGATTGGTCCAATAACAGGTTGGGGTTTTCAGTGGAATAATTCTGTTTCTGGGTTGGGAAACATGATTCATAGGGAATGTGTTTTTGTTAATATTGCAGGGGGATTCAGGAGGACCATTGATGTGCCAACGGCCATATGGAGGTTGGGTTCTGGTTGGAGTGACCTCCTGGGGAATGGGATGTGCACGCTCGTGGAATTACAATAGGTTTCAGTCTCCTATGACCAGAGGGACACCGGGAATTTTCACAGACCTCCAGGGTACTCTTCGCTGGGTCAGTGACGAGTTAGCTAAAGGTAACAGCACCATTTGGAAATGCCCTTTGGGTGGTGGCTCTAGATATCCTCGCATAGACAAGCTTGGTCCTTTTTATTTCTTGTTTGTTGTCTGCTTTACTTTCAGTCAAACACAAAGGTAAGTTCACATTCTGTAGATCTATATAGAACATTAGCCCAGGGATTAGGATCTGGCATTTTAGGCCCTCGCCCTGGATACTTCTCTTGAGAGGGGATGGGGGAAAGACTATAATTGCCGGTCTACAAATGCCATTCTAGAAGGTAGTGCATTTGCTCAAGGGCTACCATAGAAATTACCCAGAAGTCTCTACTCTTTTTAATTGCCCTTCTAGGACATGCAATGTGCACGGTAACATTCCGTGCCTGGTGCACAACTTCCTGGGGTTTCCTGGCTATTTTGTTGAAAGGTTCTTGCCAAGGTCACTGCAAGGACATCTTATAATGTCAGCGTATGGATTATGGATTGTGTAATAAACCTTACAGGGTAGGATGCTGGTTCCATGTCTCTTGGTTTATATAACCCCTGGATCTTGTTTATAAACAATGTGGTAAAATGACCTCCTGTTCATCCTGTCATCTTTCTTCTTTTTCAATAGAATCCAAGTCCCAGGAATCTAATGGTAAGTACAGCATCTTTCTGTGGTCCCCAGGATAGGAGAGGAGATTATAATAACAGCATTAGTGTTGCCATAGCTCGTTTATAGCTGATCCAGTGGCATAACTGCAGCCCCCCGGGACGGCCCTCCAATGTACCGCGATCACCAGCCGATCATGCATACATCGCGTTTAGTCGTTTAGAAATACCACCGGTCCGGTACAGATGTTTACCGGGAGATTGGTGTGTAGGGAGTGTGTGCCAGGGACCTGCCTTAAAAGCTGTGGGGCGGCCGAGCACCTTCAATTTGGCCCCTGAGCTGATCGATTGCATGGGTTGGTGTTGATTCATAGTGTGATGCAACACAAGGCTAGTTGGGATCTCTCACATTCTATAGATCTATATCAACAAGTACAAAAGTCAACAAGTTCGAATTGATAACCCTAGACTTTCTCCATAACCCTCAAATGCTTTTTTTTTTTTGGTAACTGTCGAAATTCTGTCATAGCCCTCGAATGTGGCATTCGCTAACCCTCCAATACGGCGAACGATTTCGGTAACCCTCGGAAATAGCTTGATTGTCAGGAAAGTTAGTATTTAAATAAGTTTTGGTGATGGTGACATGTTCTCCAAACCATTTCCCAAAGCCATTTACAGTAAGTTACCATTGTTATTTTAACTGGATTTTATCAGAACATTTCAAACTATTTGTCCCCATTGACTTTAATGAAAACTTTTACCGAAATTCAAAAGTTCAAAACTTTAGGAAGTTCGACCATCTCTAGCTATTATTTTGTAACAACCATTAAGACGTTATCTAACTGCAGTAACCCAGTAAAAAGCTACCATCTGATTGGTTGCAGTAAATTAATGGCACAGTCAAATTTTGCACTTCTTTTTGAATCAGCCCATAAACCTCTTCATAGTAATATAAAGCCAGATTGATAGCTGGAAGTGGGCAAACACTATTAAAGGGAAATTATATACACCCCCCACTCCCAATAAAAGTACACCCCCCTGGGTGAGAACGTAATTGATAGGTCCTCACTAGACTAAAGGTTCGTACACACGTGCGTGTCGGGACCCGCGGTTATAGTATATAGGAGTTGTTAGGTAAGTCCAGGGGTGAGGATGTGAGTGGCGTTTTAGGTCATTACATAATGTCTGTTATGTCTACAACATTTGGAATGTGTAATAAATTGTACAGGGTAGCATGGTGGTTCCATGTCTCTTGGGTTATAAAACCCCTGGATCTTATAAACAATGTGGTAAAATGTGCCCCTGATCTGTCTTTTTTCTTCTTTATCAATAGAATCCAAGTCCCAAGAATCTAATGGTAAGTACAGTATGTTACTGTGGTACCCAGGGCTATAATAACAACAATAGAGTTGGATAATCTACTCTGTAGCTGATCAATTGCATGTGTTTACCAATGGTGCGATTCCTACTACTCACACCACTTTCAGGCACAAAGGTCTCTAATTGGTTGCAGCAAATTAATGGCACAGGCCCAGTAAACTTACCTTAGAAATCCTAACACTTGCCCTATAAAATCCTGGTAGCCATCTCACTTGGTCCCACCCACAGACTTGTGTCTGGGGCCTGGCCAATCTAAAGCCAATCACTGTGAGAACGGTAAAGCTATGGAACTGTCTTCCAGTGGACGTTGTTATGGCAGGTTCATTGGTCAGTTTAATAAAAAGCTGGATGAGTTTCTACAAACAAGGAATGTTACAAGTTACTGGCTAGAAACGTGTGCTACTATTGGCCAGGTTCCAGACACAAGGTGGGGAGGGATAAAGCAAGCTGCTGATCATTACTTCAAAGGCTAAGTGCAGAAGTTCCCCATCCCTGACCTCTTACTAGGATCTTTAGCTGCCTGCCAGCGCCCTTTCTGCAACAACTGAGGGAATCAGCAGAGAAAAGAAAGAACATATGGTGTGTATATGATGTGTACATGGTGTGTATATGATGTGTACATGATGTGTATATGATGTGTTCATGGTGTGTATATGCTGTGTACATGGTGTGTACATGGTGTGTATATGATGTGTACATGGTGTGTATATGATGTGTATATGATGTGTATATGATGTGTATATGATGTGTACATGATGTGTATATGATGTGTGTATATGGTGTGTATATGATGTGTATATGATGTGTATATGATGTGTATATGATGTGTATATGATGTGTATATGGTGTGTATATGATGTGTATATGATGTGTATATGGTGTGTATATGGTGTGTATATGGTGTGTATATGATGTCCACTTGGTTGTAATTGCAATCGTCCACTTGTGTGGAATCATTGGTGATGAATAGTCCACTTGGGTAGTGTAATGTCACTGGATCGTCCAGGTGATAGTGTAATCGTCCACTGGTGATATGAACGTCCACTTGGTGATTATGTAATCGTGAACGTTGGTTGAATGCCATCTCCACTTGGTGAAGATAATCGGTCCACTTGGTGATATGCAATTGGGGTCTGTATGGAGATGGTTCTGTGATGGTACAGGGTACAGACAGGACTATAGTGAACTCGAGAGAGAGGTTTAAGGGGAGGACAGGGCACGTGTGAGTGGGGGGTCTGTATAAGAGTGTTTCTGGGTGTGAGCGGGAGGGTGACGGACATGACATATGGGGACATAATAGAAGAAATATAAGAAGGACGCGAGAGCGAAGGCAATTAAATGTTCAGTAGAAGGATTTTGTAGCTATAATGGGTTGTAATGGGGAGCCAGTAGATGTTTAGCCCAGAGGAGATCCTAACTACCCGATTTTAGAGAGTGAGTAATGTGGTGCGGCAGAGTTAAAAGTATGGATGGAGTGGAGGAAAAGAGGGAAGCAGGCAAGACAGAAAGAGGTTAACAATAGTCCATGCGTGATAGATGAGAGCATGGATAAGCATAGCAGTAGTGCGAGGAAGAAAGGAATACTACGGCATATTCACAATGTTCACAAGAGGGAAACAAGGGACAGGTTTTAGCAAATTTTGTAATGTGATTGGAAAAGAGCGAGAGAGGAATCAATATACGTACCGACATGGAATAGGGTTACAATGGGGGTGTGTCCACAGAAATGGAATGGTGGGAGGACCAGGTTTCGGTGGGAGGAAAAATTAGTTTGGTTATTGTCAGGTTTAAAGGCAAGTCCAGCCATAAAACACATTCTGGTTAAGAAACCCGCAATCCCGTTTTACATATTAGAAGAGAATCTTAAAGATTCTCTTGAAGGACTTACCTGACCCGTGTACTCTAGCACACCTGGGAGGTGTTCGTGGCCCATGTTGCGAGATAAAAAAACAGCGAGAGAAGTGCGGGCTTGCACTGACAGCTGCTCATACTCCCTGGTTACGGGTCAGGCAATTTGGTATGATGTATGTTCTGCCTTGATCACAGCTTGGGACCAGTAGAAGAGACGGCAGAGCACGAGGGACAGGGGTTTGAGGGGGAGCTTATCAGAATGTAAAAAGTCTCATGAGGAGACAGGCACGGAGGACAGTCGGAGATGGTGATTGGGTGTCAGGATTAGCGAGGGGTGGAAAAATATATTTTTAATGTGTATCGGTGTTAAAGAGGGTAGTTAAAGCCACATGAGCTGTGACTCTCCCAAGGGAAATGTATAGAGGAGAACACACAGGGTCCAAGAAAAAGCGCCTGAGGAACCCCCACACTAATAGACAACAGGAGTAGGTTACATAGTTCCAGAGGTAGGATCGTAGCCAGGATGCCGCTTCATTCGAGATACCCAAGAGGAGGGCAATTGCATTAGGAGGGAATGATCTACTGTGTCAAAAGCAGCAGGACAGAGTGATCCCACATTATATATAAAATAAAGGATGATAGAAGACTTATAGAGCTCCTATCACGTGGGTCATGTACCAATTGTTGGCTTAAGTTCTCATAACAAACTTACACCCCAAGTGTGTTTTAGCTGATTTATATCCCCTCTCGATGTCGAGAATGTCTGAATGGATAGAACTCCCAGTAGATTGAAGCCGAGGCAGAGTTTTCCATTTGTAACAGTAAACTGTGCCTCGTATTGCTACTATTAGAAGGTGCTTTTTACGCTTCTCTTTATCTTCTGTCCTCCTGGAAGCTCTACCCATAACCCTCCACAGTTTCACCTCGTATTATGCTTTGGGTACTTCTCTTTCAACTCCAACTGGCTTCGCCACAATCCACCCGCCACACCTTACCAGATTTTTACACCAATCCAACTGTGAACTACCCTTTCCCCCTAGCCAGCAACCCGTTCCATTGTACGTTACGGTAGGTTACAGTTTTTGTACCCCAATGATAAATTATCCCAGCACACTTCCATTCCCACAATCATCACTTTAACTCCCTATCTGCCTTTTGCCTTCCTAAGTTGATGTAGTTGGCTAAGCTTGGTATCTACAAGAAAACATGCACAGAAGACCAACCTTTGTGTATTTTGAAATTACAGGGGGAAAATGCATCTAAAATTTCTTGGGACCGGGATGTTGCGGTTATATTGGGGGTTTGACTCTCAGCAGCGGGAATCTGAAACAGATATTCTAGTTGAGGACATTCACCATACACCCTGCCTACACTATGAAAGAACCAATGAATTTGCGATATCGCATATGAAATTAGACGGTGGTATAAGTTGGTAACTGACTGGGGATAAAGCAACGTATTATAATTGTCATTAATTATCTTGTTACAGTGTTATAAACATACGTAACACGGACATCGGGAGAATTTATAGTGAGTACAATTTATTGAACCAAAGTCTCTAAGTCTATGGGAATCTTCCCCATGGTTTTCTGGTAGGTGTGAAAACGTCAAACCAGCGTGTCTCCAAACCACTGATGATATATTTGCACCAGGACATCTGGTGGACTAGGTGCCGGTTGGTGCGTTTTTTAAAGGAGGATTATATTGAATGGTTTCTATGAATATACAAATATTCTATGTTACACCAATGACTGGCCTGAATAATGACTTAAAATAAAGGTCTGTAGACTGCCTCTCTCATTACTGTAAGATAAAGGGAGGATTCAGTTGATCCGACGACAGAACACCAGGTTCACACATCTGCTCGAAACTGCCGAAAGTTCCCCCCTGCACTCCAGAATATGGGGGTTGGAAATGGTGAAAGAAACGTTGCAGGTCCCAGCGTCCCCTGTCTATAACTTGATAGGCTTTATAGAAGGAGGAGTGCCGGGGATGTTTAGGTGGTTTAACAAGACAGAGGGGGAGATTACCCAGACGCGCAGGGCAAATCTATGGAGTTAAAGTCGCGATGATTTGCTACCAGTTTCGTGTGAATTTAACTCCATATTAGCCGTAAGATGCAACGGGTTATGCAAAATCAACCGCGTATCCAACGCTCGGATCACATTGCGATTGCCGTAATTTTGTATAAAATTAATTTTAGAAATAAACTAACTTTAAGTATTCAACATGTAACCTATATATAGTTGGATTATACACCCAACTGTTATAAATTATAAAGGATAGTAGAAGTCAACTGGAGTTCCATGCCCGTATGGTTAATCGGCCTGCGGCTGTCCTTTTATATGGTCAGTAACTCCTCAGTTGACTTCTAAATTCCTTATATATTACAGTTGGGGGTTGTATACACTATATAAGGTACATGTTGAATAACTTAAAGTTGTTTATTTCTGAAAATATTTCTAGGATTCTCGACTAGTTATCCTTTAAATGCTCTATGGATTGACAGTTGATCCAGTAACACTCCATGCTATTCCATCTTTTAGGTGATAGAATCCTCCCTGTGGATCTGGCATTGCGGTGCACCTTGCCAATCATTGACATTAGAGACCGCAGAGCACTATGAAGATTTAAGAGAAACATTGCTGGGACTGTAACGTGCGTGGGTTTCAGAAGGGAGTGAAAGGACGCCTGTCAGGTGATCTTTGTCATGTTACATCCAGAGACGTAGATAGAAATCACGGGTCCCCAGCAAAACTATGATGGGCCCTAGTTGTCCTTCACCCCCAGTGGTTTCTAGGAGGAGGCATCTATCTGTCATAGGAACCCGTTTGCTCCCATGTAGGTTACCTCCCTGGTTACATCGTTTTTATGAATCATACACGTAGTATGACATCAGAAAACTAACTGTAGTCCAGTTGATCTAACTGAATTACAGTATATCATATCGACATCAACTTCCAACATTCCCATCTGCCAACACTATGAAGGGGAATTTGTGCATTTGGAGGAAACAGCTTAGCCTATTGACCTGTTGTATATTCAGATTCTGCACATGTGATTGGTCCATAAAGGTGGGGTTTCAGTGGGAATACACTCTGTTTCTGGGTTGGGAAACATGATTCATAGGGAAGTGTTTTTGTAATATTGAGGGGGAGTCACGCGAGGACAATTGATGTGCCAACGGCATATGGAGGTTGGGTTCGGGTTGGAGTGACCTCCTGGGGAAGGGGAGTGCACGCTGTGGAATGTACAATAGGTTTCAGTTCCTATGACCAGAGGGAACACCGGGAATTTTACAGCACCTCACAGGGGGTACTCTTCGCTGGGCAGTGACCGAGTTAGCTAAAGGTTAACAAGCACCATTTGGAATTGCCCTTTGGGTGGTGGTCTTAGATATCCTACGCATAGACAACTGGTCCTTTTTATGGTCTTTGTTTGTGTCTGCTTACTTTCAGTCAAACAGCCAAAGGGGTAAGTTCACATTCTGTAGATCTATATAGAACATAGCCCAGGGATAGGAATTTTCTTTGGGCATGTTTAGGCGCGCCGCCCTGGATACTTTCTCTTGAGGAGGGGATGGGGGAAAGAATATAATGGCGGTCTACAAATGCATTTCTAGAAGGTAGGCATTTTGCTACAAGGGCTACCATAGAAATACCAAGAAGTCTCTACTCTTTTTAATGTGCCCCTTCTAGGACATGCAATGTGACACGGTAACATTCCGTGCCTGGGTGCACAACTTCTGGGGTTTCCTGGCTATTTTGGACAAGGTTCTTGCCAAGCTCACTGCCAAGGACATCTTATAATGTCAGCGTAGGATTTAGGGATGTGTAATAAAACCTTACAGGGTAGGATGCTGGTTCAAGTGTTGGCTCTATATCCCATAACCGGATCTTGTTATCAAACAATGGGGTAAATGGACCTCCTGTCATCTGTCATCTTTCTTCTTTTTCAATAGACATCCCAAGTCCCAGCATTCTAATTGGTAAGACAGCATCTCTTTGTGGTCCCCAGGATAGGAGAGGAAAGATGTATAATAACAGCGATTAGTGTTGCCAAGCTCGTTTATAGCTGATTCAGGGCATAACTGCATGCCCCGGACGGCCTCCTGTACGCGATACACCATGCGATCCATGCTACATCGCGTTTAGTCGTTTAGAAATACCCACCGGTCCGGTACAGATTGTTACCGGGACGATTGGTGTGTAGGTGGAGTGTGTCGACAGGGGACATGCTTAAAAGCTGTGGGGCGGCGAGCACTTCAATTTGGCCCCGAGAGCTGATCGTTGCATAGTTGGTGTGATTCATGTGTGATCAAACCACAAGGATAGTTGGATCTCTCACATCTATAGATCTATATCAACAAGTACAAAGTCAACAAGTTGGAATTGATAACCCTAGACTTATTCTCATCACCCTCCACAATGCTTTTTTTTTTTGGAAACTGTCGAAAACTTCTGTTCATAGCCCTGATGTGGCATCGCTTAACATCCAATACGGCGAACGATTCGCGTACCCTCGGAAATGCTGATTGTCGCGAAAGTTAGATATTAAATAGTTTTGTGTGATGGTGGACAGTCTCTCAAACCATTTCCCAAAGCATTTACAGTTAAGTTACATTGTTATTTTAACTGAGTTATGATAGAACATTTCAAACAATTTGTCCCCGTGCTCTTAATGAACATTTTACCGAAATTCAAAAGTCAAAAACTTTAGGAAGTTCGAAACCATCTCTAGCTTATTTATTTGTAACACCATTACGAACGTATCTAACTGCAGTGAACCCAGAACAACAGCTGACATTGATGGTTTGCAGTAGACTATAAGTGGCCCACACGTCAAATTTGGCACTTTTTTGTAATCAGCCCATAAACTATTCATAGTAATATAAAAGCCAGATGATAGCTGGAAGTGGCAAAAACACTATTAAAGGAAATTATAAACCCCCCACTACCAATAAAAAGTACACCACCCTGGGTGAGAAACGTAAAATGATAGGTCCTCACTAGACTAAAGGTTCGTACACCGTGCGTGTCGGGACACGCGGTGATTAGATATAGAGTTGTTAGGTAAGTCCAGGGGTTAGGGAGGATGTGAGTGGGCGTTTCAGTCATTACATATGTCTGTGTAGTACTACCAACATTTGGAATGGTGTATAATTGTACAGTAGGGTAGCATGGTGGTTCAGGTCTCTTGGGGTTATAAAACCCACGGGATCTATAAAATATGTGGTGAAAAGTGGCCCCGATTCTGTCTTTTTCTCTCTGATCAATAGAATCAAGTCCCAAGAATGCTAATGGTAAGTACAGTATGTTACTGTGGTACCCAGGCTATAATAACAAACAATAGAGTGGATATCTACTATGAGTGATCAATTGCATGTGTTTTACCACTAGGCTGCGATTCCTACTACTCCACACCACTTTCGGCACAAAGGTCTCTAATTGGTTGGCAGCAATAATGGCACAGGCCCCAGTAACATTACCTAGAATCTAACACTTGCCCTATAAAAAATTGGTAGCCATCTCACTTGAGTCCCAACCCACAGACTTGTGTCTGGGGGCCTGGCCACATCTAAACCAATCACTGTGAGAACGGTAAAGCTATGGAAACTGTCTCCAGTGGACGTTGTAGTTATGGAAGGTTCATTGGTCAGTTTAATAAAACGCGGATGAGTTCTACAAACAAGCGAATGTTACAAGTTGATTGGTTATGATACAACATAAAGTAGAGTGGGAAAGGGTTTGTAACTGTGGAACGTGGTTTAAAGCTATGGGAAACTGCTTCCCGGGAACATTGTTATGCGGTTCATTGGCGTTAATAAAAAGCTGGAGAGTTCTACAACAAGGAATGTACAAGTTACTGGGATTTGATACAATAAGTAGGAGGTTGGGAAAGGGTTTGTCCAAGTGTGAGACGGGTGGTAAAGTTATGGAACTTGTCTTTCCAGTGACATTTTATGGCAGGTTCATGGTCAGTTTAATAAAAAAGCGGATGAGTTTCTCACAACAAGGAATGTAACGTACTGGTATTGATACATTAAAGTTAGAGTGGAAAGGTTGTCACGTAGGAACGCGGAAAAAGCATGGAAACTGTCTTCACAGTGGACGGTGTTATGGAAGGGTCATTGGTCAGTTTAATAAAAAGCTGGATGAGTTTTCTACAAACAGGAAGTACAAGGTTACTGTAGTGATACATAAAGTAGAGTTGGGAAAGGGTTTGTCACTGGGAGAAAGAGGTATAAGCTATGGAAACTGTATTCAGTGACGTTGTATATGGCAGGTTCATGGTAGTTTAAAAAAAGCTGTGGTATGAGTTTCTACAAACAAGGAATTTACAAGTTACTGGGATTGATACATAAAGTATGAGTTGGGAAAGGGTTTGTCACTGTAGAACGGTAAAGCTATGGAACTGTCTTCCAGGGGACGTTGTTATGGCAGGTTCATTGGTCACGTTTAATAAAAAAGCTGGATGAGTTTTACAAACAAGGAATGGTACAAGTGTACTGGTATTGATACATTAAAGTAGAGTTGGGGAAAGGGTGTCACTGGAGAAAGGTAAAGCTATGGAACTGTCTTCCAGTTGACGTTGTATGGCAGGTCATTGGTCAGTTTAATAAAAAGCGGATAGGAGAATTTCTACAAACCAAGGATGTACAAGTATCGGTATTGATACATACAAGTAGAGTGGGAGGAGAAGGGGTGTCACTGTGAGAACGGTTAAAGCTATGGAACTGCTTCCAGTGGATAGTGTGTTATGGCAGGTTCATGGTCAGTTTAATAAAGCGAGTGAGTTTCACAAACAAGGAGTTACAGTTATGGGATTGGAACATAAAGTGAGTTGGGAACAGGGTTTGTCACTGTGAGAAACGGTATAAAAGCTCATGGAATGTCTTCCAGTGGACATTGTTATGGCAGTTCATTGGTTCAGGTTTAATAAAGCGGATGAGTTTCTGAAACAAGGATATGTACAAGTTAACTGGTTTGAATACAAAAGTAGAGTTGGGAACAGGGTTTGTCACGAGTGAGAACGGTAAGCGTATGGAACTGTCTCCAGTGGACGTTGTTATGCAGTTCATTGTTGTCAGGTTGAAGAAAAAGCTGGATGGTTTTCTAAACAAGGAGTTACAAGTTACTGTATTGATACATACAGTAGAGTTGGGAAAGGGTTGTCACTGTGAGAACGGTAAAGCTATGGAACAGGTTCCAGTGACGTGTGTAGGCAGTCCTATGCGTCAGTTTAATAAAAAGCTGGATGAGTTTACAAAACAAGGAATGTACAAGTTATGGGATTGATGACATAAGATAGGAGTTGGGAAAGGTTTGTCTATGTGAGAACGGTAACAGGTGTGGAAACTGTCTTCCAGTGGTGTTGTTAGGGCAGGTTCATGGTCAGTTTAATAAAAAAGCTGATGAGGTTCTACAAACAAGGACTGTTAACAAGTTTATGGTATTGATTACAGAAAGTGAGTTAGGGAAAGGGTTTGTCATGTGAGAACGGTAAAGATATGGACGGTCTTACAGTGGACGTTGTTTATGGCAGGTCATTGGTCCAGTTAATAAAAGTGGATGAGTTTCTACAAACAAAGGCAGGTACAAGTTACTGGTATTGAACATTAAGTAGAGTGGGAAAGGGTTTGTTCACTGTGAGACGGTTAAAGCTATGGGAAACTGTTCTCCAGTGGACGTTGTTTATGGCAGGTTTCATGTGGTAGTTTATAAAAAGCGATGAGTTCTACAAACAAGGAATGTTACAGTTACTGTATTGATACATAAAGTAGAGTTGGAAAAGGTGTTTGTCACTGTGAGAAGTAAAGCTAGGAACTGTCTTCCAGTGGATGTTGTTAGCAGGTTCATTGTCAGTTCTATAAAAGCTGGAGAGTTTCTACAACAGGAATGTTACAGTTACTGGTATGATACATAAAGTAGAGTTAGGAAAGGTTGTCACTGTGAGAACGGTTTAAAGCTATGGAACGGTCTTCCAGCTGGAGTTATGGCAGGTTCATTGGTCAGTTTAATAAAAGCTGGATGAGTTTCTACAAACAAGGAATGTTACAAGTTACTGGTATTGATACTAAAGTAGCGTTGGGAAGGGTTTGTCACTGTGAGAAGGTTTAAAGCCTATGGAACTGTCTTCCAGTGGATGTTGTTATGGCAGGTTCATTGGTCAGTTTAAAAAAGTGGATGCGTTTCTACAAACAAGGAAGTTACGTTACTGGTATGATACTAAAGTAGATTTGGAAAGGGTTTGTACTGTGAGAACGGTAAGCTATGGCAACTGTCTTCAGTGGACGTGTTATGGCAGGTTCATTGGTCAGTTTAATAAAAAGCTGGATGAGTTTCTACAAACAGGAATGTTACAAGTTACTGGTATTGATAAAAAGTAGAGTTGGGAAAGGGTTTGTCACTGTGAGAACGGTAAAGCTAGGAACGGTCTTCCAGTGGACGGTTTTATGGCAGGTTCATTGGTCAGTTTAATAAAAAGCTGGATGGTTTCTACACAACAGGAAGTGTTACAGTTACTGGTATTGATAATAAAGTAGAGTTGGGAAAGGGTTTGTCACTGTGAGAACGGTAAAGCTACTGGAACTGTCTCCAGTGGTGTTGTTATGGCAGGTTCATTGGTCCAGTTTAATAAAAAGCTGGATGTTCTACAACACAGGAATGATACAAGTTACTGGTATTGATACATAAAGATAGAGTTTAGGAAAGGGTTTTCCTGTGAGAACGGTAAAGCTATGGAACTGTCTTCCAGTGGACTTGTTATGGCAGGTTTATGGTCAGTTTAATAAAAGCTGGATGAGTTTCTACAAACAAGGAATGTTACAAGTACTGGTATTGATACATAAGTAGATGTTGGGCAAGGGTTTTCACTGTGAGAACGGTACAGCTATGGAACTGTCTTCCAGTGGACGTTGTTATGGCAGGTTCATGGTCAGTTTAAATAAAAAGCTGGATGAGTTTCTACAAACAAGGAAGTTACAAGTTACTGGTATTGACTACATAAATAGAGTTGGGAAAGGGTTTGTCACTGTGAGAACGTAAGCTATGGAACTGTCTTCCAGTGGACATTGTTATGAAAGGTTCATTGTCAGTTAATAAAAAGTGGGATGAGTTCTACAACAAGGCATGTTACAAGGTTACTGGTATTGATCCAAAGTAGGTTGGGAAAGGGTTTGTCACTGTGAGAACAGGTAAAGCTATGAACTGTCTTCCAGTGGACGTTGTTATGACAGGTTCATGGACAGTTTAATAAAAAGCTGGATGAGTTTCTACAAACAAGGAATGTTACAAGTACTGGGATTGATACATAAAGTAGAGTTGATCAGGGAAATTCCGATGCCAGTCAGGAAGGAATTTTTTTCCCTTCATAAATTTGGTGGGATTTTTTGCCTTCCTCTGGATCAACAGTTAGGCAGGAAATAAGGGATATTGCTGAGTTGGGTTGGACTGGATGGGAAGTATGTCTTTATTCAACCCCAATCATTTCCTATACTATATATACTAAGCACATGCTGTGCTAGAAACGTGTGCTACTATTGGCCAAGGTTCCAGAACAAGGTGGGGAGGGATAAAGCAAGTGCTGATCATTATTCAAGGCTAAGTGCAGAAGTTCAAGGTAAGTCACTGGGAAATACCCTAGAAATTGAAGTTTCATTCCTGACTACTTAATTGGGAGGGGGGTGGGGAAAGGACTATAATTGTTCTTTAAGGACATGATTGTCCTTACAGGGTAGGATGCGTGGTTCTAAAGTAGCCATAATGGGCAGATGTTCTTCCGAAGAACCATCAAAGTTTCCCACCTTGAGCCGCAAATTTCAAAGGAAAATCTGCAGAGAGAGAGGACCTAAGATGAACAGTTCAATATTGTCGAGACGTCGATCGGAAAAAAACAGAAAATGGTTTTCGATATTTGAGAGATTCGATCGAATTTACTGAATCGCCCATGTGTGTGGTGTGTGTGTGGGGGTTGGGGTGGATTTAAGTCTTTTGCTTTATATAAACTCCTTACTCTTCCTTATAAACAATGTGGTAAGTTTATCAATGTGGTTAAGTTTGTCCCAACAGCTAGAGCTAAGTACTGTGTCTTACTGTGGTCCCAGTCGAGACTGTAAAACTACATTAGTGTTGCCATAGTGGTCTACTCTATAGCTGATTGGTTGCATGTGTTGGTGTTTTTTATTTAGGCAGTTGCAGCTCCAAGGATGGGTGGTATCTGAAAACCTCAGGAGAAATAATATTCCCGGAAAGGCCTCAGTAAAACTTACAAGAACGACGAGTGAGTATGTGGCTTTACATGTACAATCTGGGGCTGCAATTACCACCAGGGGCGCTTGTGATTGCAGGGTGGCTTTCCCTACTGTATCCACGTCATTTACTGCATTTCAAGTTTTTAAAAAGACATCTGACATCCCCTGTGGTACAGTTATCATTATAAACAGGTCATGTTAATTGGATTACTCAGATTTCAAATTATCCTATTATTAAAAATGGGTGTGGTTTGAGGTGTGATCTGGTTATCTATACGCTAAATAATCGAATTTTATAAACTTGTACCTTAGATATAGAAAGATCTCACTGCTCCAAAACTGTTTTCAGATTTAAATCTGAGCTGTAGATCTGAGAAATCTCGTTTTGAAATCACAGCATTTAGAGGGAAGGCCTGTCCCTCAAAAGCCAAAATTATAATATGTTCCCATCCCTGACCTCTTACTAGGATCTTTAGCTGCCTGCCAGCGCCCTTTCTGCAACAACTGAGGGAATCAAGCAGAGAAAAGAAAGAACAGGGGGAAGAGGGAGATGTGTAAGCAGAGCAGGGTCCATGGTTGAGGCTGTGCAGAATATAAGTGTCGCAGACACTACAAGGAGGCAGTGAGTAAGGGAGGGTGGGGAATTAGGAGCAGCACTAACATTAATAATTTAATGACAAAGCAATCACTGATAAATATGTGATTATCACCATTTTACTTCTCTCCGTAGTTTCAGATAATGTAAAGGTGTTTGAGTGAGTATAGCGACCCTTTAAGGGCATGGGTTAAAGGGCCAGGACCTGCTAGATTAGGAACTCCAGAAACCAGCCGAATAAATGATAAAATCCTTTCAGACTTATTTCTATTTAATTCTCCTTTAACTTTGTACCAACCTGTATTTGTTCATTTTAACCTTTCATCTCTTTGGATCTGCACGTGGCATTTCAATATGCCCAAACACTTGCACATTATGCTGCAATTCTCCCATTGTGACGTGGACACCTGATGTTTCCTGAATCACGATTATCTCTCCATTATACCACTGACGGGAGATTTCTTGGTGGGTAATAAAAAAACAAACAAACCAAGGACACATTGTTACAAAACTAGACGTGTTCAGGAATAAAAAACCTTTTATACCTTCTAGGGATGGAGTTGTGTTAGGGCAATATAAAGTCCTAACTACCCCCCCCCCCCCAGATAATACCCAGCGTGAGGGACAAAACTGTAGATCCTCTCTTTGAGTTTACTCTAATGTCCCATACCAGGCTGTCAAGTCCGGTTTGTCATGGACTGTTCCCGGGGGGATTTGATGGGCTTACATACACTATAGTTCATTAAAGGGCATGTCCACCCCCGTAACTACATTCTCCCCACTACTGGCCCCACTGTGTAGAGTTTAAAAATCCTACCTTACATCCCAGCTCCAAATGGTTCTCCTGAATGTCTGCCCAAAGTCCTAGGAAGTGAAAGACCAGGGAGCCTGGCAGGGAGGGAAAATGTTTCTGCTCTCAGGTGTCCTCTGAGAGGTTTCTGGCTTGCTCAGTGTAAGTGTGAATCAGATCACTCAAAAGGGCGATCCCATGTATACAGAACTTCAACCATTTTCTGTCAATTCCTCTATGAGCAGGAAAAAACAACTTTTATACTGCTGTAACTTTGGATAGACTGCAGCTAGAAGCATGATCCTGGACTGACTGGAGTCATTTTAAAGGTAGGAGTGTGGCTCTTTTAATTAAGGACACTTTTATGGAGACCACAGTTCCCCTTTAATCCTCTGGATTCCAAAGCCTCATGAATGAAGTATCTACACTGGACTATACTTGGGAGCCTACTGGTGCCTGTCATTTGAAGCTGTCTTTATTGATTTCTACAGGATCTTTCTGTGGGTTTGAGATTCCTTCACCAGTTATTAGCTCCACAAACGTGATGCACATAGCTTTCCACGCAGACGCACACGATAATTACGGTGGATTCCGTGCAGCCATCACGTTTATAAGCAGATCAAGTAAGAAAACATGTCTACTCATATTCTAGCAAAGAACCACCCCCTTTCTGTCCGACCAGAGGCTCCTCCCATTTCCCACCTAGACTCGTGTTAGAGAAGGAGGCAGGCGGACTGGAGTGTCAGTCATTGCACTAGAGGTTCTTTGGCCACATGTTAGAGAGAAAGTGGGAGCAGGACGACTGTGCCCAGGTTTAAAATCCTGCTCAGGGTGCAGTGATCCCAGGGTTGGACTGGTCCCAGCCCTTTCACCCATGAAAACAAAGAAAACAGTTCATTTTTATATACAGAGCCAAAGGAACAGTCGTAAAAACAAATAATAAACATAAGGAACAAACAGGGGCACTTCTAGGGTTTTGGTGCCTGAGCCAACCCTTTGAGAGCCCATGATTATTTCCAGGCGTGGCACAAAGGTATTTTAACAGTTCCCCAGACAGTCAATTAGCAATAATGTAAATGACTAGAAACAGACATGACATCCCTTTCTCAAACAGCTTGTGGTGCCTCTACCATATTCCTCCTTTCTGGTTTTTGTTACTTTTTTATAGCCTGTGCTATACATGTTGGTTGGACTGTACCTGCCTGATATCATGTCATGGTACTCTTTAAGCAGGGCCCTAACCAACCCAACTAGTGTAACCTTGCCTAACAAACTAAAGCTAACCTAACCATATACCATATATACTTGAGTATAAACCGCCCCGAGTATAAACCGAGGTACCTAGTTTTAGGGAAAAAAGTAGGAAAACCACACTGACCCGAGTATAAACCGAGGGGGTAGTATTTGCCACTAAAGATGTTTAGAAACTACAACTCCCAGCATGCTTATTGCTGGGAGTGTTAGTTTTCAAAAATCTTAAGTTGCAAATACATACAATAGGAGTAAAACCTTCTTTATTTGTGCATACGTATGCACAAATATAGGAGGATTTACCCCTATTGCAAGTATTTGCCACTTAAGATGTTTTAAAACTAAACTCCCAGCAATTAAGCATGCTGGGAGTTGTAGTTTTCAAACATCTTGAGTGGCAGATACTTGCAAATAGGGGTAATCCTCTATATTTGTGCATACAGTATGCACAAATAAAGAAGGTTTTACTCCTATTTGTATGTATTTGCCCCTTAAGTGTGTCCCTGTGTAAATAGTAAATGTAAAAATTAAATGTTTCCCCTACCTTGTCTGGCGGCCACGCGATCCGCAACCTCGCTCCACAGCCTCTGCGCATCCGGGGGATGTCACTACCCGGCGCCTCTCACTTTGCGGCGCCGGGTAGTGACATCATCTGGATGCGCAGAAGCTGTGGAGTGAGGATGCGGAATCGCGCGGCCGCCGGACAAGGTAGGGGAAACATTGACTCGAGTTTTTTTAAAGCCTGAAAACCTCGGTTTATACTCAAGTATATACGGTAAAATGATTTTAATAACCATTTAAGGAGGAAAAAGCAATTTTCTTGACCGGTCAAGAAAAAACATTTTTTCCCCATCACTGCCTGTCTGCCGCCTTTCTTCTTCAGTTACAAATAGGAGTAAGACAGCCACTTAAATGTTTTAAAAAAGGCAAATAAAAAGTTAAAGTGGGCCCCTTAATGTTCTTGGTGGGCCCTTGATCTTTGTTCCTGATGGGCCCCAAAACCCCAGTCGACCCTGGGCGATCCACCCCCAAAATAGAAGCCTAGTGCACACCCAATCGAATTGCTTACATTTTGTAATACCATTGTATTGCCCGCCTTCTCTGGATAAATTAAAGCAATTGGTCCTTATATTTTAAGGCCAGCAACCACAGTCAAGGTTTGCTGTAATCTGCTGGGTCCTAACTTTTAGCCTTTTTACCTTAGTAACTTTTACTTTCTTAGGAGACATTGTTATTGCAGTGACTTCTGTGCCCAAGCGATGTCATCTAAAAACCATCTGATGGACGGATATTATAGAATATCCTCCATCACATATTGTGGGGTTCTGTAGTTTTATCCATTCTTCTCCGTTTCTCCAGAAGGGGCCTGCGGAACATCTCTGATAAACCCAGATCATTACACAGCATCCGTAAAGGGGAAGAAGCTGTTTCACACTCTTGGCCGTGGGTGGCCAGCGTACAGTTTTGCGCTGGACTGTGTGTGATGGGACAATTATTGAAGAAACCTGGATCCTCACCTCAGCAAGTTGTGTCTATGATAGGTGGGTGACGGAAAGATACAAGGTACCCTCTTTCCAATGTTCATAGTTAGGGATGTCTCTTCACAACTGTTGTCCCGTCTTTTGTTTTTTTTAATTAAAAGTTCATTTTATCGTTTAAATGGCATGTTCACCCCCCAAAACTAACTAGGGCTAATCAAAAATATTTTCTCCCTCTCCCCAGCATTTCAAAAGTTTCTGCCTCCTCTTCAAGCTCTCAAGCTTTTTTGCTCATTACAGATGCTCAGATGAGGCAGGTAGGGGAATACATTCAGTCATTGGCGTGATGTCATCTGTTACACCCATGACTGAGCTGCTGCTAACTGGAAAGTAGCCAGGAAGCAAAAATATGATAACAGAACACCAGGCAGTATTTCAGGTTAGTAGGTACACACACAGTGACAATAAAGCCCCAAATACCGTGGATTGATGGTATTGGGGCGGTATCGTCACGGTGTAGTACTTTTCAGAACGATCGCCAATTCAATGAACATTACCATCAGCCTTCCTCAGCGCTGGCGTCTTCCTGTACTAAAATATAGACAGTCGGCTGCAGTCATGGGAAACATCCAGTTCCAAACTTTCTCCCTATGTTGTGTATATGGTGTGTACGTGGTGTGTACGTGGTGTGTACGTGGTGGTAGTGATGTGTACGTGATGTGTACGTGATGTGTACGTGATGTGTACGTGATGTGTACATGGTGTGTACATGGTGTGTACATGGTGTGTACATGGTGTGTATATGATGTGTACATGGTGTGTACATGATGTGTATATGATGTGTACATGGTGTGTATATGATGTGTATGGTGTGTATATGATGTGTATATGGTGTGTACATGGTGTGTTACATGGTGTGTAAATTGGTGTGTACATGGTTGGTGTACATGGTGTGTACATGGTATGTACATGGTGTGTACATGATGTGTATATGATGTGTTTAATGGTTGTGTATATGATGTGTATGATGTGATATGATTGTGTATATGATGTGTATATGATGTGTTATATGTTGTTATGTGGTTATGAGGTGTTATGTATGTGTGTATATGAGTGTAAGGGTGGGTATTGATGTGACATGGTGTGTATTATGTGTATATGATGTGTACATGGTGGTATATGATGTGTATTGATGTGGAATGGTTGTATATGATGTGTACATGGTGTGTATATGAGGTATATGATGTGTACATGGTGTGTATATGATGTGTACATGGTGTGTATATGATGTGTACAGGTGTGTTATGTGTGTATATGATGGTACATGGTGGTATAGATGTGTATATGGTGTGTATATGATGTGTACATGGTGTGTATATGATGTGTATATGATGTGTACATGGTATGTATATGATGTGTACATGGTGTGTACATGATGTGACACTTAAAGGGCAAGTTAAGGAGTATGGTGTGGAGAGTAGCAACAGAAAAACACACAGCATATACAACAAATACACACAATACACACAGTATATACACCCATTACAATCATATACACCATACATACAATGTACACAGCATATACACACCATATACACAGTATATATGCAGCAAATACGCACCATATAGGCACCATATATACGCCATATACACATCTATACACAGTATATACAAAGCCATACATACCATATACACAGCATATATGCTGTGTATATGGTGTGTATATACTGTGTATATGATGGTTTATGCTGTGTAGTGTGTGTATATACTGTGTATGTGCTGTGTACATGGTGTGTATATGATGTATATGCTGTGTATGATGTGTATAGTGTGTATATGTGTGTATATGATGTGTATATGGGGTGTATATGGTTGTGTATATGATGTGTATATGATGGTATATGATGTGATATGATGTGTATATGATGTGTATATGAGGTGTATATGGCTGTGTATGATGTGAATGGTGTGTTATATGATGTGTATATGATGTGTACATGTGCTGTGTCATGGCTGTGTATATGATGTGTATTATGGTGTGTATATGATGTGTATATGGTGTGTATTGAGGTGATGTGTGTATATGATGTGTATATGATGTGTATATGGATGGTACATGCTGTGTAATGTGTGTATATGATGTGTATGGTGTGTATATGATGTGTATTGATGTATATGATGTGTATAGAGTGTGTATGTTATGTGTATATGGATGTGAATGATGTGTATATGATGGTATATGATGTGTATATGAGTTGTATATGATGTGTACATGGTGTGTACATGGTGATGTATATGATGTGTATATGATGTGTATAGTGATGTGGTATATGATGTGTATATGATGTGTACATGCTGTGTATATGATGTGGTATATGATGTGTATATGATGTGTATATGATGGGTATATGATGTGTATATGATGTGTACATGCTGTGTATATGATGTGATATGATGTGTATATGATGTGTATATGATGTGTTATATGATGTGTATATGTGTGTACATGTGTGTTGTATAGATGTGATATGATGTGTACATGCTGTGTATATGATTGTGTATATGATGTGTATATATGTGACTGGTGTGATATTGAGTGTGTATATGATGTGTATATGATGTGTATATGATGTGTATATGATGTGTACATGGTGTGTATATGATGTGTATATGATGTGTATATGTGTGTATATGATGTGTACATGGTGTGTATATGATGTGTATATGATGTGTATATGATGTGTATATGATGTGTATATGATGTGTATATGATGTGTATATGATGTGTAATGGTGTGTACATGGTTTGTATATGATGTGTATATGGTGTGTACATGGTGTGTATATGATGTGTATATGATGTGTATATGATGTGATATGATGTGTACATGGTGTGTATATGGTGTGTATATGATGTGATATGATGTGGTACATGAGTGTGTATATGATGTGTATATGTGTGTATGGATGTGTATATGATGGGTATATGGTGTTGTATATGATGTGTACATGATGTGACATGTGTGTACATGCTGTGTATATGATGTGGATATGAGTGTATATGATGTGGTATATGAGGTATATGATGTGTATATGATGTGTAATGATGTGTACATGATGTGTATCTGGTGTGTATATGGGTGTGTACATGGGTGTGTAATGATGTGTATGATGTGATAATGATGTGTATATGATGTGTAATGATGTGTAATGATGATGAATTGGTGTGGAATGGTGTGTATATGATGTGGTATATGTGTGTATATGATGTGTATATGATGTGTATATGATGTGTATATGATGTGATATGGTGTGTTATATGGTGTATATGGTGTGATATGATGTGTATGATGTGTATATGAGGTGGTATATGATGTGTGTATATGGTGTGTATTGATGGTGTGATATGAGTGTGTATATGATGTGTATATGATGTGTATATGATGTGTATATGGTGTGTATATGATGTGTATATGAGGTGTATATGATGTGTATATTATGTGTATATGATGTGTATATGATGTGTACATGGTGTGTATATGATGTGTATATTATGTGTATATGATGTGTATATTATGTGTATATGATGTGTATATGGTGTGTATATTATGTGTATATGATGTGTATATGATGTGTATATGATGTGTATATGATGTGTATATGATGTGTATATGATGTGTATATGGTGTGTATATGATGTGTATATGATGTGTATATGATGTGTATATGATGTGTATATGATGTGTATATTATGTGTATATGATGTGTATATGGTGTGTATATTATGTGTATATGATGTGTATATGGTGTGTATATGATGTGTACATGGTGTGTATATTAAAAAAGTTTTTTTTTTTTAACCCTGAACCCGACACAGGTACACACACCTGGACAATGACTCCTCCTGTGTAAGGAGACTTTCCCCCGTCGGTAACTTCCTCCCCCTGTGATTGGCTTATTAAGAGGAATGTTTATCATCACTACCTTGTTATTAAAGCGTTTCGCTCTCTTCCTACCGAGGCTACAGCCTCATCATCGTGTCCAATAATAAAGGGAAGGAGCAGGTGTAATAACACAATTTACCGTGTTTACCGTTTCATGCCAGTTCAGTGCAATCATAGGTGCACATGTCTACATGGCCAAGTCTGTGCAGAGCTACTGTTCCTTTTATCTGCTATGTACAAGGGGAATATGGGAGAGGAGAACAGGCCTTATCGGTGAAGAATAACCATCTACAGCCATCATGGTTGCTGCCTCCAGCAATCCTATAATCCTGCAGCTTTATCATCCATTAAAATCAAAGAACGAAAGGTTAAAAGGGCAAGTCCCTCCCCCAAATAAAATAATCACATCCTCAATCTCCCAAAACTTCCACAACAGTTTTGCACCAATCAATCTGGCATTCAATTGTGCCATCAGATTGCTCGGGATTTGGAAGGAAAATCAATGTGTATCTAACGGATCTTTTCCCAGTTGTAGGTGATTTGCAGACAACTGAATGTGCCGGTAAATCTAGATCAGATTGTTCATATTTCTACATACGGAGATTAATAACCGTACCCTCTGTACTCCTGACCGACACCTGATTACCGAATGGCACATCGCTGTGGAATGTTATTGGCAGGGATCTGCCTAAGAGACAAAAAGAATAAAAAGAAGTCCCTAAGGCATTATGGGAATGGATAAAGAATGGCAGAATGTGCTAATTCTGCATAAAGCCGTCACCTTCATTCCCTCTATAAATAGGGAAAAGGAAACGGCCACGTTATGTTCTTGTTAACCATTTCCATGCCAGTGGATATTATGTCACGTTATTTACTTTATAGTACTTTATGCACTAGTGCATGTTTGTTAAATAGTTCAGGTTTTTTTCCTATTAACAGATTCCTTATTTTGCAACTAGCACATAACCAGACGTTACATTGCACAGATCTATCCACTTTTGGCTATTGGTTTTATACACTTTCTTGTGATCACGGCCCATTTCCCAGGATGCACCACTTCCTAACAGTAATGTCTACTGATTGGCTGATTGGGGAATCAGAGGCCCTTTTTATAAAAAGCGTGTGTATTCCTGCTGCACTTCCCTATAAAAAACTAGGGCTTGTTGTGAAATGTTTTCTACCAGTTTTAAATAAACATTACACCATCTCTCACTGCATGTGGAGTATGAACACTTACCGTCTTGAGTGCCTCTTTCTTGAGAGTTACCAGTAACCTATTAACGTGAGGATACGTCTATAAACCAGGTATTACAGCTCGCCATTCTCTACATACCAGTGCTGTGTCCAAATAGAGTGGGCATGGCACAGCGTTTTCCAACTCTTACTGATCAGATAGCCATTTTAGCACTTCTGGCCGTGCTGTTAATCATCAGCAACCAATCGGATGTTACCTTCTTACCGGTCTACCCAGGTTAGAAAACAAAACCTGTAAACATTTGAATGGAAGCTGCAGACTAAGAGAGACGAACAAACTGGTGCACGTCCTATTAAATAAGCCCATTACTCTTTTCACCGTTTAACACTTCCCGAAGCAGGTTGACCAGTCGTAACTTCTACAGTGCTAAAAACTGAATAAGGCTTCACTCAACCTGATCGCTCACTCAGACACAAAGACTGCATTCCTTACTAGAGATTCCCTGTAATTGGGAATAGGATTCCCATCCATAACACTCTCTTTCAGGATCAGTTAAGATGTAAGTTAGCCTGCTGGACAGAGGGAAATGTGGAATTTGCTTCCTTTGGGTCATGTAACACACGGGGAATTTACAAACGGTGGCTTTGGGCTAAATCCCGTCTGAAAGCCACACTAACCACGCACCAATATTTACAGTCATTGCGTGTGACATTTTCAGCGCCAGTAAATAGTCGTCATTAAAGAAACGCAAAAGATCCACAAAATAGAGATTAACCTGAAGCCACAATTAGAACCTTAAACCAAATCCAAGCGGAGATGGTGCCTTTAGCATTTAAATCTAGAGATGCAGAAGAATCACTTACTCTAAAGATTCAATGAGTTTCCTGGGGTCCACAGGCGGAGGATACACAATCTCTTCGGTGTTTTTGCGGTCGCGGTTTGCATACGCGGTGGATACGTGAACGAAAACTTCCAGTTTCTTCATTTTCTGAGCCAGGTGAAGAAGTTGTCGTGTCGCAATAACATTCAACTGCATCGCATCCCTGCAAAGAACCCAACGAATCACAAATAATAAAAAGCAAACGGTAACAAATATTGTCTAAAGCTGGGCACACACATTAACAGGCCAATCCCATTGGTACGACGGGATTGGTCCATTTTTGGTAATGTGCGTACCGGACCCAACATTCTCTTCCGTCACCAAAAATGTACCAAGTCCTGAACGATCTCCCCTGTACATAATATAGAGACCGTCCAGGACTGTGTGTAGCCAGATCTTTACCAGATGACGGAATCTTACAGATTGGCCCTGTGTGTGCCCAGTTTAAGGCCAATCTAATCTTCTGTCCCTGGGAATAAAAAGCCGTTGAAAATCCTGTGCATTGGAAACCAAACCCCTCACTGGCAATATACTAATTAGACAACTCTCCATGAATGAACTAGCCGAATAATAAAATGGAACGTTACCTAAGTGACTCATTGAAGCGGATAGTAGCTGCACCGTGGAAAACGATATCAATGGACTCCATTGACTTGTCTTGGTCTTCCTTGGTTAAACCCAGTTCCGGCTGCGTCAGTTCACTGCTGATGGCGATAACTTTCTCAGCACATCCTGGCTGCTCGTCCCTTAACCTGTCAAACAGCTTGAGAAAGAAACATGCACAATAATTACCATCTATAAGGAGCAGATCCAAAATATTGGATGGTATTTACCCAGCTATACGGGTGAAAGGGGCAGTACGGGTGAACATTCCAGGCTGTTCCATTAAGTGCCGATTAAAACTATGTACCCTTTGTCTAATTGGAACCAAACATACAGAGGGATAAAGATGAAAAGTCCAATTAATGGTAAACACCATGAAAAAGAATTACAAAGCTGTAAACTGTCCCAATGTAATGTTTAAAAACGTGCCCAGCCATCTGTGTACTGGTTATTCATTATAACTGTATTTAGAGGCGGTGAGAACCATACACCGTGTATTATTAATGCAGGGCATATACATGTCCGACAATAGGTAAAAGCACCATTCAATCCGCATTGAAAACAAGGAATTCAACGTGACAGAGTACGGGGAGATTAACTGGAAATATTCCCGAATTACCGCAAATCCCCGAACCGATTCCAGTCGCAGATCTCCGCTTACGGCCTTTACACTCAGATTTCCAGATAAACGTTTACATGACAATATATCAGAACCACTTGCAGGTGGATTCAAACATCAAACGTGATTTACGGACAAGTCCAACCAATTTTGCTGAAAACTCCTAAATCTTGATTTATTCAACCATATCAAGCCTGGTGATTGATTTGGTTGATAGATTAGCCCATATAGATCAGGCTTTACGGCCTGTCCCATTTGTGTGATGGGTTTTATTTAGAAGATGGTCTTGTGAAA
Source organism: Hymenochirus boettgeri (assembly GCA_019447015.1). Lineage (NCBI taxonomy): Eukaryota > Metazoa > Chordata > Amphibia > Anura > Pipidae > Hymenochirus > Hymenochirus boettgeri. The sequence goes on from JAACNH010000378.1 coordinate 214,876, forward strand.
GGATTTCGTGCAGACTGATTCCTTTATCAATGATTCCCGAGTCTCTTACCAGGATCAGATGTTCTAAAAAAAGATACACTAAGGCTGAGGCCACATTACAACGCGTGCGATTCCGGTGCAGTGACGCATCTGCACTATTTTCCATTATGGAAATGCATGCGTTTTGCGCAAAAAATGGTGAATGGGACGGATGTGCAATTGCATGCGCATTGGAAATCATGGGGATTTTGCGTCCCTGTAGGGCTAGGCCCCACTACCCAGCGTTCGGAGGCGCCCATGAATCGTACGGCGCAGCGCAATCACAATATCACGTGAATCGCTGCGCTTCCTCTGATGTTACCCAAAAACGGTGATCAGATGTTCAGCGAAATCAGGCCAAGACACAGCAAAAGGCAGCAGGCATATTGGGGCCTCACGCATCCACTAACATTAGCGTGCACTAGCGCAACGCAAAACTCTCTCAAAACTGCGTATTGGGGCCTAGCCATAAAACCTCTCAGTAGAGAGTCACTGTCCCCTCCTTTAGCACAGTGAGCTTGAGCATGCTCTGTGTAATTAAGTAAAAATAAAAGCATCAGAACAATCAACAAATCGGCTTTAAAGGGCATGTCCACCATTAAAACAAAAAAGCTAGTCACATGTCAGTTACCTGTCCCCAACCCAAACGGATATATTCAGCTCATTATTAGATGTATTATTGACCAGATATTTAAGCATAAATATTGTCCCCATTCTACCTGCTGCCCCCTCTGCACATGCTCAAGCTTATAAAAAGCTCATTGAGCAGAGGGAGGAGCCAGATACCTTTGCCAGTCTATTAAAGGGCAAAGTCGACATCGAATAAAGCTTAACTACCATTTCACTTTCCCAACCACTATCACTAGCCTGCTAAGCATACAGTCTGGTCTCCTGTACAAAGGTTTACGCCTCCTTCCTGTGATTATGAGCTTGGGCATGTGTAGTGGAGGCATTTACATTGAACCCCATTCTGTCATTGGCTGTGATGTCAGCAATTTCAGCCATGATTAATGAATGGGTGTGTGGAATGGTTGAGGCTGCTGTACATAGTTCCATAAATGAAAATAGGAAACATGAAGATTATACCGGTACCTAAAATAAAGACTTTGTCTGTCTTCAACCAATGTGTAAATATTGCACAAACACTCCAGGAAGTGAAGGCACACACTGCCAGTTAAAATAACCATTCGGCTCGATGGAACAATGTGCAAGTCTCAACAAAAAGAAGAGACTTAAAAATAGGAAGAAAACGTCAAAGGAAACGTCCTTAATCTCTAATAATCCAACCGCTGCACACACGGCTAGATCTAAATCTGAAACAGCTCTTGGCATTTTCGTGTTAACAACTGGCGACCCAAAGGTTGGAGGTGCCCAGGGTGTTTTTTCTATCAGTTATGAATAAGCAGGTTCATCATGTGTTAGCAGATCATCTGATCAGAGACGGAAACAATTAATGTAATTAAAAGACCTGCGCTAATTGCAAAGAGATTTTTATAAAGTATTTAACAGGGTTATTCCCTGTACATTGGCTGCCAACCCCCCCTGGACATCAGGCAACCAGTACCCCTGCAGGTGTTAATGGAAACTACAAATCCCAGAATTCCCTACAGCCAGCGCCTGGGGTGTAACTGTGAGTAGCAGAGACCGGAAACTAGTAACCTCCAAATGTAAATGGAAAAACAAATCCCAGCATTCACTGCTGCCATCCATGGGGTGTAACTGTGAGTAGCAGAGACAGGAAACTAGTAACCTCCAGATGTAAATAAAAACTACAAATCCCAGCATTCCCTGTTGCCATCCCTGGGGTGTAACTGTGAGTAGCAGAGACCGGAAACTAGTAACCTCCAGATGTAAATGGAAACTACAAATCCCAGCATTTCCTGCTGCCATTCCCTGGGCCCGGTGTAACTGGGTGTAGCAGTGACCGGGAACTAGTAACCTCCAGATGTAAATAAAAACTACAAATCCCAGCATTCCCTGTTGCCATCCCTGGGGTGTAACTGTGAGTAGCAGAGACAGGAAACTAGTAACCTCCAGATGTAAATGGAACTACAAATCCCAGCATTCCCTGCTGCCATCCCTGGGGTGCAACTGTGAGTAGCAGTGACCGGGAACTAGTAACCTCCAGATGTAAACGGAATCTACAAATCCCAGCATTCCCTGCTGCCATCCATGGGGTTTAACTATGAGTAGCAGTGACAGGGAACTAGTAACCTCCAGATGTAAATGAAAACTACAAATCCCAGCATTCCCTGCAGCCATCCCTGGGGTGTAACTGTGAGTAGCAGTGACAGGGAACTAGTAACCTACAGATGTAAATGAAAACTACAAATCCTAGCATTCCCTGCTGCCATCCATGGGGTTTAACTATGAGTAGCAGTGACAGGGAACTAGTAACCTCCAGATGTAAATGAAAACTACAAATCCCAGCATTCCCTGCAGCCATCCCTGGGGTGTAACTGTGAGTAGCAGTGACAGGAAACTAATAACTTCCAGACGTGAAAACTACAACTCCCAGCATCCCCTTTAAGCACACTACACCAGTAGGGGATTCTGGCATTTGTTGTTTCCATGAACACCCAGAGGGCCACTGTTTGCTAAGCCCGGGGGTAAGTCCATATGGTGTGGTAGGTGGTGTCAGTTGGTTGGAGACATTCCCTCCCTCATACACCTCACTGTCCAGGTGTTGTGCAGGTGTCCGCAGTGCTCCAGCTCTGTCCAGTCTGCCCGGTCACCCCGCCCCCTTCATGTTCCCAGTTGTTTGAAAGGAGGGGCGGAGCATTCCAGCCATGTGATCAGTCACATGATGGGGCGGAGGAAGTGCAGTTCAGCATTTTGCAGGAAAGAACTGGAGGTGGGCGTGTCAATGTGTGTGGAGTCCCCTCCCCGGGCGCAACATGAATTTGTTTCCCAGTGAAGTGCGTTTATTCCTGGGCAGTTAACGTGCACATGACAGACACCAACAATATAAACAGGGAGAAGGGCAACTGCCAAATGGGTCTAGACTAAAGGCCAAGTTCACCGTAACACTAAGGCCTATATATCTTCCTCTTTACGAGCTCGCACAGATGAGGCAGCAGGTGATCTGAATAATCATTATATCAGTTTTACTGTTGGAGGTGAACTTGGCCTCTGAGATGAGTATACAGTTATATTTATCACACAGTAATAGTAAGATACACAGTTACTACTGTGTATCTGTGACTTAGAACTACAACTCCCAGCATTCCCGGTGTCCGTTACACCCGCTTACATCAGGGGAATTCAGGGGGGTTGTACTTTTCAAACCCAATGGAAAGGCTTTTACGCAGGGGCAGATAATTCATCTTGGCCAACCGTTCGCCACTATCGACCAAGCCAAATTAGTGACCGACCGTGCAGTCCACAGGAGACCAAATGATTGGCTGTAGTTTACCAACATGTCCGATTTAGACAAAAGGACGTGTACGTAGCCGTCGGCTACTGGTTGCCCATCCCTGACTATTATAACGTGTGATTGTTGGTACCAATGGCTGCGACTAGGAAGAATAAAACCGTAGATCAATGAAACGTCACAGCTACTTGAACTAATGTCGGGAAGATAAACAGAGCCTATCGCAGTCAACACCAATCTACTGATTACCACTGACAACATTGCAGTCCCATAGATTGTAAGGTGAAAGAGACGCAGTAAATATAATCCCAGATAAGAAACAGTCTATAAATACACAGACAGATAAGATGGGTTAAGGAATCTGTATACCAAGCTATGGATCCGTCTGATATGTTCGTACCGAGGGAATTGTGCATTGTAACTACAGAACTAAAACACATTATTATATTAAACCACCAATAACCTGCAATACACCATTGCATAAATGGAACCCATTGGATAAAAGTGGACGCCCACACTAATGAGAAAGTGACGATTCCGTCGAGTCCACACAAATGAGACACAAATTCCAGACGCGGATGAACATTTGCCGTCGGCATCGCTCGTTTTCATTCTGAAAATTTCCCTCAGCTGCAGTCGGCCATTGGACTAAAGTATATGGAGTCATATAATAATAATAATAATAAAATAATAATAATATGGAGTCGGCCATAGTTGTGGGAACATTCTCCCAATACAGCAGACATCCCACCCTGCTGGATCTGGCTTCCAGGCAGGGTGGGGAGAAGGGCAGTGGCGTAGCTAGATATCACAGAGCCCCATAGCAAGATTTTAGATGGGGCCCCCCCACATAAAAATTGGTTCGGTGTAGTTCAAACTAACCCGGCCAATCCGAAGCAAGGGTTTTTTAAAGGGCAAGTCCACCCTACTAAGAAAAAATGTACCTCAGGTGGTAGCCCCACAAAACCCTGATTTCATTTTATAAACCTGTTGGCATCTTTGAAAGGTTTAAGTAAACCGAAAATGTGGTTTGTGGGACTGAACATTTTGAGGTAAAAATGTTCATAGGAGGGTGGACATGCCTGCAGGGGACCTGGACGTGGCCCCCTTTGGCTCTGGGCCCTATAGCAACTGCTATGGCTGCTATAGTGATCCCTATGCCCCTGTCGAAGGGGGGGTGTGACGGGCTGATGTGACGTCACTGATGTCACCAAAGGGGCAAAGAGGAGTTAGGGGTGGGATGCGCCATGTGACGTAAATTACATCACATAAGAGGCATGGCTAGGGGCATGACTAGCAAGAGTAGGGGTTACGGAGGCGGACACTTCAGGTAAGTTCGGGTCGCAGGAGTTTGGGGTGGTCTCGCGGGTGTGCGGAAGACTTAACAAAAAATTATGGAGACTCCTGTGACTCCCAGGAGGGGTGGGATACCTGATACTGTGTATATACTGCATATAGGGAGAACACTCCGGACTGTGTGCTCAATTATCTTACAGCTAATTCTGGACTGTAACCGGATTGGCTGAACACTACTACTGGGTGTGACCTGCTGTAACATGTTCCTGCAGTAACCTGGGACTGGGCATGTGTGAAGAACTAAATGGTCAGTGGCCAAACTGTGTGAGACTGGAATGCTGGGAAATTAATCACAAAACCCATGTTAGTAAGGGAAATGTATGGTGGTCTGCCTTCTGATTCCGTGTTCTGAGCCTTTAGTTGTCCTTTAATACACTGTAGTATTACAAAGTAACATTATAAGAGCATTAGAGATATCTATTGCATAAACGGAATCTGAGATGCCCAGATCTCACTTTATATACAAGGACATGTGCTGCAAAGCAAACCTAACCCTGCCCTATTGTTCAGCTTGCTGTCATATCTTATAATCCAATGAGGAATGCTGTCCCTACGCCTCCTCTCTACTGCTGCTCTTTGTGGAAATGTCTTTCATGACTTTGCAAGTTTTCAATAAAGCTCCCACACTAGAAGACATGACCCTAACTGGCAGAATAGATGATTCAATAGGGCAATCCTACTGCTGTACAAATGTTAAAGGGCAACAGGGGCTTCTGGTCAAGTTAGGGTTAAAAACAAACAAACATGCAGCCTTTCCTTTAAAATGAGCCCTGGATCACATCTCTGTTTGCAGCCTGTGAGAAATCATATTGCGGATACTGTTCATACTTCAAGTAGCATGACTGACATCACCTGACCCTCAGCTCCTACTACAACTCCCAGCATTCATCTAGAAACATTGCAATGGCAGAGGGCAGGGAATGCTGGGATGGCTACTCTATATATTCTACTAAAGGTTCCTGCCTGCTTGGATTTTCAGGATTATAGGACTGACTTCTGCCATGCATAAATCTGATTGGCCTGAAAGGGCGTACACTATGTGACACCTGTTTGCTGGGAATAAATATCCAACACATTTTTGAGTGGATTAGTAATATTAAATCCATATGCTGAGTGTTAGCAGAAAGTATCATAGAGGAAATAACATCCATACGAATGTCACATCTACTTCTCTGCCACAGCGGTAAGAATGAGAACACCAAAGCACTTGGCTGAGGCCACACTATGTAAAAAACGTTGTTTTCCTGTCATGGGTAATCACAGGGTTAAATTCATGTTCGGTTGTAAGCTCTGCTTCCTTTCCCATAGCCATTCCCATTTGGTGTTAAGTAGCTGACCTAGCAAGAGGTCTGACTTCAAAGGGGCAAGGTGTGAAGTCCCTGTAATATACATACACTGTTACAGGCTAGTAGGCACCAGCACAGCAGGGAATCTTCTAGTAGAGATTTGAGCAGAAACCAACTGGCAGATCAAAGGTAATTTATATTCCTTAATAATTCAGGATGTAGAATTATTTCATGTTTTCATAAATACCCTCAGTTTATCCAATAATTAATTCTACATTTATAGATACCTGCTATAATATTATAGCCCGAACCAAACTTGGGATATTATCCTTCTTAGGCCTACAATCCCCAAGATATGTCATATTTGGTCTCATTCTGTTGGGTAAACTTAGTTATGGACCATCATGATATTATTTTGAATGTGACATGTATGGTTCACAGATTATGGACTAGAGGGGAATTGGAGATTTAAAACTCCCTCCAAAAATAGGAACCAACCTTCAGGGGCAGAGCCAAGTCCGCCCCCTCTAGAGACCAGACCACTCCCATTTTCTGGCAAAGGATAAAATTGGGAGCCGGGTCTCAGCTCAGGAGTTCGTCATAACATCTACAATAACATCTAGCCAACAGGACGGACCGTATTGGCTTACAGCAGGAACTATTATTTGGACTTTTCCCATATCTGGACTAACAAGTTCTGGACTCTGCTCATGGACATTTCAGATGCCAATTATCTTTAAGTTTTCATTCTTTTATCCATTTCTTACCCTCATCTGTGTTACCGTTTTTATGTTCAGTGAATTACTTTAGTTTTTCTTTATATTTTTCATGCACTATTTTTGTCAACTTGTAATAAAACATTGGGAGAGTCACTTACATTATTCTTGACTGTGATCCCTGCAGTTTATCCTTCCTTGCTAAAAGAGAAAAATCCATATGACATGTTCCAGGTACTAAGGGTGCCGGTTGTTTGCCACCTGGCACTGTACCACGATGTTATAACCAGCTGTTCCATGGTACAGTTCCTGGTACAAGGGGCATATACTATCCCATACATTCCCTATGTAACGTGCCCCAGAGGAAATGATTTATTTGCACAGGAAATGAGCAGATCTAACACAGCAAGTAAAAGCCGACAGGGAGAACACTGGGCCCTGGTTCAACATAGACACCCAAGTTCTTTACCTAGTGGCCTATGCCTAAAAATGCCCCTGCCCCATTTGTATCAAATGCTACGTAATTACCCCGCTGTATAGCAGGTAAAACCTACCTTATAGTCCAAGCTTCTTCCACCGACCAATATTCTGCTACATCCGAAGTCGACTGAAATGACACATTGTACAAATGATCAACAAATGTTGGAGTTAATTTAAAGAAAAACTATGGTATAAAATACACCGTGTTCAGCTTTATAGCCCAGAAACCACTGATAAACATAATATAATCCTTAACCAAAGATAAAATAAAATTTTACCACCATATCCCACTTACTCCCTCTCCCAATGGGACAGACATGCTCAGTCTGTATTGCCCAATAAGAGCATGTAAGAGAAACTGTACACCCAACTATAGAGATACCCAATAGTAACTTACATGGTAGACTTTGCCAAAGAAACCTTTTCCAACATGTGTCTGAAGGGTCAGAATACCTTCAGGGGACTGAAAAATAAAAGAGAGATTCCATGTTAATATTTAGAACATGGACAAGGAAAATCCGGGGGGAGAGATCTCACTTCTTTATATCAGAACCAATCCACAGAACCATGTAACCCAGTGTTTCTCAACCTTATCAGAACCAATCCACAGAACCATGTAACCCAGTGTTTCTCAACCTTTTTATCTGTGGGGACCCCTTGAAACAATGTTCATGTCTCGGGGACCTCTACATAAAATGATGATTATATACAGTATCATTATTTTTCATCAAAAAACCTAATCTATAGAAATATAAATGACAGATCTATAAATACATCTCTATTGAACAAAATGCACTGTAATTCACTCCAGGGTGGGGACCCTTACATTAAAACATTACTTATTGTCATTTATCTCTCAGACATCAATACACCAAACACAGACTTTATACAGAACATTGATAAATATGTAGAAACATATATCTGCATTCATCAAAATTGTGGATCTATACAATTTCTGTCAATGTTTTGAGGACCCCCATGCAACCTCTCAGGGTCCCCTAGGGGTCCCCGGACCCCTGGTTGAGAAACACTGATGTAACCCAATAGTAATGTATCAAGTCCCTACATTAATATGTTCCCATATTAATGTAACTGGTTTGATAATTAGCTGCAGTTTGCTAAAAATAAGCAATACTAAAAATACAAAAAAAAATACTAAAAATGACGATTTTCCCGGTGTTACTGTCACTTTAAATGACCGAGGAACGAGGAAGCCGTAACTACACAGGAAGAATTCATGTAGCACGAACTCCTCCCCCTGCACACATTTCATTTCCCTTATTGGTTCCCGGGTGATTGGGTGCGGGGCAGTTTGAGAGAGAGAGATCCATCCGCATCTGTTCCCCATTGTAACGTCACACAGTGTCCGAGCATCAGAGGAGGTTGTCTGACACTGTCAGTGAGATGCTGAACTTAGAAACCAGCTTGGGAAAGACACTAAAAAAGGCAATGTCTTCTACAAGTGTCTACTCAGAATTTACAGGAATTCGTAACACACTTGTTGGCATTTTTATCTGCAAAAATAAACTTATTTTCAAAATGTCTCGCTATGAATGGAAGCGTTACATACACAACACTAAGGCAGCGACAAGACCAGCGGAAGTGAGTTAGGGCTAGGCTACACTAGCGCGTTTTTCGCACTTTCGCGGTTTGCGTTCGCGCCCACGCTTTTTCTGGGATTTCCGATGCGCGTCCGTTCGTGTTTTGCGGCAAGCATTTTTTCACGCAATCGCCTGCGTTTTTGCTTTATAGATATTGAAAACCGCGAACGCAAACGCGGAAATAACGTGCGATAACGCACAGAAACCGTGCATGCTTGATGCGTTGTAGTGTGGCCTCACCCTTACTCAGAATACTGTTTACTGTTCTGTATTAAAGGGTATGTCCACCCTTAATTAATTTGGCTTGAAAAAGCAAAATTACTGTTCTATCTATTCACTGGGTATCTTAGTTAGTGTGCCTCACCCTTACTCAGAATACTGTTTACTGTTCTGTATTAAAGGGTATGTCCACCCTTAATTAATTTGGCTTGAAAAAGCAAAATTACTGTTCTATCTATTCACTGGGTAATGTAGTTAGAATGTTATACAGGATGGCATTGTGGGTAGGATACAGACAGCTATGTACAACTTTAACTCTTGTAGTGCCCGGGTAGGTATTACAGAGATCGCTGGGTAATGTAGTTAGAATGATACAGGATGGCATTGTGGTGGTAGGAATACAGACAGCTATGTACAACTTTAACACTCTGTAGTGCCCGGGTAGGTATTGCAGAGATCGGGGTAATGTAGTTAGAATGTTATACAGGAGGCATTGTGGGTAGGAATACAGACAGCTATGTACAACTTTAACTCTGTAGTGCCTGGGTAGGTATTACAGAGCACGGGTAATGTAGTTAGAATGTTATACAGGATGGCATTGGGGGAAGGAATACAGACAGCTATGTACCATTTAACTCTTGTAGTGCTGGGTAGGTATTACAGAGATCACTGGGTAATGTAGTTAGAATGTTATACAGGATGGCATGTGGGTAGGAATACAGACAGCTATGTACAACTTTAACCTTGTAGTGCCCGGGGTAGTATTACAGAGATCACTGGGTAATGTAGTTAGAATGTTATACAGGATGGCATTGTGGGTAGGAATACAGACAGCTATGTACAACTTAACTCTTGTAGTGCCGGGTAGGTATTACAGAGATCACTGGGTAATGTAGTTAGAATGTTATACAGGATGGTTGTGGGTAGGAATACAGACAGCTATGTACAACTTTAACTCTTGTAGTGCCTGGTAGGTATTACAGAGATCACTGGGTAATGTAGTTAGAATGTTATACAGGATGGCATTGTGGGTAGGAATACAGACAGCTATGTACAACTTTAACTCTTGTAGTGCCTGGGTAGGTATTAACAGAGATCACTGGGTAATGTAGTTAGAATGTTTACAGGATGGCATTGTGGGTAGGAATACAGACAGACTTGTACAACTTTAACTCTTGTAGTGCCCGGGTAGGTATTACAGAGATCACTGGGTAATGTAGTTAGAATGTTATAAAGGATGGCATTGGGGTAGGAATACAGACAGCTATGTACAACTTTAACTTGTAGTGCTGGGTAGGTATTACAGAGGTCATGGGGTAATGTAGTTAGAATGTTATACAGGATGGCTTGTGGGTAGGAATACAGAAGCTAGTACAACTTTAACTTTGTAGTGCCCGGGTAGGTTTACAGAGATCACTGGGTAATGTAGTTAGAATGTTATACAGGATGGCATTGTGGGGTAGGAATACAGACAGCTATGTACAACTTTAACTCTTGTAGTGCTGGGTAGGTTTTGCAGAGATCACTGGGTAAAAAGCAGTTAATGCTGGAGGTACTGGAAAGGCAGGGGTTTAAAGTTCTGACCTTGGTTTACTAGCAGAGATTCAGACCAGCAAGTAACAATGTCCCATAGAACAAAGTAACAAACTTCATCTGCACCTGCACCTATAGATGGGACAAGAGCAAGTGTCTGCATGGGAACAGATAACGTGGTTTAATTGGTGTTTGTAAGGCTGAGGCCAGACTGCAACGTACAAGGAATCATGCACAAAATCGCGAGCGTTATCGCACATGATTGTGTGCACGATTTTTGTGCATTTTGCCTTTCCTTTTGCCTTGCGTTTTGTGCATTCATTTTTTCCGTTTTGCGTTATGGAAACGCACGCGTTAACGCACCAAAAATGGTGAACGCATGCGTTATTAAAACGCCAATGGACGCGCAATCACAGGCATCGGAAATCGCAGGAATTTTCGTCGTTCCCGCTATTTCCATTTTAGCGAAAATCGTGGGCGCAATCGCAAGCGAAAAAAATTTGTGTGCAAACGTGCAAAAAACGCGCTACTGTGGCCTCATCCTTAATCCTTTGGCTATAATGATCTATGGGAGGTGGATGATTCTAGTGATGTTAAAGGAACTGTAAACTCAACATTTGAAGTCTTTGCCCTCGTTGTATTATTCACAGGGATGAGAACGATTATTCTACCCTCCTGCGAATAAAATTTTGCTCAGGGGACCGGGAACTTACCTCCGCTCCGCTCGCAACCGCTTCTGCACAGAACAGCTGCTCTGTCCGATCGTGCGCCCTATCTCTTGTAGTGGCGCGCATGCACCTAAGAGAGCGCGCAGGGTCGGGACAGCGGTGTTTAGAGCAGGAGCGGCTGCGAGGGAGGTAAGTTCAGTGTCCCCGAGCAAAAAATTATTCACAGGGAGGGAGAAGAGAATAATCGTTCTCACCTCCTGAAACTATACAAACGGGGGAAAAGACTTCAAATGTTTTGTATGGGGTTTACTGTTCCTTTAGGAACAATCTACTACTAGATGAGGTTCAGCTAGAATACAGCTGGTATTGTGGACCTCAAGATTACTGATATTTGAAAACTCTGAAACAGCAAAGTGCAGACTATACAGTTTAGTCTGCATATGGTATATACAGTTTGTCTGCAGTGATTGGTATATACAAGTTTGTCTGCAGTGATTGGTATATACAAGTTTGTCTGCAGTGATTGGTATATACAAGTTTGTCTGCAGTGATTGGTATATACAAGTTTGTCTGCAGTGATTGGTATATACAAGTTTGTCTGCAGTGATTGGTATATACAAGTTTGTCTGCAGTGATTGGTATATACAAATTGGTCTGCAGTGATTGGTATATACAAGTTTGTCACATGATTGGATAATACAAGTTGTCCACAGGATGGAATATACAAACTTGCCCACATTGATTGGTATATACAAGTTTGCGCACAGTGATTGGTATATACAAGTTTGTCTGCAGTGAGTGTTGGTATATGCAAGTTTGCTCACACTGATTGGTATATACAAGTTTGTCCACAGTGATGGAATATACAAACTTGCCCAATTGATTGGTATATACAAGTTTGCGCACAGTGATTGGTATATACAGTTTGGTGCTGATTGATTAGTATATGCAAGTTTGTCTGCAGTGATTGGTATATACAAGTTTGCGCACAGTGATTGGTATATACAAGTTTGGTCGAATTGATTAGTATATGCAAGTTTGCTCGCAGTGATTGGTATATACAAGTTTTGCTCGCAGTGATTGAAATATACAAGTTTGCTCGCAGTGATTGAAATATACAAGTTTGCTCGCAGTGATTGGTATATACAAGTTTGCTCGCAGTGATTGAAATATACAAGTTTGCTCGCAGTGATTGGTATATACAAGTTTGCACACAGTGATTGGAATATACAAGTTTGCACACAGTGATTGGCATACACAAGTTTGTCCACAGTGATTGGTATATACAAGTTTGCCCGCATTGATTGGTATATACAATTTTGCTTGCAGTGATTGGTTTGTGCAAGTTTGCTCATAGTGAATGGTATACACAATTTTGGTCTCAGTGATTGGTACATACAATTGTGCTCGCAGTGAGTGGTATATACAAGTTTGCTCAAAGTGATTGCTATATACAAGTTTTATCGCAGTGATTGGTATATACAAATTTGCTCGCAGTGATTGGACATACAAGTTTGCCTGCACAGTGATTGGTACATACAAGTTTGCGCACAGTGATTGGTATATAACAAGTTTTCTCAAAGTTATTGGTTTATCCAAGTTTGCTCATAGTGAATGGTATACACAATTTTGGTCTCAGTGATTGGTACATACAATTTTGCTCGCAGTGAGTGGTATATACAAGTTTGCTCAAAGTGATTGGTATATACAAGTTTTCTCGCAGTGATTGGTATATACAAATGTGCTCGCAGTGATTGGTACATACAAGTTTGCTCACAGTGATTGAAATATCCAAGCTTGCTCGCAGTGATTGGTATATACAATTTGCTCGCAGTGATTGGTATTAAAAGTTTGCCCAAAGTGATTGGTATGTACAAGTTTGCGACAGTGATTGGATATACAAGTTGTGAGTGAATTTGGTATGTACAAGTTTGCTCACAGTGATTGGTATATACAAGTTTGCTCACAATGATTGGTATACACAAGTTTGCTCACAGTAATTGATATATAAAGTATGCAAACAGTGATTGGTATATACAAGTTTGTCCACAGTGATTGGAATATACAAACTTGCCCACATTGATTGGTATATACAAGTTTGGTCGAATTGATTATTATATGCAAGTTTGTCTGCAGTGATTGGTATATACAAGTTTGCTCGAAGTGATTGAAATATACAAGTTTGCTCGCAGTGATTGGTATATAAAAGTTTGCTCGCAGTGATTGAAATATACAAGTTTGCTCGCAGTGATTGAAATATACAAGTTTGCGCACAGTGATTGGTATATACAAGTTTGGTCAAATTGATTAGTATATGCAAGTTTGTCTGCAGTGATTGGTATATACAAGTTTGGTCGAATTGATTAGTATATGCAAGTTTGTCTGCAGTGATAGGTATATACAAGTTTGCGCACAGTGATTGGTATATACAAGTTTGGTCGAATTGATTAGTATATGCAAGTTTGTCTCAGTGATTGGATACAAAGTTGGCTCGCAGTGATTTGAAATATACAAGTTTGCTCGCAGTGATTGGTATATACAAGTTTGCTCGCAGTGATTGAAATATACAAGTTTTGCTCGCAGTGATTGAAATATACAAGTTTGCGCACAGTGATTGGTATATACAAGTTTGGTCGAATTGATTAGTATATGCAAGTTTGTCCGCAGTGATTGGTATATACAAGTTTGCACACAGTGATTGGAATATACAAGTTTGCACACAGTGATTGGTATATACAAGTTTGCCCGCATTGATTGGTATATACAATTTTGCTTGCAGTGATTGGTTTGTGCAAGTTTGCTCATAGTGAATGGTATACACAATTTTGGTCTCAGTGATTGTACATGCAATTTTGCTCGCAGTGAGTGGTATATACAAGTTTGCTCAAAGTGATTGCTTATACAAGTTTTTATCGCATGTGATGGGATTACAAATTTGCTCGCATGATTGGTACATACAAGTTTGCCTGCACAGTGATTGGTACATACAAGTTTGCGCACAGTGATTGGTATATACAAGTTTTCTCAAAGTGATTGGTTTATCCAAGTTTGCTCATAGTGAATGGTATACAACAATTTGGTCTCAGTGATTGGTACATACAATTTTGCTCGCAGTGAGTGGGTATATACAAGTTTGCTCAAAGTGATTGGTATATCACAGTTTTCTCGCAGTGGTGGTATATACAAATGTGCTCGCAGTGATTGGTACATACAAGTTTGCCTGCACAGTGATTGGTATATACAAGTTTGCCCGCATTGATTGGTATATACAATTTTGCTTGCAGTGATTGGTTTGTGCAAGTTTGCTCATAGTGAATGGTATACACAATTTTGGTCTCAGTGATTGGTACATGCAATTTTGCTCGCAGTGAGTGGTATATACAAGTTTGCTCAAAGTGATTGCTATATACAAGTTTTATCGCAGTGATTGGTATATACAAGTTTTATCGCAGTGATTGGTATATACAAATTTGCTCGCAGTGATTGGTACATACAAGTTTGCCTGCACAGTGATTGGTACATACACGTTTGCGCACAGTGATTGGTATATACAAGTTTTCTCAAAGTGATTGGTTTATCCAAGTTTGCTCATAGTGAATGGTATACACAATTTTGGTCTCAATGATTGGTACATACAATTTTGCTCGCAGTGAGTGGTATATACAAGTTTGCTCAAAGTGATTGGTATATACAAGTTTTCTCGCAGTGATTGGTATATACAAATGTGCTCGCAGTAGTGATGGTACTACAAGTTTTGCTCACAGTGATTGAAATATCCAAGCTTTCTCCAGTGATTGGTATATACAATTTGCTCGCAGTGATTGGTATATAAAAGTTTGCCCAAAGTGATTGGTATGTACAAGTTTGCCACAGTGATTGGTATATACAAGTTTGGTTGAAGTGATTGGTATGTACAAGTTTGCTCACAGTGATTGGTATATACAAGTTTGCTCACAATGATTGGTATACACAAGTTTGCTCACAGTAATTGATATACAAGTATGCCAACAGTGATTGTATATACAAGTTTGCTCACAGTAATTGATATATACAAGTATGCCCACAGTGATTGGTACATACACGTTTGCTCACGGTGTATTGGTATATAAAAGTTTGCCCCACAGTGAGTGGTACATACAAGTTGTCCACAGTCAGGGGTGTCTCTAGGGATTTTGCCACCTGAGCCAAACCCTGATTGCTGTATATATGCGGTGCGCCCTGCGCGCCGCCGGCGGAACAAAGTGGGCGTGGCTTGTGTGTGGGCGTGCTGTCGGTGGGAGTGCAGCTAGCCATTTTGTCATTTTAAACTTGGCACCATTTATTTGTACATTTTCTTTAATAGACAATATCAACACCATAATAACAGCAGAAACAATTTTACCCAAAATAACCTGACACCACACCAATGTCAATGTTACTTTTAATAGGGCCCTAACTTACCTAACTAGTCTAACCTAGCCTAACCTAACAAACTATCTAAAGCTAATCTAACCATATGAAATGCCTTTTAACAATATCCAACACATGTACAGTGAGAACAGACAGTAATGGTCCCATACAGTGAGAACAGACAGTAAAGGTCCCATACAGTGAGAACAGACAGTAATGGTCCCATACAGTGAGACCAGACAGTAAGCTCCCATACAGTGAGACCAGACAGTAAAGTCCCATACAGTGAGACCAGACAGTAAAGCTCCCATACAGTGAGACCAGACAGTAAAGTCCCATACAGTGAGAAAGACAGTAAGCTCCCATACAGTGAGACCGACAGTAAAGGTCCCATACAGTGAGACAGACAGTAAAGGTCCCATACAGTGAGACCAGACAGTAAAGGTCCCATACAGTGAGAACAGACAGTAATGGTCCCATACAGTGAGACCAGACAGTAAAGCTCCCATACAGTGAGACCAGACAGTAAAGGTCCCATACAGTGAGACCAGACAGTAAAGCTCCCATACAGTGAGACCAGACAGTAAAGCTCCCATACAAATGAGACCACGACAGTAAAGGTCCCATACAGTGAGACCAGACAGTAAAGCTCCCATACAGTGAGACCAGACAGTAGAAGAAGTCCCATTACAATTGAGAATAGACAGTAAAGCTCCCATACCGGAGACACAGACAAGTAAAGGTCCCATACAGTGAGACCAGACAGTAAAGTGCCAATACGTGAGACCAGACAGTTATAGGTCCCTACAGTGAGACAAGACAGTAAAGTCCATCAAGTGAGAATAGACAGTAAAGTCCATACAGGGACCGACAGTAAAGGTCCCAACAGTGATGAGACCAGGACAGTAAGCTCCCATTACAGTGAGACAGACAGTAAAAGTCCCATACAGGAGACAGACAGTAAAGGTCCCAGACAGTGAGACCAGACAGTAAAGGTCCCATACAGTGAGACCAGACAGTAAAGGTCCCATACCAGTGAGCACC
>JAACNH010000379.1:0-93710 GCA_019447015.1 Hymenochirus boettgeri
GTATAGTATAGTATAGTACAGTATAGTACAGTATAGTACAGTATAGTATAGTACAGTATAGTAAAGTACAGTATAGTATAGTACAGTACTGTATAGTATAGTACAGTGTAGTATAGTATAGTACAGTACAGTATAGTACAGTATAGTACAGTACAGAATAGTACAGTAAAGTACAGTATAGTACAGTACAGTATAGTACAGTACTGTATAGTATAGTACAGTGTAGTATAGTATAGTACAGTACAGTATAGTACAGTATAGTACAGTACAGAATAGTACAGTAAAGTACAGTACAGTATAGTATAGTACAGTATAGTATAGTACAGTATAGTACAGTACAGTATAGTACAGTATAGTACAGTACAGAATAGTACAGTAAAGTACAGTACAGTACAGTATAGTACAGTATAGTAAAGTACAGTATAGTATAGTACAGTACAGTATAGTACAGTATAGCTTATTGTGTGTACAGAACATTCCTTCTCTGTATATTTATATATATGGGTAGGAGCTGCCATATTGTTTCCCTTAAACAGTACAGTATGAGGGTATAGCTTATTGTGTGTACATGACAGAACATTCCTTTCTCTATATATTATGTTAAGGTACAAGGACACAGAGTTATACAGGGAACTTGGGTACCACTCTGTATTATAAGGGATAATGTATCCCCTACTATAAATTATAAGGAATTAGAAGTCACTGAGGAGTTCTGTGTACATATAAAGGCACAGGACACAGACTGAGTTATACAGGGAACTCTGGGTACCACTCATTTATTATAAGGGTAATGATCCCCTACTGTAAATTATAAGGATATTAGAAGTCACTGAGGAGTTCTGTGTCTATATAATGTACAAGGACACAGACTGAGTTATACAGGAACTATGGGTACCCACTCGTGTATTAAGGGATAATGTATCCCCTACTGTAAAATATAAGGTATTAGAGGTCACTGAGGAGTTCTGTGTCTATATAAATGTACAAGGACACAGACTGAGTTATCCAGGGAACTATGGTACCACTCATGTATTATAAGGGATAATGTACTTACTACGTAAATTATAAGGATATTAGAAGTCACTGAGATGTTCTGTGTATATATAAAGGTACAAGGACACAGGCTGAGTTATACAATGAACTCTGGATATCAATCATGTATTATAGGGATAATGATCCCCTACTGTAAATTATAAGGATATTAGAAGTCACGGAGAAGTTCTGTGTCCATATAAATTACAAGGACACAGACTGGGTTATACAGGGAACTCTGGTTACAATCATGTATTATAAGGGATAATGTATCCCCTACTGTAAATTATAAGGATATTAGAAGTCACTGAGGAGTTCTGTGGTCTATATAAAGGTACAAGGATACAGGCTGAGTTATACAGGGAACTCTGGTACCACTCATGATTATAAGGGATATGTACCCCTACTGTAATTATAAGGATTTAGAAGTCACTGAGGGTTCCTATATATTTTACTATATTTTGCAGTCTTTATTTTATATATATTTCAGTATATTGTTTTTGTATAGTCTCTTATGTATAACTTTTATTAAGTCTTTATTATATATAATAAGTATATATAGTTTTAACCATAAATATCTATAATAATACATATAAAAAAGAAAATAAAAGTCAATATACAAAAAAGCCAAAACTAAAATAAAATGCAACAAAAATCAAACATAAAACTATAATAAAAAAACATAAAAAGCCTAATATACTATTATAATATAGTCATATCTATTATTATGTAGTCTCTATATATTATTATTTAGTTTTTATATAAAATCTATTATTAGAATAAAATCAGATAAGTATATTATTTTTATTGTAGATTCTCTGGGTTTATAAGGGTTAATCCACTGGGTTCAATAAGGGTTAATCTACTGGGTTTAATAAGGGGTTAATCTACTGGGTTTAATAAAGGGTTCATCTACTGGGTTTAATAAAGGGTTAATCTACTGGGTTTAATAAAGGGTTAATCTACTGGGTTTATAAAGGGTTTATCTACTGGGTTTAATAAGGGTAATCTATTGGGTTTAATAAGGGGTTAATCTATTGGGTTTAATAAGGGTTAATCTACTGGGTTTAATAAGGAGTTAATCTACTGGGTTTAATGAAGGGTTTATCTACTGGTTTTAAGGTTAATCTACTGGGTTTAAGAAGGGTAATCTACTGGGTTTAATGAAGGGTTAATCTACGGGTTTAATGAGGGGTAATCTACTGGGTTAGTGAAGGGTTAATCTACTGGGTTTAATAAAGGGTTATATACTGGGTTTAATGAGGGTTAATCTACTGGGTTTAATGGGGTTAATCTACTGGGTTTAATAAAGGGTTATCTACTGGTTAATGAGGGGTTAATCTACTGGGTTTATGAGGGTTAATCTCTGGGTTTAATGAGGGTTAATCTAATGGGTTAATAAGGGTTAATCTACTGGGTTTAATGAAGGGTTAATCTACTGGGTTTAATGAAGGGTTAATCTACTGGGTTTAATGAAGGGTTAATCTACTGGATTTAATGAGGGTTAATCTACTGGTTTAATTACTGGATTTAAGAAGGGTTAATCTCTGGATTTAATGAAGGGTTAATCTACTGGATTTAATGAAGGGTTAATCTACTGGTTTAATAAGGGGTTATCTACTGGATTTAATGAAGGGTTAATCTACTGGATTTAATAAGGGGTTAATCTACTGGATTTAATGAAGGGTTAATCAGTTGGGTTTAAGAAGGGTTAATCTACTGGATTTAATGAAGGGTTAATCTACTGGGTTTAATAAGGGGTTAATCTACTGGATTTAATGAAGGGTTAATCAGTTGGGTTTACTGTATATACTTGAGTATAAACCAAGGTTTTAGGCCTTAAAAAGCCTGAGAACCTATCCTCGGTTTATACTCGGGTCAGTCACCTTTCCGTAATCCAGTGGCCGCTTGCTCTGCAGTCTCTGTTTCTGCCGGCTGACGCCACTGGTTGCGCTTTCTCACTTCCCGGCGAGTAGTAGTGACATCAGGCAGCAGAACAGAGGATGCGGATCGAGCGGCCACCGGATTACTGAAGGTAAGTGATTTACCCGGCAAGTTACATACTAGTAACAGTGAACTGGGGGGGGGTGTGTGTGAAAGTAATCTCTGAGTCAATCAAAATTCTTTGCCACTGCAGATTTCGAAACTACAACTCCATCAACTAAAGCATGCTGGGAATTGTAGTTTGCAAATATCTGGAGTGCCAAGGAATGGGGGGGTTGTGTGTGGGATTACGTCCACTTAAAGGGCAACAATGCCTCAATATCATATAGAATCAGGAGGATGGTATCTACTGTAAAAGATTGCCTTCTGATTCTGTATGACTTTTTGGCTTAGTTGCCCTTTAAATGCACGCAGAATTCCCATACAGTACTGTAATCTCATACAGTAATAGCCATACGGATTTTTTCTACATCAGGGAGTTCTTATCAGGTGCTAAAATGGTGCTAATTTGCCCCAACCAATCAGATGTTAGCTTTCAAATGTAAATAGCATCTGAGTGGTTGGGGGCAAAATTTCACCATTTTTAAGGATAAGAATGTTATTACATCTCCCTGAATGTATCGTCCACAAGTGCAGGGGTTGCCATACTGATTATATTTTCCTTCTGAGATCTTGCTATAAGGTAGGTTTCTATCAATCATAATGACCCTAATAGTAGAAAGTAGTCGGCTCTGTACACAAACTGAAAAACTCGAACCTACCGAGTCATAAACTTACTCAACTGGACGTATGGGTGCGTCGATATAGGACCTGACTTTACGAGCTGGGACAATGCACCAGGTTGACCTTCTAGGCCCATTGCCTACCTGGCTCCTGGGATTTGTCCAGTCCTGATTCATTTTTAATCACATTACTGCTCAATGCAGAGACCAGAAAAGTGTAAATCGGAGGCTCCGTCCCAGAATGCCTTGTGACGTGAGTTCTCCCTGGAAGGGACTGGTTACAATTGTTACAATGTTTCTATTTATGGAAGTTGGATTGACACTAACCAACCCCCACGTAGCTGTAATAATCTTTGTGTTATTATGTTTTTCTGTCATTTGGGTGATGTGGCGACTTGCCAAATGTTACCCTTACCCTTGTTGTACCCACCGCTACGCGGGCAGGAACGACCCTTCCGCCAATGTTCCAAAGCGTTATTATCCTACAGTGGAATTCCGTAACCGGTGATCTTATTTATTTACTTAACACAAATCAATTGCTACCAATCCCTTCCCTAACCCAGTGCACAGTTTGCAGACTGCATGGCTAATGGCCGAGGGTCTTAGTGCCCCATGTCTCTTTTCTATACTTACTAATGGTTATCATCTCTGTACGGACGTGTATCCTGGGGGGGGGGTTAAAGGGCATTTCCAACTTTAAAACAAGAAAACGTCGTTTCTGCCTGCCATCCAAACTACTATAATATCCGTTTATTACATGTATTTGGAAACGGATATTAAATAAGTTATTTTCTGTTTAGGTAAAGGTATCTTCTCCCTTCCTCTGCTCAGTGAGCTTTTTATAAGCTTGAGCATGTGCAAGGGCAAGAGCAGACAGTCATTCGCTGCATAGAGGGAGGAGCAAGTTACTTGCTCACAATGGGGCCAATAATTATATCTGTTAGTAATACATCGAATAGTTGGGGGCAGGTAAATGACACGTGGCCAGTTCTTTGTTTTAAGGGTGACGTGGCCTTTAAGATGAGTTGGGAATTGAACCCCTGGTATTAAATGTTAGCAGAGCTCAGTGTTGGATTTCTTCCCCTTTAATCTTGACGTCTATGAACTACACACGTTCTTGGGTGATTAGTAATTGGGTTGTGTACATTGCTGCATAGGGATCAATGATCATTTACATCTGAACTGATTCCTAACCAGCAATGCGGTGTGTGTGTCCTGCGCGGTCTGGTCCGTTAAGGGGATGTTGGATTATCGGTTGGGTTTTAAAGGGATGAGATCAGCCACTATTGCTGAGAATTCTACTTCCCTCCTCCTGCCCCTCCTCTTATATCTGGGCTTTGTAAACCGCCGGTCCTCACCCTGGGCTCTTTGTAGCTACACTGACATACTTGGCTCCGCTCAGCTCCTTTTCTGCTTCCACGACGTCCAATAGGAAGACAAGCTTTGCAGAGCGCGTCTTCCTATTGGGCTGTTGAGACAAATACGGGGGGTGGAGTGGCGCCAGGTAAGTAGATCAGGGTAACTAAAAAGAGCCCAGGGGTAATCACCAGTGTAACGTGTCCCTTGTATTCCGTGTATTGATGGAAGGCCATGAAATGTGCAGGTAATCGTTAAAGGGAAAGATCACATATCACTTTTGCCATCGCTGTTTTTTGAGTTGGGTTTCATTGGAATTCACAAGGCACCATGGGTAGGAACCTTGGGCCAATGGGGGTTGGGAGGGACCACGGTGGAAGTTTGATCTGTCACTGGACACAGCCTGTCTACAGTTATGGCAACTGTAACTTAAACCTGCCCTGTACAGGACTCAAACCAATGAGGATTCAGGGATCCTCTGCTTCATTTGCCATAACCCAAACCCCTGACCTGCCAAACACTGCTACTACTAACAAGCCACACCGTTACTCACAAGCCACACCCATTACTCACAAGCCACACTGTTACTCACAAGCCACACCAATTACTCACAAACCACACCTGTTACTTACAAGCCACACCCTACTCACAAGTCACACCATTACTCACAAGTAACACCCATTATAGGGGTGGGCTAAAAAAAAAACTACAATGTGTATAGCAGTACTTATCTGTTTGGTGACCATTTATACAAAGATGTAACAATCTAACGTAGCACCAGGACATTAAAAAATATCGACCGCACATCCCCACTTGAGCATGTCTGAGTCAGTGATTTGGTGAGAGGAGGAGTTAAAATTCACTGGGGGGACTGACTTTCTCAGGGGAGAAAGGTTTACTCGTGTACAGTAGTTGGCAGTCGGCACTAAAAATCTTTTCTGGGATTTTTTTGCTCCTTGAATTAAAATAGTTCATCCCAGAATGACGGATTGGGGAAGGTGAAAGTAACTGGAGAACAGTCTGTATTTAATAGAAAGTAAGTTCACATCTCAATGAGATTTCACACCCCAATCTGTACGAACAGCCGGGTGTTATTTGAAAGGTTGTTGTTTTTTGTTGCATGGAAATGGTCCAAATGACTTGCCGTAGGGACTGGACCACTTTCCGTTCTTCTGCTCCCATCCGGAATCTCCCTCGGCTCCTGATCTAGGGACACCTACCGTCACCCTAACCTGTTATCTGACTTGGAGCATGTGCAGATCAGGGTTGGCTCTGTAGGAAGGTTTCTGTTCTGGGCTCCGTTGCGGCCTAGTTCTCAGTGACTTTGCTATTTTCACGTTGCAGTGAATATTGATGCAATGCAGTTTGCGAGTTCTCCCCCTCACGTCTCTTTCTATGTTTATGAATACGAACGACAGGAACACGACATAAACCACATGTATGTTTGTATGTTCCACATCGCGGTCACCTGCGGACTTGGAGTCAGCGAAAATTGGGAATTAACTTGATTTCTGGGGATTTGTTTGGGGGAGATTTAGGGGCAATTCTAGGAGGAATAAAATTCCAGACTGATGCACATGACAGACCCCCAATGTCAAACAAAAGCTGTCAATCATTAGTTGTGATGGCAGCTGTCCCAGCCTTGATTGACGGCACGGGGGAGGGGCCAGATGGGGAAGATAATTATCCTTCTTTCTGGTTGTGTAATACAGGTAATAATGAGCTGGATGTAATTTTGTAATAAGGATGTACTTGCCCTTTAAAGGATATTTTTCGGACACATACCAGACAGGGTTAAAGTGAAATTACTGTATCCCTTCCTTCCGATAACATCCTAACCAGATACACAGTGAAATCTTGGCTAACGGTTCGTACACACGTGTGAGAAACGCAGGTGGAAGCACAATGTGTACAAACAAGGGTAGGGCACTTTATCACCCAGTCGTTTGTTTGGCGATCATTGCCAATCCACCGGGCGGATCACCGACCATAAAGTGGTACATGAGCTGATATCGGGCGAAATGCTCGTTTGTACACATCCTGCCGCGCCGCGGGCAGGGTGTTCCTAGAGTTTTTGACACCCGAAACAACTTTTTAATGCCGCCTATCGGCAGATGGGGGGTGACACTTGAAGCGAGCATAGCTTCATTATGGAACATAGGCATGGCTTGTGGAGGGGGGGTATGGGGGCTGACTTACATTGACACTGGTGAACTGGAGGTTGACTTAACACTGACTGGAGGGCTGACTTAACCATACTGGAGGGCTGACTTAACACTGACTGGGGACTGATGCTGAAATGCGCATTGCGGAAAAGCGCGCTGAGCAAATGTTTCAGTTTGCTTCATGGTAGGGGCACCCCTGCCGCGGGTCGTTACCCACCATTGCACGTGTGTACGAACCTTAAGTCCAGTTGCTCTCTAGACAATTATCTTTGTGTCTGTACTTGTCTTTACAGTATAGAAGTCCCTGCAGTTACCACCTCTCCCAAAGCTCAGTGATCACTGACATGCTCGTACCATTTACCCAGGGTAACTTTGTATCTCCCTGTGATAAATAATCAGGTTTTAAACACAGGTACCGGACTGGCTGATTGACTCACCTTTATAACATGTGTGATAAGTGTTATGAACACTGTATATAATTACACTATACATATAGAACACTGTTATATAATACACACTATACATATATAAACACTGTATGTAATAACACTATACATAATAGAACACTGTATGTAAACACCATAGTATGAATATTGGATGTGATAGTTTGTATTGGACCTGTATGTAATCACACGAGTATTAGAAACTATGTAAAACACCATATGTTGTAGAATATTGTATGTGATAGATTTGTATATAGGGCACTGTATGTAATCACATGATATGTATATAGAACATGTCTGTAAGAACAGGTTGTGGCTTGTTGAGTAAATGGTGTGGCTTTGGGTAGACGGGTGTGGCTTGTTAGTAGTAGGCAGGGTTTGGCAGGTCAGGGTTTGGGTTATGGCAAATGAAGCAGAGGATCCCTGAATCCTCATTGGTTTGAGTCCTGTGCACAGGGCAGTGTTAAGTTACAGTTGCCATAACTGTAGTACAGGCTGTGGTCCAGTGACAGATCAAACTATCCACCGGGTCCCTCCCAACCCCCATTGGGCCCAGGTTCCTACCCATGGTGCCTTGTGAATTCCAATGAAACCCAACTCAAAAAACAGCGATGGCAAAAGTGATATGTGATCTTTCCCTTTAACGAAATTACACTGCACATTTCATGGCCTTCCATCAATACAACGGAATACAAAGGGGACAACGTACACTGGGTGATTACCCTGGGCTCTTTTTAGTTACCCTGATCTACTTACCTGGCGCACTCCACCCCCCGTATTTGTCTGCACGAGCCCAAAGGAAGACGCGCCTTGCAAGGAGCTTGTCTTCCTATTGGACGCATCGTGGAAGCAGAAGAAGGAGCTGAGCGGAGCCAAGTATGTCAGTGTTCATACAAAGAGCCCAGGGGTGAGGACCGGGCGGTTTACAAAGCAGATATAAGAGGAGGGGCAGGAGGAGGGAAGTAGAATTTCAGCAATAGTGGCTGTCTCATCCCTTTAAAACCCAACCAGATAATCCAGAACATCCCCTTAAAGGACCAGCGCGAGGACACACACACCGCATTGTCGGTTTAGGAATCAGTTCAGATGTAAATGATCATTGATCCCTATGCAGCAATGTACACAACCCAATTACTAATCACCCAAGAACTGTGTGTAGTTCATAGACGTCAAGATTAAAGGGAAGAAATCCAACACTGAGCTCTGCTAACATTTAAATACCAGGGGTTCAATTCCCAACTATCTTTAAAGGCCAGTCACCCTTAAAACAAAGAACTGGCACGTGTCAGTTACCTGCCCCAACTGATCGATGTATTACTAACAAGATATAATTATTGGCCCATTGTAGCAGAGTAACTGGCTCCTCCCTCTATGCAGCGAATGACTGTCTGCCTCCTCTGCACAGCTCAAGCTTAAAAAAGCTCACTGAGCAGAGGAAGGAGGAAGATACCTTACCTAAACAGAAAATAACTTATTTATAATCCGGTTTCCAAATACATGTAATAAACGGATATATAGTAGTTTGGATGGCAGGCAGAGAACGGACAGTTTTTTGTTTTAAAGTTGGAAATGCCCTTTAACCCCCCCCCCAGGATACACGTCCGTACAGAGATGATAACCATTAGTAAGTATGATAGAAAGAGACATGGGGGCACTAAGACCCTCGGCCATTAGCCATGCAGTCTGCAAATTGCACTGGGTTAGGGAAGGGATTGGTACAATTGATTTGTGTAAGTAAATAAATAAGATCACCGGTTACGGAATTCCACTGTAGGATAATAAAGCTTTGAACATTGGCGAAGGAAGGGTCGTTCCTGCCCGCGTAGGCGGTGGGTACAACAAGGCGTAAGGGTAACATTTGGCAAGTCGCCACATCAGCCCAAATAAGACAGAAAACATAATAAAACAAAATGATTATTACAGCTACGTGGGGGTTGTGTTAGTGTCAATCCAACTTCCATAAATAGAAACATTGTAACAATGAACCAGTCTCCGCCCTTCCGGGAGAACTCACGTCACAAGGCAATCTGGGACGGAGCCTCGATTTACACTTTTTGGTCTCTGCATTGAGCAGTAAATGTGAAATATAAAGAATGAATCGGACTGGACAAATCCCAGGAGCCAGGTAGGCAATGGGCCTAGAAGGTCCACCTGGTGCATTGCCCAGCTCGTAAAGTCAGGTCCTATATCTAATGCCAACCCATACGTCCGAGTTGAGTAAGTTTATGACTCGGTAGGTTCGAGTTTATTTCAGTTGTGTACAGAGCCGACTACTTTTTACTATTAGGGTCATTATGATTGATAGAAAACCTACCTTAATAAGCAATGATCTCAGAAGGAAAAATTAATCAGTATGGCAACCCCTGCACTTGTGGACGGATACATTCAGGGAGAGAGATTAAAGCATTCTTATCCTTAAAATGGTGATAATTTTGCCCCAACCAATCAGATGCTATTTACCATTTGAAAGCTAACATTGATTGGTTGGGGCAAAATTAGCACCATTTTAGCACCATGATAAGAACTCCCTGATAGTAGAGAAAATCCAGTATGGCTATTACTGTTGAGATTACAGTACTGTATGGGAATTCTGCTGTGCATTTAAAGGGCAACTAAGCCTAAAAGTCATACAGAACAGAGGCAATCTTTTACAGTAGATACCATCCTCCCGATTCTATATGATATTTGAGGCATTAGTTGCCCTTTAAGTGGACAGTAATCCCAACACACAACCCCCAATTCCTTGGCACTCCAGAATATTTGCAAACTACAATTCCCAGCATGCTTTAGTTGATGGAGTTGTAGTTTCGAAACATCTGCAGTGGCAAAGAATTTTGACTGCAGAGATTACTTTCACACACCCCCCCCCCAGTTCACTGTTACTAGTATGGAACTTGCCGGGTCAATCACTTACCTTTCAGTAATCCGGTGGCCGCTCGATCCGCATCCTCGTTCTGCTGCCTGATGTCACTACTCGCGCCGGGAGGGAGAATGAGAAAGGCGCAACCAGTGGCGCAGCCGGCAGAACAGAGACTGCAGAGAAACGGCCACTGGATTACGGAAAGGTGACTGACCCGAGTATAAACGAGGATAGGTTCTCAGGCTGTTTTAAGGCCTAAAACCTTGGTTTATACTCAAGTATATACAGTAAACCCAACTGATTAACCCTTCATAAATCATGATAACCCCTTATTAAACCCAGTAGATTAACCCTCATTAAATCCAGTAGATTAAACCTTCATTAAACCCAAAAACTGATTAACCCTTAAATCCAGTGATTAACCTTATTAAATCCAGTAAATTACCAGTATAAATCCAGTAGATAACCCTTATAAACCAGTAGATTAACCCTTCATTAAATCCATCTTAGATTAACCCTTCATTAAATCCAGTAGATTAACCCTTCATTAAACCAGTAGATTACCCTCATAAACCAGTAGATTAAACCTTCATTAAATCCAGTAGATAATTAACCCTTCATAAACCCAGTAGATTAACCTCATAAACCCAGTAGATTAACCCTTCATTAAAACCCAGTAGATTAACCCCTTATTAAACCCAGTGATATTAACCCCTCATAAACCAGTAGATTAACCCTCATTAAACCCAGTAGTAGATAACCCTCATTAAACCCAGTAGATTAACCCTTTATTAAACCCAGTAGATTAACCCCTAATTAAACCCAGTAGATTAACCCCTCATTAAACCCAGTAGATTAACCCTTTATTAAACCCAGTAGATTAACCCTTCACTAACCCAGTAGATTAACCCCTCATTAAACCCAGTAGATAACCCTTCATTAAACCCAGTTAGATTAACCCTTCATTAAACCCAGTAGATAAACTTTATTAAACCCAGTAGATAAACCCTCATTAAATTAACCAGTAGATTAACTCCTTATTAACCCAGATTAAACCCTTATTAAAACCCAATAGATTAACCTTATTAAACCCAATAGATTAACCCTTATTAAACCCAGTAGATTAACCCTTTATTAAACCCAGTAGATTAACCCTTATTTTAAACCCAGTAGATTATAACCCTTTATTAAACCCAGTAGATGAACCCTTTATTAAAACCAGTAGATTATTAACCCCTTATTAAACCCAGTAGATAACCCTTATTGAAACCAGTGGATTAACCCTTATTAAACCCAGAATCTACAATAAAAGATAATATATATTATACTGATTTTATTCTAATAATAGATTTTATATAAAAACTAAATAATAATATATAGAGATACATAATAATAGATAGACTATATTATAATAGATTATATATATGAGATATATAAAAATAGATATATAGACTATATAATAATAGATATAATATATAGAGAATATAATAATAAATAATAAGACTAATAATAATAGTAAATAATATATAGAGGCTATATAAAAAATAGATAATTATAGACACTTTACAAATATTAGATAATACTATAGAGCAATTACATTATATATAGATAAGTATATAGACATATAATAATAAACAATGATAATAAATACTAAATAAATAATAATAATAGATATTATATCCAGACTATATATATTATACATAGAGACTATATAATAAAACAAAAATATATACTGATTATATTATAATAAAGACACATAATAAAAGGTTATAAACATATAGAGACTATAAATAAACAATATAACTATATTATATTAATAATATAAGACTGCAAAATATAGGTAATAATATAATAGGAAACCCCAGTGATTCTAATATCCTTAATTACAGTAGGGGTAACATATCCCTTTATATACATGTGGTACCAGAGTTCCCTGTATAACTCAGCCTGTATCCTTGTACCTTTATATAGACACAGAACTCCTCAGTGACTTCTAATATCCTTATAATTACAGTAGGGGATACATTATCCCTTATAATACATGATGGTAACCAGAGTTCCCTGTATACTCAGTCTGTGTCCTTGTAATTTTATATGGACACAGAACTTTCCGTGACTTCTAATATCCTTAAATTTACAGTAGGGGAACATTATCCTTATAATACATGATTGATACCAGAGTCATTGTATAAACTCAGCCTGTGTCCTTGTACCTTTATATATACACAGAACATCTCAGTGACTTCTAATATCTTATAATTTACAGTAGTAAGTACATTATCCCTTATAAAATGAGTGGTACCCATAGTTTCCTGGATAACTCAGTCTGTGTCTTGTACATTTATATAGACACAGAACTCCTCAGTGAGACTCAATAATCCTTATATTTTACAGTAGGGGAACATATCCCTATAATACCGAGTGGTACCCAGAGTTCACTGTATAACTCAGTCTGTGTCCTTGTACCTTTATATAGACACAGAACTCCTCAGTGACTTCTAATATCCTTATTATAAGGGATAATGTATCCCCTACTGTAAATTATAAGGATATTAGAAGTCACTGAGGAGTTCTGTGTCTATATAAATGTACAAGGACACAGACTGAGTTATACAGTGAACTATGGGTACCACTCGTGTATTATAAGGGATAATGTATCCCCTACTGTAAAATATAAGGATATTAGAGGTCACTGAGGAGTTCTGTGTCTATATAAATGTACAAGGACACAGACTGAGTTATCCAGGGAACTATGGGTACCACTCATGTATTATAAGGGATAATGTACTTACTACTGTAAATTATAAGGATATTAGAAGTCACTGAGATGTTCTGTGTATATATAAAGGTACAAGGACACAGGCTGAGTTATACAATGAACTCTGGATATCAATCATGTATTATAAGGGATAATGTATCCCCTACTGTAAATTATAAGGATATTAGAAGTCACGGAGAAGTTCTGTGTCCATATAAAATTACAAGGACACAGACTGAGTTATACAGGGAACTCTGGTTACCAATCATGTATTATAAGGGATAATGTATCCCCTACTGTAAATTATAAGGATATTAGAAGTCACTGAGGAGTTCTGTGTCTATATAAAGGTACAAGGATACAGGCTGAGTTATACAGGGAACTCTGGGTACCATGTGTATATAAAGGTACAAGGACACAACTTAGAGTTATACAGGGAACTCTGGGTACCACTCATGTATTATAAGGGATAAGTATCCCCTACTTAAATTATAAGGATATTAGAAGTCACTGAGAGTTCTGTGTACTATAAATGGTAACAACAGGACACAGACTGAGTTATACAGGGAACTCTGGGTACCACTCATTATTATAAGGGATAATGTTTCCCCTACTGTAAATTATAGGATATTAGATCACTGAGGAGTCTGTGTCTATATAAGTACAAGGACACAGACTGAGTTATACAGGAACGCTGGGTACCCACTCTGTATTTAAGGGATAATGTATCCCCTACTGTAAATATAAGATATTAGGTCACTGAGGATGTTTGGTCTATAAAAGTACAGGACACAGACTGAGTTTATCCACGGGAACTGGGTACCACTCATGTTATTATAAGGGAATATGTATCCATACTGTAAATTATAAGGATATTAGAAGTCACTGAGGATTGTCTGTGTATATAAAAGGTACAAGGGACACAGGCTGAGTTTACATGAACTCTGGATATCAATCATGTATTATAAGGGATAATGTACCCCTACTGTAATTATAAGGATATTAGAAGTCATCGAGGAGTTCTGTGTCATATAAATTACAAGGACACAGACTGAGTTATACAGGGAACTCTGGTACCAATCAGTTAATAAGGGATAATGTTCTCCCTACTGTAAATTAGAAGGATATTAGAAGTCATGAGGGTTCTGTGGTCCTATATAAAGGTACAAGGATCACATTGATCTGTATACAGGGAACTCTGGTACCACTCATGTATTATAAGG
This sequence comes from Hymenochirus boettgeri, assembly GCA_019447015.1. NCBI lineage: Eukaryota > Metazoa > Chordata > Amphibia > Anura > Pipidae > Hymenochirus > Hymenochirus boettgeri. The sequence continues at coordinate 14,504 of JAACNH010000379.1, forward strand.
ATAATGTATCCCCTACTGTAAATTATAGAGGATATTAGAAGTCACTGAGGGGTCTGTGTCCATATAAAGTGTACCAAGGACATAAGACCTCGGTTACTCATTAACGTGGGAACTGGCCCCGGTTACCATCATGTATTATAATGGATAATGTAGCCCTACTCGTAAATTATAAGGATATTCGAAGTCACTGAGGTAGTTCTGTTGTCATATAAGGTACAAGGACACACCGCACTGAGTATACAGGGAAATCCTCGTTGGTCTTGTTATTCAAACATGTATATAAGGGATAATGTATCCCCTACTGTAAATTATCAACTGGATATAGAAAGAATGAGGAGTTCTGGTTCATATATAAAGGCTTACAAGGACACAGACAGACTGAGTTTCTAGACAGGGACTCTCTGGGTAAACACTCAGTGTATTATAGGGATAATCGTATCCCTACTTAAATTTATAAGGAGTTATAGAAAGTCACTGAGGAGTTCTGTGTACATAAAGGTACAAGGACACAGACTGAGTATACAGGAACCTGGGTACCACTCTTGTTATTATAAGGATAATGTATCCCCTACTGTAAATTATAAGGATATTAGAAGTCACTGAGGAGTTCTGTGTCTATATAATGTACAAGGACACAGACGAGTTTATACAGTGAACTATGGGTACCACTGTATTATAAGGATAATGTTCCCCTACTGTAAATATAAGGTATTAGAGTCACACTGAGGAGTTCTGTGTCTATATAAAAGTACAGGACACAGACTGAGTTATCAGGAACTTTGGTACAGTACTAATGTACCCCTACTTTACTTATAATGTGTACTTACTACTGTAATTGTTAGAGGTTTCACTGAGATGTTCTGTGTATATATAAAGGTACAAGGACAAGCTGAGTTTATACAGGAAATCTGGTACTCATCATGTATTATAAGGGATAAAGTATCCCCTACTGTAAATTATAGGATATTAGAAGTCACTGAGGAAGTTCTGTGTCCAATAAAGACAAAGGACACCAGACTGAGTTATACCGGGAACTCGGCACCACACATCTTTGGGATATGTATCCCCTACTGTAAAATATAAGGATATTAGAAGGTCATGAGGAGTTCTGTGTCTATATAAAGGTACAAGATACAGCTGAGTATACAGGGAAACTCGGGTACCACTCAGTATTATAAGGGAATGTATCCTACTGTAAGTATTATGGATATTAGAAGGTCACTGAGGAGTCTGTGTCTAAGAAATGTTCAAGGACACAGATGAGTTCTTACAGGGAACTAGTGTGGTACCACTCAGTATTATAAGGATAATGTACTCCTAATGTGAAATATAAGGAATTAGAACGCATCTGAGGAGTTTACTGTGTATTATAAGGTACAAGACACAGGTCTGAGTATACAAGGAAACTATGGATACAACTCATGGTTACTTATAGGGATAATGGTATCCCCCTACTGTAAATGATAAGGATATTAGAAGTCACTGAGGAGCTTCTGTTGTCATATTAAATTAAAGGACACAGACTATGGTTAGATACAGGGGGAACTCTGGTACAACTCATGTATTGATAAGGGTTATCATGTATTTTCCCTATCGTGTAAATTTATAAGGATATTAGAGTCATATGAGGAGTTCGTGTTTATATAAAGGTACAAGGATCCACAGGGACTGAGTTATACAGGGAAAACTCTGCGGTCCACTCATGGTATATAAGGGATATTGTACCCTACTGTTAAATTTATAAGGATATGAGCAATGTGTCACGAGGAGGTCTGTGTCATATATAAAGGTACAAGGACACAGACTGAGTTATACAGGGGGAAACTCTGAGGTACCATCAGATATAAGGGCGTTCACTTTCCCTCCTCTTTTCTTTCCTTTTTTGTTTTTGTTGGTTTTTTTTTTTTTTTTTTTTTTTTTTTTTTTTTTTGCTCGTTCTTTTCGTTTTTCTTTTTTTTTTTCTTTTTTTTTGTTTGTTTTTTTGTTTTTTTTTTGTTCCTTTTTTTTTTTTTTTTGGTTGTTTTTTTTTCTTTTTTTTTTTTTTTTTTTTGTTTTCCTGACTCCTATCTTTGTGTTTTGTTAAAATCGACAAGGCCGCCTCTTAGCAAGTCATGAGGAGTTCCGTGTTTAATAAACGGACAAGACTCCACCACTTAGACGTTAGTTTTTGTATTATTGAGGTGCTACATTCTTTTTTGGTGGTTATTATTATTTTTGCTATTATGAATTGTTTTTTTTTTTATTTTATAGGTTATGATTTATTTGGATGTCCTCGTTTTTTATTATGTAATATTTATAAGTGTGTATATGTAGGTCACTGAGGAGTTCTGGTCAATCAACGGTACAAGGACACAGGATCTGAGTTTATTCAGGGGAAACTCCCTCACGCCCCCGGTAACCCACTCATGTATTATAACCGGACTAAGATAGCACGCCCCAACCTTTACTGTAACAATTACTAAGCGAATGATTAGCCCCAGCTCATGTTATTTTTTTTTTTTTTTGAAGTTTGTTTAGTTTTTCTGTTGTGCTGTTTATTTTTCTTATTTAATTGTTGTCTTTATCAAGGACACAGATGAGTTATCCAGGGAACTTGGTACCACTCATGTATTATAAGGGATAATGTATTACTACTGTAAATTATAAGGAATTAGAAGTCACTGAGATGTTCTGTGTATATAAAAGGTACAAGGACACAGGCTGAGTTATACAATGAACTCTGGATATCAATCATGTATTATAAGGGATAATGTATCCCCTATGTAAATTATAAGGATATTAGAAGTCACGGAGAGAGTTCTGTGTATATATAAAATTACAAGGACACAGACTGAGTAGTTATACAGGGAACTCTGGGTTACCAATCATGTATTATAAGGGATAATGTATCCCCTACTGTAAATTATAAGGATATTAGAAGTCACTGGGAGTTCTGTGTCTATATAAAGGTACAAGGATACAGGCTGAGTTATACAGGGAACCTCTGGGTACCACTCATGTATTATAAGGATAATGTATCCCCTACTGTAAATATAAGGATATTAGAGTCACTGAGGCGAGTTCTGGTTTATAAAGTCCCTACTGTAAATTATAAGGATATTAGAAGTCACTGAGGAGTTCCTATATATTATTACCTATTATTTTGCAGTCTTTATATTATTATAATATAATCAGTATATATTGTTTTATTGTATAGTCTCTATATGTTATAACCTTTTATTATGTAGTCTTTATTATAATATAATCAGTATATATTATGTTTTATTATATAGTCTCTATGTATTAATATATAGTCTGGATATAATATCTATTATTATATAATTTTATATAGTATTTATATATCATTGTTTATTATTATATAGTCTATATACTTATCTATTATAATGTAATTGCTCTATAGTATTATCTAATATTGTAAAGTGTCTATATATTATCTATTTTTATATAGCCTCTATATATTATTTACTATTATTATATAGTCTATATATCTATTATTATATATTCTCTATATATTATAATCTATTATTATATAGTCTATATATCTATTTTTATATATTCTCTATATATTATAATCTATTATAATATAGTCTATCTATTATTATGTAGTCTCTATATATTATTATTTAGTTTTTATATAAAATCTATTATTAGAATAAAATCAGTATAAGTATATTATCTTTTATTGTAGATTCTCTGGGTTTAATAAGGGTTAATCCACTGGGTTCAATAAGGGTTAATCTACTGGGTTTAATAAGGGGTTAATCTACTGGGTTTAATAAAGGGTTCATCTACTGGGTTTAATAAAGGGTTAATCTACTGGGTTTAATAAAGGGCCCCAACAATTGATTACCGTCTCTTATTACATTCATCGTGTCACAGACCTAATCAGCGCTGATTACCTGTTCTTTATTACATTCAGCTGTGTCACAGACCTAATCAGCTTTGATTACCTGTCTCTTTATACATTCATCTGGGTCACAGACCTAATCAGCAATGATTACCTGTCTCTTTATTACATTCATCTGTGTCACAGACCTAATCAGCAATGGATTACCTGTTCTTTATTACATTCATCTGTGTCACAGACCTAATCAGCAATGATTACCTGTCTCTTTATTACATTCAGCTGTGTCACAGTCCTAATCAGCAGCTGATTACCTGTTCTTTATTACATTCAGCGTGTCACAGACCTAATCAGCTCTGATTACCTGACTCTTTATTCATTCAGCAGTGTCACAAACCTAATCAGCACTGATTACCTGTCTCTTTATTACATTCAGCTGTGTCACAGACCTAATTCGCGCTGATACCTGTCCCTTATTCCATTCAGCCGTGCACAGTCCTAATCATCTCTGATTAACTGTCTCTTTATTACATTCAGCTGTGTCACAGTCCTAACAGCACTGATTACCTGTCTCTTTATTACATTCAGCTGTGTCACAGACCTAATCAGCACTGATTACCGGTCTCTTATTACCATTCAGCTGTGTCACAGTCCAATCAGCTCTGATTACCTGTCTCTTTATTACATTCAGCTGTGTCACAGTCCTAATCAGCACTGATTACCTGTCTCTTTATTCCATTCAGCTGTGTCACAGTCCTAATCAACTCTGATTACTGTCTCTTTTACATTCAGCTGTGTCACAGTCCTAATCAGCACTGATTACCTGTCTCTTTATTACATTCAGCTGTGTACCGTCCTAATCAGCTCTGAATTACCTGTCTCTTTATTACATTCAGCTGTGTCACAGACCTATCAGTTGATTACTGTCTCTTATTACATTAAGCTGGTCACAGACCTAACGCTTGATTCTCCTGCTCTTATTACATTCAGTGTGTCACAGTCCTAATCAGCTCTGATTATCTGTCTCTTTATTACATTCAGCTGTGTCACAGTCCTAATCAGCGCTGATTACCTGTCTCTTTATTACATCCAGCCGTGTCACAGACCTAATCAGCACTGATTACCTGTCTCTTTATTACATTCAGACTTTGTGTCACAGACTAATCAGCTCGATTACCTGTCTCTTTATTACATTCAGCTGTGTCACAGACCTAATCAGCGCTGATTACCTGTCTCTTTATTACATTCAGCGTGTCACAGACCTAATCAGCGCTGATTAACCTGTCTCTGATTACATTCAGCTGTTTCACATCATAATCAGCTCTGATACCTGTCCTTTTATTACATTCAACTTTCTCACAGTCCTAATCAGCGCTGATTACCTGTCTCTTGAATACATTCACTGTCTCAATCCTAATCAGTGCTGATTACTGTCTCTTGATTGCATTCAGCTGTCTCACAGTCCTAATCAGCTCTGATTACCTGTCTCTTAATACATTCAGCTGTGTCACCGACCTAATCAGCTCTGATTACCTGTCTCTTAAATATTCAGCTGTCTCAGTCTAATCAGTGCTGATTACTGTCTCTTGATTGCATTCAGCTGTCTCACAGTCCTAATCAGCGCTGATTACCTGTCTCTTGAATACATCAGTGTCTCAGTCCTAATCAGTGCTGATACCTGTTCTCGATTATTCAGCGTTTCACAGTCCTAATCAGCTCTGATTACCGTCTCTTTATTACATTCAGCTGTGTCACAGACCTAATCAGCACTGATTACCTGCTCTTTATTACATTCAGTGTGTCACAGTCCTATCAGCTCTGATACCTGTCTCTTTATTACATTCAGCTGTGTCACAGTCTAATCAGCTCTGATTACCTGTCTCTTTATTACATTCAACTTTCTCACAGTCCTAATCAGCGCTGATTACCTGTCTCTTGATAAAATTGGTGTCTCAGTCCTAATCAGTGCTGATTACCTGTCTCTTGATTGCATTCTGCTGTGTCGAGACCTGATCAGCTCTGATTACGTCTCTTCATGTATGGGAGTGCCATATTGTTTCCTATAGACAGTACATATGAGGATATAGCTTATGTGTGTGTACAGAACATTCCTCTGTATATATTATATATACAAATGAGTGGGAGCTGCCATATGTTTCCTTAGACAGGCAGCATGAGGGTATAGCTTATTGTGTATACAGAACATTCCTTCTCTGTATATTTTATTTAACATATGGGTGGGAGCGCCATAGTGTTTCCCTTAGACAGTACAGTATGAAGGTATAGCTTATTGTATGTACAGAACATTCTTCTCTGTATATTTATACATATGGGTGGGAGCTGCCATAGTGTTTCCCTTAGACAGCACAGTATGAGGGATATAGCTTATTGTGTGTACAGAACCTTCCTTCTCTGTATATTTATACATATGGGTGGGAGCTGCCATATGTTTCCCTTAGACAGTACAGTATGAGGGTATAGCTTATGTGTGTACAGAACATTTCCTTCTCTGATATGTATACATATTGGTGGGAGCTGCCAATATTGTTTCCCTTAGACAGTACAGTATGAGGGTATAGCTTTATGTGTATACAGAACATTCCTTCTCTGTATATTTATATATTATATGGGTAGGAGCTGCCATATCGTTCCCTTAAACAGTACAGTATGAGGGTATAGCTTATGTGTGTACAGAACTTCCTTCTCTGTATATTTATATATGGGTGGAGCTGCCATATTGTTTTCCTTAACAGTACAGTATGAGGGTATAGCTTATTGGGTGTACAGAACATTCCTTCTTGTATTTATATTTATATATATATAGGTAGGAGCTGCCATATTGTTTCCCTTAGACAGTACAGTATGAGGGTATTCTATTGTATGTACAGAACATTCCTTCTCTAATATTTATGTAAAGGTACAAGGACACAGGTTATACCGGGAACTCTGGGTACCACTCATGTATTATAAGGGATAATGTATCCCCTACTATAAATTATAAGGTATTAGAAGTCACTGAGGTTCTGTGTACATATAAGGTACAAGGACACAGACTGAGTTATACAGGGAACTCTGGGTACCACTCATTATTATAAGGGATAATGATCCCCTACTGTAAATTATAAGGATATTAGAAGTCACGAGGAGTTCTGTGTCTATATAAAGTACAAGGACACAGACTGAGTTATACAGTGAACTATGGGTACCACTCGTGTATTATAGGGATAAGTATCCCCTACTGTAAAATATAAGGATATTAGGGTCACTGAGGAGTTTTGTGTCTATATAAAATGTACAAGGACAGACTGAGTTATCCAGGGAACTAGGGGACCACTCATGTATTATAAGGGATAATGTACTTACTACTGTAAATTATAAGGATATTAGAAGTCACTGAGATGTTCTGTGTATATATAAAGGTACAAGGACACAGGCTGAGTTATACAATGAACTCTGGATATCAATCATGTATTATAAGGATAATGTATCCCCTACTGTAAATATAAGGATATTAGAAGTCACGGAGAAGTTCTGTGTCCATAAAATTACAAGGACACAGACTGAGTATACAGGGAACTCTGGTTACCAATCATGTATTATAAGGGATAATGTATCCCCTACTGTAAATTATAAGGATATTAGAAGTCACTGAGGGTTCTGTGTCTATATAAAGGTACAAGGATACAGGTGAGTTATACAGGGAACTCTGGGTACCACTCATGTATATAAGGATAATGTATCCCCTACTGTAAATTAAAGGATATTAGAAGTCACTGAGGAGTTCCTATATTATTATTACTATTATTTTGCAGTCTTTATATTATTAATAATAATCAGTATATATTGTTTATTGTATAGTCTCTATATGTTATAACCTTTTATTATGTAGTCTTTATTATAATATAACAGTATATATTATGTTTTATTATATAGCTCTAGTATTAATATATATGTCTGGATATAATATCTATTATTATATAATTTTATATAGTATTTATATATCATTGTTTATTATTATATAGTAATTTACTATATATATAATGTAATTGCTCTATAGTATATCTAATATTGTAAAGTGTCTATATATTATCTTTTATATAGCTCTATATATTATTTACTATTATTATATAGTCTATAATCTATTATTATATATTCTCTATATATTATATCTATTATTATATAGTCTATATATCTATTTTTATATTTCTCTATATTATAATCTATTATATATAGTCTATCTATTATATATGTAGTCTCTATATATTATTATTTAGTTTTTATATAAAATCTATTATTAGAATAAAATCAGTATAAGATTATTATCTTTTATTGTAGATCTCTGGGTTTAATAAGGGTTAATCCACTGGGTTCAATAAGGGTTAATCTACTGGGTTTAATAAGGGGTTAATCTACTGGGTTTAATAAAGGGTTCATCTACTGGGTTTAATAAAGGGTTAATCTACTGGGTTTAATAAAGGGTTAATCTACTGGGTTTAATAAAGGGTTAATCTACTGGGTTTAATAAGGGGTTAATCTATTGGGTTTAATAAGGGGTTAATCTATTGGGTTTAATAAGGGGTTAATCTACTGGGTTTAATAAGGAGTTAATCTACTGGGTTTAATGAAGGGTTTATCTACTGGGTTTAATAAAGGTTAATCTACTGGGTTTAATGAAGGGTTAATCTACTGGGTTTAATGAAGGGTTAATCTACTGGGTTTAATGAGGGGTTAATCTACTGGGTTAGTGAAGGGTTAATCTACTGGGTTTAATAAAGGGTTAATCTACTGGGTTTAATGAGGGGTTAATCTACTGGGTTTAATTAGGGGTTAATCTACTGGGTTTAATAAAGGGTTAATCTACTGGGTTTAATGAGGGGTTAATCTACTGGGTTTAATGAGGGGTTAATCTACTGGGTTTAATGAAGGGTTAATCTACTGGGTTTAATGAAGGGTTAATCTACTGGGTTTAATGAAGGGTTAATCTACTGGATTTAATGAAGGGTTTAATCTACTGGATTTAATGAAGGGTTAATCTACTGGATTTAATGAAGGGTTAATCTACTGGGTTTAATAAGGGGTTGTAATCTACTGGATTTAATGAAGGGTTAATCTACTGGATTTAATAAGGGGTTAATCTACTGGATTTAATGAAGGGTTAATCAGTTGGGTTTAATGAAGGGTTAATCTACTGGATTTAACTGAAGGGTTAATCTACTGGGTTTAATAAGGGGTTAATCTACTGGATTTAATGAAGGGTTAATCAGTTGGGTTTACTGTATATACTTGAGTATAAACCAAGGTTTTAGGCCTTAAAACAGCCTGAGAACCTATCCTCGGTTTATACTCGGGTCAGTCACCTTTCCGTAATCCAGTGGCCGCTTGCTCTGCAGTCTCTGTTCTGCCGGCTGACGCCACTGGTTGGCGCCTTTCTCACTTCCCGGCGCGAGTAGTGACATCAGGCAGCAGAACAGAGGATGCGGATCGAGCGGCCACCGGATTACTGAAAGGTAAGTGATTGACCCGGCAAGTTACATACTAGTAACAGTGAACTGGGGGGGTGTGTGTGAAAGTAATCTCTGCAGTCAAAATTCTTTGCCACTGCAGATGTTTCGAAACTACAACTCCCATCAACTAAAGCATGCTGGGAATTGTAGTTTGCAAATATCTGGAGTGCCAAGGAATTGGGGGTTTGTGTGTGGGATTACTGTCCACTTAAAGGGCAACTAATGCCTCAATATCATATAGAATCAGGAGGATGGTATCTACTGTAAAAGATTGCCTTCTGATTCTGTATGACTTTTAGGCTTTAGTTGCCCTTTAAATGCACAGCAGAATTCCCATACAGTACTGTAATCTCATACAGTAATAGCCATACTGGATTTTCTACTATCAGGGAGTTCTTATCATGGTGCTAAAATGGTGCTAATTTTGCCCCAACCAATCAGATGTTAGCTTTCAAATGGTAAATAGCATCTGATTGGTTGGGGCAAAATTATCACCATTTTTAAGGATAAGAATGCTTATTACATCTCCCTGAATGTATCCGTCCACAAGTGCAGGGGTTGCCATACTGATTATATTTTCCTTCTGAGATCATTGCTTATTAAGGTAGGTTTTCTATCAATCATAATGACCCTAATAGTAGAAAGTAGTCGGCTCTGTACACAAAACTGAAATAAACTCGAACCTACCGAGTCATAAACTTACTCAACTCGGACGTATGGGTGCGTCGATATAGGACCTGACTTTACGAGCTGGGACAATGCACCAGGTGGACCTTTCTAGGCCCATTGCCTACCTGGCTCCTGGGATTTGTCCAGTCCTGATTCATTCTTTATATTTCACATTTACTGCTCAATGCAGAGACCAGAAAAGTGTAAATCGGAGGCTCCGTCCCAGAATGCCTTGTGACGTGAGTTCTCCCTGGAAGGGACTGGTTACATTGTTACAATGTTTCTATTTATGGAAGTTGGATTGACACTAACCAACCCCCCACGTAGCTGTAATAATCATTTTGTGTTATTATGTTTTCTGTCATTTGGGCTGATGTGGCGACTTGCCAAATGTTACCCTTACGCCTTGTTGTACCCACCGCCTACGCGGGCAGGAACGACCCTTCCGCCAATGTTCCAAAGCTTTATTATCCTACAGTGGAATTCCGTAACCGGTGATCTTATTTATTTACTTACACAAATCAATTGCTACCAATCCCTTCCCTAACCCAGTGCACAGTTTGCAGACTGCATGGCTAATGGCCGAGGGGTCTTAGTGCCCCCATGTCTCTTTCTATACTTACTAATGGTTATCATCTCTGTACGGACGTGTATCCTGGGGGGGGGTTAAAGGGCATTTCCAACTTTAAAACAAGAAAACTGTCCGTTATCTGCCTGCCATCCAAACTACTATAATTATCCGTTTATTACATGTATTTGGAACCGGATATTAAATAAGTTATTTTCTGTTTAGGTAAAGGTATCTTCCTCCTTCCTCTGCTCAGTGAGCTTTTTATAAGCTTGAGCATGTGCAGAGGAGGCAGACAGTCATTCGCTGCATAGAGGGAGGAGCCAAGTTACTCTGCTACAATGGGGCCAATAATTATATCTTGTTAGTAATACATCGAATCAGTTGGGGGCAGGTAACTGACACGTGGCCAGTTCTTTGTTTTAAGGGTGACGTGGCCTTTAAAGATGAGTTGGGAATTGAACCCCTGGTATTTAAATGTTAGCAGAGCTCAGTGTTGGATTTCTTCCCCTTTAATCTTGACGTCTATGAACTACACACGTTCTTGGGTGATTAGTAATTGGGTTGTGTACATTGCTGCATAGGGATCAATGATCATTTACATCTGAACTGATTCCTAACCAGCAATGCGGTGTGTGTGTCCTGCGCTGGTCCGTTAAGGGGATGTCTGGATTATCTGGTTGGGTTTTAAAGGGATGAGATCAGCCACTATTGCTGAGAATTCTACTTCCCTCCTCCCTGCCCCTCCTCTTATATCTGGGCTTTGTAAACCGCCCGGTCCTCACCCCTGGGCTCTTTGTAGCTACACTGACATACTTGGCTCCGCTCAGCTCCTTCTTCTGCTTCCACGATGCGTCCAATAGGAAGACAAGCTCCTTGCAGAGCGCGTCTTCCTATTGGGCTCGTTGCAGACAAATACGGGGGGTGGAGTGGCGCCAGGTAAGTAGATCAGGGTAACTAAAAAGAGCCCAGGGGTAATCCCAGTGTAACGTGTCCCCTTTGTATTCCGTGTATTGATGGAAGGCCATGAAATGTGCAGTGTAATTCGTTAAAGGGAAAGATCACATATCACTTTTGCCATCGCTGTTTTTTGAGTTGGGTTTCATTGGAATTCACAAGGCACCATGGGTAGGAACCTTGGGCCCAATGGGGGTTGGGAGGGACCACGGTGGATAGTTTGATCTGTCACTGGACACAGCCTGTACTACAGTTATGGCAACTGTAACTTAAACCTGCCCTGTGCACAGGACTCAAACCAATGAGGATTCAGGGATCCTCTGCTTCATTTGCCATACCCAAACCCTGACCTGCCAAACACTGCCTACTACTAACAAGCCACACCCGTTACTCACAAGCCACACCCATTACTCACAAGCCACACCTGTTACTCACAAGCCACACCAATTACTCACAAACCACACCTGTTACTTACAAGCCACACCCATTACTCACAAGTCACACCCATTACTCACAAGTAACACCCATTATAGGGGTGGGCTAAAAAAAAAACTACAATGTGTATAGCAGTACTTATCTGTTTGGTGACCATTTATACAAAGATGTAACAATCTAACGTAGCACCAGGACATTAAAAAATATCTGACCGCACATCTCCCACTTGAGCATGTCTGAGTCAGTGATTTGGTGAGGAGGAGGAGTTAAAATTCACTGGGGGGACTGACTTTCTCAGGGGAGAAAGGATTTACTCGTGTACAGTAGTTGGCAGTCGGCACTAAAAATCTTTTTCTGGGATTTTTGCTCCTTGAATTAAAATAGTTCATCCCAGAATGACGGATTGGGGAAGGTGAGAGTTAACTGGAGAACAGTCTGTATTTAATCAGACAGTAAGTTCACATCTCAATGAGATTTCACACCCAATCTGTCACGTTAACAGCCGGGTGTTATTTTGAAAGGTTGTGTGTTTTTTGTTGCTATGGAAATGGTCCAAATGACTTGCCGTAGGGACTGGACCACTTTCCGTTCTTCTGCTCCCATCCGGAATCTCCCTCGGCTCCTGATCTAGGGACACCTACCGTCACCCTAACCTGTAATCTGACTTGGAGCATGTGCAGATCAGGGTTGGCTCTGTAGGAAGGTTTCTGTTCTCGGGCTCCGTTGCGGCCTAGTTCTCAGTGACTTTGCTATTTTCACGTTGCAGTGAATATTGATGCAATGCAGTTTGCAGAGTTCTCCCCCTTCACGTCTCTTTCTATGTTTAGAATACGAACGACAGGAACACGACATAAACCACATGTATGTTTGTATGTTCCACATCGCGGTCACCTGCGGACTTGGAGATCAGCGAAAATTGGGAATTTAACTTGATTTCTGGGGATTTGTTTGGGGGAGATTTAGGGGCAATTCTAGTAGGAATAATATTCCAGACTGATGCACACTGACAGACCCCCACATGTCCAAACAACAGCTGTCAATCATTAGTTGTGATGGCAGCTGTCCCAGCCTTGATTGACGGCACGGAGGGAGGGGCCAGATGGGGAAGATAATTATCCTTCTATATCTGGTTGGTAATACAGGTAATAATGAGCTGGATGTAATTTTGTATTAAGGATGTACTTGCCCTTTAAAGGATATTTTTCGGACACATACCAGACAGGGTTAAAGTGAAATACTGTATCCCTTGTCCTTCCGATAACATCCTAACCAGATACACAGTGAAATCTTGGCTAACGGTTCGTACACACGTGTGAGAACGCAGGTGAGACGCACAATGTGTACAAACAAGAGTACGGGCACTTTATCACCCAGTCGTTTGTTTGGCGATCATTGCCCAATCCACCGGGCGGATCACCGAACCATAAAGTGGTACATGAGCTGATTATCGGGCGAAATGCTCGTTTGTACACATCCTGCGCCGCGGGCAGGGTGTTCCTAGAGTTTTTGACACCCGAAACAACTTTTTAATGCCGCCTATCGGCAGATGGGGGGTGACACTTGAAGCGAGCATAGCTTCATTATGGAACATAGGCATGGCTTGTGGAGGTGGGTAGGTTGGGCTGACTTACATTGACTGGTGAACTGGAGGTCTGACTTAACACTGACTGGAGGGCTGACTTAACACTGACTGGAGGGCTGACTTAACACTGACTGGTGGACTGATGCTGAAATGCGGCATTGCAGGAAGCAGCGCGCCTTGAGCAAATGTTTCAGTTTGCTTCATGGTAGGGGCACCCCTGGCCGCGGGTCGTTACCCACCATTGCACGTGTGTACGAACCTTAAGTCCAGTTGCTCTCTAGACAATTATCTTTGTGTCTGTACTTGGTCTTTACAGTATAGAAGTCCCTGCAGTTACCACCTCTCCCAAAGCTCAGTGATCACTGACATGCTCCGTACCATTTACCCAGGGTAACTTTGTATCTCCCTGTGATAAATAATCAGCTGTTTAAAACACAGGTACCGGACTGGCTGATTGCACTCACCTTTATTAACATTCGTGTGATAAGCTGTATATAGAACACTGTATATAATTACACTATACATATATAGAACACTGTATATAATAACACTATACATATATAGAACACTGTATGTAATAACACTATACATATATAGAACACTGTATGTAATAACACCATACGTATATAGAATATTGTATGTGATAAGATTTGTATATAGGACACTGTATGTAATCACACGATACGTATATAGAAAACTATGTAATAACACCATATGTATGTAGAATATTGTATGTGATAAGATTTGTATATAGGGCACTGTATGTAATCACATGATATGTATATAGAACACTGTATGTAATAACAATACATAGATAGAATATTGTATATGATAAGATATGTATATAGAACACTGTATGTAATAACAGGATACCTATATAGAACATTGTATGTAACAACACTATACATATATGGAACACTGTATGTAATAACATTATACATATATGGAACTCTGTATGTAATAACACTATACATATATGGAACACTGTATGTAATAACACTATACATATATGGAACACTGTATGCAATAACACTATACATATATGGAACACTGTATGTAATAACACTGTACATATATGGAACACTGTATGTAATTACACTGTACATATATGAAACACTGTATGTAATAACGCTGTACATATATACTGTATATACTTGAGTATAAACCAAGGTTTTAGGGCCTTAAAACAGCCTGAGAACCTATCCTCGGTTTATACTGCGGGTCAGTCACCTTTCCGTAATCCAGTGGCCGCTTGCTCTGCAGTCTCTGTTCTGCCGGCTGACGCCACTGGTTGGCGCTTTCTCACTTCCCGGCGCGAGTAGTGACATCAGGCAGCAGAACAGAGGATGCGGATCGAGCGGCCACCGGATTACTGAAAGGTAAGTGATTGACCCGGCAAGTTACATACTAGTAACAGTGAACTGGGGGGTGTGTGTGAAAGTAATCTCTGCAGTCAAAATTCTTTGCCACTGCAGATGTTTTCGAAACTACAACTCCCATCAACTAAAGCATGCTGGGAATTGTAGTTTGCAATATCTGGAGTGCAAGGATTGGGGGTTTGTGTGTGGGATTACTGTCCACTTAAAGGGCAACTAATGCCTCAATATCATATAGAATCAGGGATGGTATCTACTGTAAAAGATTGCCTTCTGATTCTGTATGACTTTTAGGCTTTTTGCCCTTTAAAATGCACAGCAGAAATTCCCATACAGTACTGTAATCTCATACAGTAATAGCCATACTGGTTTTCTACATCAGGAGAGTTTTATCATGGTGCTAAATGGTGCTAATTTTGCCCCAACCAATCAGATGTTAGCTTTCAAATGGTATAGCATCTGAGTGGTTGGGGCAAAATTATCACCATTTTTAGGATAAGAATGCTTATTACATCTCCCTGAATGTATCCGTCCACAAGTGCAGGGTTTGCCATACTGATTATATTTTCCTTCTGAGATCATTGCTTATTAGGTAGGTTTTCTATCAATCATAATGACCCTAATAGTAGAAAGTAGTCGGCTCTGTACACAAAACTGAAATAACCGAACCACCGAGTCATAAACTTACTCAACTCGACGTATGGGTGCGTCGATATAGGACCTGACTTTACGAGCTGGGACAATGCACCAGGTGGACCTTTCTAGGCCCATTGCCTACCTGGCTCCTGGGATTTGTCCAGTCCTGATTCATTCTTTATTTCACATTTACTGCTCAATGCAGAGACCAGAAAGTGTAAATCGGAGGCTCCGTCCCAGAATGCCTGTGTGACGTGAGTTCTCCCTGGGGACTGGTTACATTGTTACAATGTTTTCTATTATGGAAGTTGGATTGACACTAACCAACCCCCCACGTAGCTGTAATAATCATTTTGTGTTATTATGTTTTTCTGTCATTTGGGCTGATGTGGCGACTTGCCAAATGTTACCCTTACGCCTTGTTGTTCCCCCACCGCCTACGCGGGCAGGAACGACCCTTCCGCCAATGTTCCCAAGCTTTATTATCCTACAGTGGAATTCCGTAACCGGTGATCTTATTTATTTACTTACACAAATCATGCTACCATCCCTCCCTAACCCAGTGCACATTTGCAGACTGCATGGCTAATGGCCGAGGGTCTTAGTGCCCCCATTTCTCTTTCTATACTTACTAATGGTTATCATCTCTGTACGGACGTGTATCCTGGGGGGGGTTAAAGGGCATTTCCAACTTTAAAACAAGAAAACTGTCCGTTATCTGCCTGCCATCCAAACTACTATAATTATCCGTTTATTACATGTATTTGGAACCGGATATTAAATATTTATTTTCTGTTTAGGTAAAGGTATCTTCCTCCTTCCTCTGCTCAGTGAGCTTTTTATAAGCTTGAGCATGTGCAAGGAGGCAGACAGTCATTCGCTGCATAGAGGGAGGAGCCAAGTTACTCTGCTACAATGGGGCCAATAATTATATCTTGTAGTAATAACATCGAATCAGTTGGGGGCAGGTAACTGACACGTGGCCAGTTCTTTGTTTTAAGGTGACGTGCCTTTAAAGATGAGTTGGGAATTGAACCCCTGGTATTTAAAGTTAGCAGAGCTCAGTGTTGGATTTCTTCCCCTTTAATCTTGACTTCTATGAACTACACACGTTCTTCTTGGGTGATTAGTAATTGGGTTTGTGTACATTGCTGCATAGGGATCAATGATCATTTACATCTGAACTTGATTCCTAACCAGCAATGCGGTGTGGTGTGTCCTGCGCTGGTCCGTTAAGGGATGTCTGGATTATCTGGTTGGGTTTTAAAGGGATGAGATCAGCCACTATTGCTGAGAATTCTACTTCCCTCCTCCCTGCCCCTCCTCTTATATCTGGGCTGGTAAACCCCCGGTCCTCACCCCTGGGCTCTTTGTAGCTACACCTGACATACTTGGCTCCCGCTCAGCTCCTTCTTCTGCTTCCACGATGCGTCCAATAGGAAGACAAGCTCCTTGCAGAGCGCGTCTTCCTATTGGCTCGTTGCAGACAAATACGGGGGGTGGATGGCGCCAGGTAAGATCAGGGTAACTAAAAAGAGCCCAGGGGTAATCCCAGTGTAACGTGTCCCCTTTGTATTCCGTGTATTGATGGAAGGCCATGAAATGTGCAGTGTAATTCGTTAAAGGGAAAGATCACATATCACTTTTGCCATCGCTGTTTTTTTGAGTTGGGTTTCATTGGAATTCACAAGGCACCATGGGTAGGAACCTTGGGCCCATGGGGTTGGGAGGGACCACGGTGGATAGTTGATCTGTCACTGGACACAGCCTGTACTACATTTATGGCAACTGTAACTTAAACCTGCCCTGTGCACAGGACTCAAACCAATAGAGATTCAGGGATCCTCTGCTTCATTTGCCATACCCAAACCCTGACCTGCCAACACTGCCTACTACTAACAACCACACCCGTTACTCACAAGCCACCCCATTACTCACAATCCACACCCTGTTACTCACAAGCCACACCAATTACTCACAAACCACACCTGTTACTTACAAGCCACACCCATTACTCACAAGTCACACCCATTACTCACAGTAACACCCATTATAGGGTGGGCTAAAAAAAAAACAAAATGTGTATAGCAGTACTTATTGTTTGGTGACCATTTATACAAAGATGTAACAATCTAACGTAGCACCAGGCACATTAAAAACATATCTGAACCGCATCTCCCTTATATATATATAGGTAGGAGCTGCCATATTGTTTCCCTTAGACAGTACAGTATGAGGGTATATCTTATTGTATGTCAGAACATTCCTTCTCTATATATTTATGTAAGGTACAAGGACACAGAGTTATACAGGGAACTCTGGGTACCACTCATGTATTTAAGGGATAATGTATCCCCTACTAAAAATTATAAGGATATTAGAAGTCACTGAGGAGTTCTGTGTACATATAAGGTACAAGGACACAGACTGAGTTATACAGGGAACTTGGGTACCAATCATTTATTATAAGGGATAATGTATCCCCTACTGAAATTATAAGGATATTAGAAGTCACTGAGGAGTTCTGTGTCTATATAAATGTACAAGGACACAGACTGAGTTATACAGTGAACTATGGGTACCACTGTGTATTAAAGGGATAATGTATCCCCTACTGTAAAATATAAGGATATTAGGGTCACGAGGAGTTCTGTGTTATATAAAATGTACAAGGACACAGACTGAGTTATCCAGGGAACTATGGTACCACTCATGTATTATAAGGGATAATGTACTTACTACGTAAATTATAAGGATATTAGAAGTCACTGAGATGTTCTGTGTTATATAAAGGTACAAGGACACAGGCTGAGTTATACAATGAACTCTGGATATCAATCATGTATTATAAGGGATAATGTATCCCACTACTGTAATTATAAGGATATTAGAAGTCACGGAGAAGTTCTGTGTCCATATAAAATTACGGACACAGACTGAGTTATACAGGGAACTCTGGTTACCAATCATGTATTATAGGGATAATGTATCCCCTACTGTAAATTATAAGGATATTAGAAGTCACTGAGGAGTTCTGTGTCTATATAAAGGTACAAGGATACAGGCTGAGTTATACAGGGAACTCTGGTACCACTCATGTATTATAAGGGATAATGTATCCCCTACTGTAAATTAAAGGATATTAGAAGTCACTGAGGAGTTCCTATATATTATTACCTATTTTTGCAGTCTTTATATTATTATAATATAATCAGTATATATTGTTTATTGTATAGTCTCTATATGTTATAACCTTTTATTATGTAGTCTTTATTATATTAATCAGTATATTATGTTTTATTATATAGTCTCTATGTATAATATATAGTCTGGATATAATATCTATATTATAAATTTATATAGTATTTATATATCATTGTTTATTATTATATAGTCTATATATATTATCTATTATAATGTATTGCTCTATAGTATTATCTAATATTGTAAAGTGTCTATATATTATCTATTTTATATAGCCCTATATATATTACTATTAGTATATAGTCTATATATCTATTATTAATATTCTCTATATATTATATCTATTATAATAGTCTGATAACTATTTTAATATCTCTAATATATAATCATTAAATATAGTCACTATATAGTAGTCTCTATATATTATTATTTAGTTTTTATATAAAATCTATTATTAGAATAAAATCAGTATAAGTATATTATCTTTTATTGTAGATTCTCGGGTTTAATAAGGTTAATCCACTGGGTTCAATAAGGGTTAATCTACTGGGTTTAATAAGGGGTTAATCTACTGGTTTAAAAGGGTTCATCTACTGGTTTAATAAAGGGTTAATACGGTAATAAAGGGTTTTAATCACGGGTTTAATAAAGGGTTAATCTACTGGGTTTAATAAGGGGTTAATCTATTGGGTTTAATAAGGGGTTAATCTATTGGGTTTAATAAGGGGTTAATTACTGGGTTTAATAAGGAGTTAATCTACTGGGTTTAATGAAGGGTTTATCTACTGGGTTTAATAAGGTTAATCTACTGGTTTAATGAAGGGTTAATCTACTGGGTTTAATGAAGGGTTAATCTACTGGGTTTAATGAGGGGTTATCTACTGGGGTAGTGAAGGGTTAATCTACTGGGTTTATATAAAGGGTTATCTAATGGGTTTAATGAGGGTTAATCTACTGGGTTTAATTAGGGGTTAATCTACGGGTTTAATTAAGGGTTAATCTACTGGGTTTAATGAGGGTATCTGGTATATGAGGGGTTAATCTATGGGTTAATGAGGGTTAATCTACTGGGTTTAATAGGGGTAATCTACTGGGTTTAATGAAGGGTTAATCTACTGGGTTTAATGAAGGGTTAATCTACTGGGTTTAATGAAGGGTTAATAATGGATTAATGAAGGGTTAATCTACTGGATTTAATGAAGGGTTAATCTACTGGATTTAATGAAGGGTAATCTACTGGATTTAATGAAGGGTTAATCTACTGGATTTAATGAAGGGTTAATCTACTGGGTTTAATAAGGGGTTAATCTACTGGATTTAATGAAGGGTTAATCTATGGTTTATAAGGGTTTTACTGGATTAATGAGGGTATCAGTTGGGTTTAATGAAGGGTTAATCTACTGGATTAATGAGGGTTAATCTATGGGTTTAATAAGGGGTTAATCTACTGGATTTAATGAAGGGTTAATCAGTTGGGTTTACTGTATATACTTGAGTATAAACCAAGGTTTTAGGCCTTAAAAGCCTGAGAACCTATCCTCGGTTTATACTCGGGTCAGTCACCTTTCGTAATCCAGTGGCGCTTGCTCTGCAGTCTCTGTTCTGCCGGCTGACGCCACTGGTTGGCGCCTTTCTCACTTCCCGGCGCGAGTAGTGACATAGCAGGCGAGAACAGAGGATGCGGATCGAGCGGCCACCGGATTACTGAAGGTAAGTATTGACCCGCAGCAAGTTAAACTAGTAACAGTGAACTGGGGGGGTGTGTGTGAAAGTAATCTCTGCAGTCAAAATTCTTTGCACTGCAGATGTTTCGAAACTACAACTCCATCAACTAAAGCATGCTGGGAATTGTAGTTTGCAATATATGGAGTGCCAAGGAATGGGGGGGTGTGTGTGGGATTACTGTCCACTTAAAGGGAACTAATGCCTCAATATCATAAGAATCAGGAGGATGGTATCTACTGTAAAAGATGCCTTCTGATTCTGTATGACTTTTAGGCTTTAGTTGCCCTTTAAATGCACAGCAGAATTCCCATAAGTACTGTAATCTCATAGTAATAGCCATACTGGATTTTTCATCAGGGAGTTCTATCATGGTGCTAAAATGGTGCTAATTTTGCCCCAACCAATCAGATGTTAGCTTTCAAATGGTAAATAGCATCTGATTGGTTGGGGCAAAATTATCACCATTTTTAGGTAAGAATGCTTATTACATCTCCCTGAATGTATCCGTCCACAAGTGCAGGGGTTGCCAACTGATTATATTTTCCTTCTGAGATCATTGCTTATTAAGGTAGGTTTTCATCAATCATAATGACCCTAATAGTGAAAGTAGGCGGCTCTGTACACAAAACTGAAATAACCTCGAACCTACCGAGTCATAAACTTACTCAACTCGGACGTATGGGTGCGTCGATATAGGACTGACTTTACGAGCTGGGACAAGCACCAGGTGGACCTTTTAGGCCCATTGCCACCTGGCTCTGGGATTTGTCCAGTCCTGATTCATCTTTATATTTCACATTTACTGCTCAATGCAGAGACCAGAAAAGTGTAAATCGGAGGCTCCGTCCCAGAATGCCTTGGGACGTGAGTTCTCCTGGAAGGGACTGGTTACATTTTACAATGTTTTATTTATGGAAGTTGGATTGACACTAACCAACCCCCAGCGAGCTGTAATAATCATTTTGTGTTATTATGTTTTCTGTCATTTGGGCTGATGTGGCGACTTGCCAAATGTTACCCTTACGCCTTGTTGTACCCACCGCCTACGCGGGCAGGAACGACCCTTCCGCCAATGTTCCAAAGCTTATTATCCTACAGTGGAATTCCGTAACCGGTGATCTTATTTATTTACTTACACAAATCAATTGCTACCAATCATTCCCTAACCCAGTGCAAAGTTTGCAGACTGCATGGCTAATGGCGAGGGTCTTAGTCCCCATGTCTCTTTCTATACTACTACAATGGTTATCATCTCTGTGTACGGACGTGTATCCTGGGGGGGGGGTTAAAGGGCATTTCCAACTTTAAAACAAGAAAACTGTCCGTATCTGCCTGCCATCCAAACTACTATAATTACCGTTTATTACATGTATTTGGAACCGGATATTAAATAAGTTATTTCTGTTTAGGTAAAGGTATCTTCTCCTTCCTCTGTCAGTGAGCTTTTTATAAGCTTGAGCATGTGCAGAGGAGGCAGACAGTCATTCGCTGCATAGAGGGAGGAGCCAAGTTACTCTGCTACCATGGGCCAATAATTTATCTTGTTAGTAATACATCGAATCAGTTGGGGGCAGGTAACTGAACGTGGCCAGTTCTTTGTTTTAAGGGTGAAGTGGCCTTTAAAGATGAGTTGGGAATTGAACCCCTGGTATTAAATGTTAGCAGAGCTCAGTGTTGGATTTCTTCCCTTTAATCTTGACGTCTATGAAATACACACGTTCTTGGGTGATTAGTAATTGTTTGTGTACATTGCTGCATAGGGATCAATGATCATTTACATCTGAACTGATTCCTAACCAGCAATGCGGTGTGGTGTGTCCTGCGCTGGTCCGTTAAGGGGATGTCTGGATTATGGTTGGGTTTTAAAGGGATGAGATCAGCCACTATTGTGAGAATTCTACTTCCCTCCTCCCTGCCCCTCCTCTTATATCTGGGCTTTGTAAACCGCCCGGTCCTCACCCTGGGCTTTGTAGCACACTGACATACTTGGCTGCCTCAGCTCCTTCTTCTGCTTCCACGATGCGTCCAATAGGAAGACAAGCTCCTTGCAGAGCGCGTCTTCCTATTGGGCTCGTGCAGACAAATACGGGGGGTGGAGTGGCGCAGGTAGAGGATCAGGGTAACTAAAAAGAGCCCAGGGGTAATCCCAGTGTAACGTGTCCCCTTTGTATTCCGTGTATTGATGGAAGGCCATGAAATGTGCAGTGTAATTCGTTAAGGGAAAGATCACATATCACTTTTGCCATCGCTGTTTTTTGAGTTGGGTTTCATTGGAATTCACAAGGCACCATGGGTAGGAACCTGGGCCCAATGGGGGTTGGGAGGGACGGTGGATAGTTTGATCTGTCACTGGACACAGCGTACTACAGTTATGGCAACTGTACTTAAACCTGCCCTGTGCACAGACTCAAACCAATGAGGATTCAGGGATCTCTGCTTCATTTGCCATACCCAAACCCTGACCTGCCAAACACTGCCTACTACTAACAAGACCACCCGTCTCACAAGCCACACCCATTACTCACAAGCCACACCTGTTACTCACAAGCCACACAAATTACTCACAAACCACACTGTTACTTACAAGCCACACCCATTACTCACAAGTCACACCCATTACTCACAAGTAACACCCATTATAGGGGTGGGCTAAAAAAAAAAAAACAATGTGTATAGCAGTACTTATCTGTTTGGTGACCATTTATACAAAGATGTAACAATCTAACGTAGCCCAGGACATTAAAAAATATCTGAACGCACATCTCCCACTTGAGCATGTCTGAGTCGTGATTTGGTGAGGAGGAGGAGTTAAAATTCACTGGGGGGACTGACTTTCTCAGGGGAGAAAGGATTTACTGTGTACAGTAGTTGGCAGTCGGCACTAAAAATTTTTCTGGGATTTTTTGCTCCTTGAATTAAAATAGTTCATCCCAGAATGACGGATTGGGAAGGTGAGAGTAACTGGAGAACAGTCTGATTTAATCAGACAGTAAGTTCACATCTCAATGAGATTTCACACCCAATCTGTCACGTTAACAGCCGGGTGTTTTTTGAAAGGTTGTGTGTTTTTTGTTGCTATGGAAATGGTCCAAATGACTTGCCGTAGGGACTGGACCACTTTCCGTTCTTCTGCTCCCCATCCGGATCTCCCTCGGCTCCTGATCTAGGGACCACTACGTCACCCTAACCTGTAATTGACTTGGAGATGTGCAGATCAGGGTTGGCTCGTAGGAAGGTTTCTGTCTCGGGCTCCGTTGCGGCCTAGTGTCTCAGTGACTTTGCTATTTTCACGTTGCAGTGAATATGATGCAATGCAGTTTGCAGAGTTCTCCCCCTTCAGTCTCTTTCTATGTTTGAATACGAACGAGGAACACGACATAAACCACTGTATGTTTGTATGTTCCACATCGCGGTCACCTGCGGACTTGGAGATCAGCGAAAATTGGGAATTAACTTGATTTCTGGGGATTTGTTTGGGGGGGGAGATTTAGGGGCAATTTAGTAGGAAATAATATTCCAGACTGATGCACACTGACAGACCCACATGTCCAAACAACAGCTGTCAATCATTAGTTGTGATGGCAGCTGTCCAGCCTTGATTGACGGCACGGAGGGAGGGGCCAGATGGGGAAGATAATTATCCTTCTATATCTGGTTGTAATACAGGAAATAAGAGCTGGATGTAATTTTGTATTAAGGATGTACTTGCCCTTTAAAGGATATTTTTCGGACACATACCAGACAGGGTTAAAGTGAAATACTGTTCCCTGTCCTTCCGATAACATCCTAAACAGATACACAGTGAAATCTTGGCTAACGGTTCGTACACACGTGTGAGAACGCAGGTGAGACGCACAATGTGTACAAACAAGAGTACGGGCACTTTATCACCCAGTGTTTGTTTGGCGATCTTGCCCAATCCACCGGGCGGATCACCGAACATAAAGTGGTACATGAGCTGATTATCGGGCGAAATGCTCGTTTGACACATCCTGCGCCGCGGGCAGGGTGTTCCTAGAGTTTTTGACACCCGAAAAAACTTTTTAATGCCGCCTATCGGCAGATGGGGGGTGACACTTGAAGCGGAGCATAGCTCATTATGGAACATAGGCATGGCTTGTGGAGGGGTGGGTAGGTTGGGCTGACTTACATTGACTGGTGAACTGGAGGTCTGATTAACACTGACTGGAGGGCTGACTTAACCACTGACTGGAGGGGCGACTTAACACTGATGGTGGACTGATGCTGAAATGCGGCATTGCAGGAAGCAGCGCGCCTTGAGCAAATGTTTCAGTTTGCTTCATGGTAGGGGCAACCCTGCCGCGGGTCGTTACCCACCATTGCAAGTGTGTACGAACCTTAAGTCCAGTTGCTCTTAGACAATTATCTTTGTGTCTGTACTTGGTCTTTACAGTTAGAAGTCCCTGCAGTTACCACCTCTCCCAAAGCTCAGTGATCACTGACATGCTCCGTACCATTTACCCAGGGTAACTTTGTATCTCCTGTGATAAATAATCAGCTGTTTTAAAACACGTACCGGACTGGTGATGCACTCACCTTTATAACATTCGTGTGATAAGCTGTATATAGAACACTGTATATATACACTATACATATAGAACACTGTATATAATAACACTAATCATATATAAGAACACTGTAGTATAACACTATACATATATAGAAACACTGTATGTAAAACACCATACTATATGAATATTGTATGTGATAAGATTTGTATATAGGAAATGTATGTAATCACACGATAGTATATAGAAACTATGTATAACACCATATGTATGTAGAATATTGTATGTGATAAGATTTATATAGGGCACTGTATGTAATCAAATGATATGTAATAGAACACTGTATTAATAACAATACATAGATGAATATTGTATATGATAAGATATGTATATAGAACACGTTTAATTATAACAGGATACCTATATAGAAACATTGTATGTAACAACACTATACATATATGGAACACTGTATGTAATAACATTATCATATATGGAACTCTGTATGTAACACCTATAACATATATGGAACACTGTATGTAATAACACCTATACAATATGGAACACTGAGCAATAACACTATACATAATGGAACACTGTATGTAATAACACTGTACATATATGGAACACTGTATGTAATTACACTGTACATATATGAAACACTGTATGTAATAACGCTGTACATATATGGAACACTATGTAATAACGCTGTACATATATGGAACACTGTATGTAATAACACTTTACATACATGGAACACTATGTAATAACACTGTACATATATGGAACACTGTATGTAATAACACTGTACATATATGGAACACTGTATGTAATAACACTGTACATATATGAAACACTGTATGTAATAACGCTGTAACATATATGGAACACTATGTATATAAACGGTTGTACATATATGGAACACTATGTAATAACGCTGTACATATATGAAACACTGTATGTAATAACGCTGTACATATATGGAACACTGTATGTAATAACGCTGTACATATATGGAACACTGTATGTAATAACGCTGTACATATATGGAACACTGTATGTAATAACACTGTACATATATGGAACACTGTATGTAATAACACTGTACATATATGGAAACTGTTGTAGAACATCAGGAAACAGATGTAATAAACACTGTCTCATAACGATTAATAACCAGGTTAAAATGGAACACTGTATGTAATAACACTGTACATCAGAACACTATGTAATAACACGTACAATATGGAAACTGTATGTATAACACTGTAATATATGGAACCCGGTATGTAATAACACTGTACGTATATGGAACACTGTATGTAATAACACTTTACATACATGGAACACTATGTAATACCTGACATATACTGGAACACTTGTGTATAACACTGTACATATATGGAACAATGTTATGTAATAAACACTGTACATCATAATCATGGTAAACACTGTAGTAATAACACTTTGACATACATGGAACACTATGTAATAACACTGTACATATATGGAACACTGTATGTAATAACACTGTACATTATGAACACTATGTATAACATGTCACTATATGGAACACTGTAGTATAACACTGTAATATAACCTGTATAATAACAATGTACATGGAACACTGTATGTAATAACACTATATGTAATAACACTGTACATATATGGAACACTGTACTTCAATACACAATACAAATATAAGATCCGTGTTTTATACAATCCCTCACCCATCTATATTCTTATTATTCGATCCCTGACGATAATTCTCCCTGTGTTATTGGATATTTTTACTTTTGCTTTGTTGTGCATTTCCCGGTGGTCTCATCTCTTATGTAACAATAGCGATCGCCCCGCGTAACTTATCACATAATTACAGCTTCAGTCGCCTGCTCATAGCTGGTGAACCTCATTCGATTTTACGGATTTTTCTTTGCACCTCTGGTTTTATTCCTGGAACCACGCGGGCAAGTCTCACCCACTTGCATTATATCCAGTGTGCAGTGGGTGTAAGTAAGGGATGACAATACTCTAACGCTACATGTGTGTCCTTCATAGATCTAACGCTACACGTTCCTCTATTCAAGATCTACGACTACATGTGCGTCATTCATAGATCTAACGCTACACAGTCTCTCATTCATAGATCTAACGCGACACGGTGTCATCATAGATCTACGCACGTCTCTCATTCATAGATTAAGCTACACGTGTGTCATTCATAGATCTAAACGCTACATGTGTGTCATTCATAGATCTAACGCTACACGTCTCTCATTCATAGATCTAACGCTACATGTGCGTCATTCATAGATCTAACGCTACATGTGTGTCATTCATAGATCTAACGCTACACGTCTCTCATTCATAGATCTAACGCTACAACGTGTGTCATTCTAATCTAACGCTACATGTGTGTCATTCATAGATCTAACGCTACACGTCTCTCATTCATAGATCTAACGCTACATGTGCGTCATTCATAGATCTAACGCTACACGTCTCTCATTCATAGATCTAACGCTAAAACTTGTGTCAATTCATAGATCTAACGCTACACTGTGGTCATTCATAATCTAACCTACACGCTCTTCATTCATAGATCCTAACGCTACACGTGTTTCATTCATCGATCTAACGCTACATGTGTGGTCATTCATAGATCTAACGCTACACGTCTCTCCATTCAGTAAGATCTATATTGCGCTACATGTGCTCATTCAGTACACACAATAAGCTATACCCTCATACTGTACTGTTTAAGGGAAACGATATGGCAGCTCCTACCCATATATATATATAAATATACAGAGAAGGAATGTTCTGTATACACAATAAGCTATACCCTCATACTGTACTGTCTAAGGGAAACAATATGGCAGCTCCCACCAATATGTATACATATACAGAGAAGGAATGTTCTGTACACACAATAAGCTATACCCTCATACTGTACTGTCTAAGGGAAACAATATGGCAGCTCCCACCCATATGTATAAATATACAGAGAAGGAATGTTCTGTACACACAATAAGCTATACCCTCATACTGTGCTGTCTAAGGGAAACACTATGGCAGCTCCCACCCATATGTATAAATATACAGAGAAGGAATGTTCTGTACATACAATAAGCTATACCTTCATACTGTACTGTCTAAGGGAAACACTATGGCAGCTCCCACCCATATGTATAAATATAAATATACAGAGAAGGAATGTTCTGTATACACAATAAGCTATACCCTCATGCTGCACTGTCTAAGGGAAACAATATGGCAGCTCCCACTCATTTGTATAAATATAAATATACAGAGAAGGAATGTTCTGTACACACAATAAGCTATATCCTCATATTGTACTGTCTATAGGAAACAATATGGCAGCTCCCATACATGAAGAGACAGGTAATCAGAGCTGATCAGGTCTCTGACACAGCAGAATGCAATCAAGAGACAGGTAATCAGCACTGATTAGGACTGAGACAGCCGAATGTATTCAAGAGACAGGTAATCAGCGCTGATTAGGACTGTGAGAAAGTTGAATGTAATAAAGAGACAGGTAATCAGAGCTGATTAGGACTGTGACACAGCTGAATGTAATAAAGAGACAGGTAATCAGAGCTGATTAGGACTGTGACACAGCTGAATGTAATAAAGAGACAGGTAATCAGTGCTGATTAGGTCTGTGACACAGCTGAATGTAATAAAGAGACAGGTAATCAGAGCTGATTAGGACTGTGAAACAGCTGAATAATCAAGAGACAGGTAATCAGCACTGATTAGGACTGAGACAGCTGAATGTATTCAAGAGACAGGTAATCAGCGCTGATTAGGACTGTGAGACAGCTGAATGCAATCAAGAGACAGGTAATCAGCACTGATTAGGACTGAGACAGCTGAATATTTAAGAGACAGGTAATCAGAGCTGATTAGGTCTGTGACACAGCTGAATGTATTAAAGAGACAGGTAATCAGAGCTGATTAGGACTGTGAGACAGCTGAATGCAATCAAGAGACAGGTAATCAGCACTGATTAGGATTGAGACAGCTGAATGTATTCAAGAGACAGGTAATCAGCGCTGATTAGGACTGTGAGAAAGTTGAATGTAATAAAGAGACAGGTAATCAGAGCTGATTAGGAATGTGAAACAGCTGAATGTAATCAAGAGACAGGTAATCAGCGCTGATTAGGTCTGTGACACAGCTGAATGTAATAAAGAGACAGGTAATCAGCGCTGATTAGGTCTGTGACACAGCTGAATGTAATAAAGAGACAGGTAATCAGAGCTGATTAGGTCTGTGACACGGCTGAATGTAATAAAGAGACAGGTAATCAGTGCTGATTAGGTCTGTGACACGGCTGGATGTAATAAAGAGACAGGTAATCAGCGCTGATTAGGACTGTGACACAGCTGAATGTAATAAAGAGACAGATAATCAGAGCTGATTAGGACTGTGACACAACGGAATTATAAAGAGACAGGAATCAGAGCTGATTAGGTCTGTGACACAGCTTAATAATGTATAAAGAGACGGTAATCGAGCTGATAGGTCCTGTGACCAGCTGAATGTAATAAAGAGACAGGTATCAGAGCTGATTAGACTGTGAACCAGCTGATGTAATAAGAGACAGGTATCAGTGGCTGATTAGGACTGTGACACAGCTGAATGTAATAAAGAGACAGTTAATCAGAGTTGATTAGGACTGTGACACAGCTGAATGAATAAGAGACAGGTAATCAGTGCTGATTAGGTACTGTGACACACAGCTGAATGTATAAAGAGACAGGTAATCAGAGCTGATTAGGACGGTGACACAGCTGAATTGGAATAAAGAGACCGTACCAGTGCTTGTAGGTCTGTGACCCAGCTGAATGTAATAAAGAGCACGGTAATCATGCTGATTAGGACGGTGACACAGCTGAATGTAATAAAGAGACAGGTAATCAGAGCTGATTAGGACTGTGACACGGCTGAATGGAATAAAGAGACAGGTAATCAGCGCTAATTAGGTCTGTGACACAGCTGAATGTAATAAAGAGACAGGTAATCAGTGCTGATTAGGTTTGTGACACTGCTGAATGGAATAAAGAGTCAGGTAATCAGAGCTGATTAGGTCTGTGACACGCTGAATGTATAAAGAGACAGGTAATCAGCGCTGATTAGGACTGTGACACAGCTGAATGTAATAAAGAGACAGGTAATCAGCTGATTAGGTCTGTGACACAGATGATGTAATAAAGACAGGTAATCATGCTGATTAGGTCTGTGACCACGATGAATGTATAAAGAGACAGGTAATCATGAGCTGATTAGGCTGTGACCCAATGAATGTAATAAAGAGACAGGTAATAAAGCTGATTAGTCTGTGACACAGCTGAATGTAATAAAGAACAGGTAATCAGCGCTGATTAGGTCTGTGACACAGATTGAATGTAATAAGAGACAGGTAATAATGCTGATTAGGTCTGTAGACACAGATGAATGTAATAAGAGACAGGTAATCAGAGCTGATTAGGTCTGTGACACAGCTGAATGTAATAAAGAGCAGGTAATCAGCGCTGATTAGGTACTGTGAACAGCTGAATGAATAAAGAGACAGGTAATCAGCGCTGATTAGGTCGTGGGCACGCTGAATGAATAAAAGACAGGTAATCAGAGCTGATTAGGACTGTGACACAGCTGAATGTAATAAAGAGACAGGTATCATGAGCTGATTAAGGACTGGGACACAGCTGAATGTAATAAAGGACAGGTAATCAGAGCTGATTAGGACTGTGACACGAGCTGAATGATAAAGAGACAGGTAATCAGCGCTAATTAGTCTGTGACACAGCTGAAGTAATAAAGAACAGGTATCATCGCTATTAGTCTGTGAACAGCTGAATGTAATAAAGAGACAGGTAATCAAGGCTGATTAGGACTGTGACAACGGCTGAATGGAATAAGAGACAGGTAATCAGCGGCTAATTAGGTCTGTGACACAGCTGAATGTAATAAAGAGACGTAATCAGCGCTAATTAGGTCGGTGACACAGCTGAATGTAATAAAGAGACAGGTAATCAGTGCTGATTAGGTTGTGACACGCTGATGGAATACGAGCAGTAATCAAGCGATTAGGTTGTGACACGGCTGAATGTAATAAAGAGACAGGTATCAGCGCTGATTAGGACTGTGACCAGCTGATGTAATAAGAGACAGGTAATCAGCTGATTAGGACTGTAGACAGCCGAATGTATAAGAACAGGTAATCAGGCTGATTGGTCTGTGACACAGATGAATGTAATAAAGAGACAGGTAATCAGGCTGATTAGGTACTGTGACACAGCTGAATGAATAAAGAGTCAGGTAATCAGCGCTGATTAGACTGTGACACAGCTGGAATGGAATAAAGAACAGGTAATCAGCGCTGATAGGTCTGTGACACGGCTGAATGTAATAAAGAGACAGGTAATCAGAGCTGATTAGGACTGTGACACAGCTGAATGTAATAAAGAGACAGGTAATCAGTGCTGATTAGGACTGTGACACGGCTGAATGTAATAAAGAGACAGGTAATCAGCGCTGATTAGGTCTGTGACACGGCTGAATGTAATAAAGAGACAGGTAATCAGCTGATTAGTCTACCAGCTGAATGTAATAAAGAGACAGGTATCGAGCTGATTAGGTCTGTGACACAGCTGAATGTAATAAAGAGACAGGTATCAGAGCTGATTAGGACTGTGACACAGCTGAATGTAATAAAGAGACGGTAATCAGCGCTGATTAGGCTGTGACACGGCTGAATGTAAAAAAGAGACAGGTAATCAGGCTGATTAGAATGTGACACAGCTGAATTGAATAGAGAGACAGGTAATCAGAGCTGATTAGGACTGGGACACAGCTGAATGTAATAAAGAGACAGGTAATCAGCGCTGATTAGGACTGTGGACAGACGCTGAATGTAATAAAGAGACAGGTAATCAGCTGATTAGATCTGTGACACAGCTGAATGTAATAAGAGACAGGTAATCAGAGCTGATTAGACTGTGACACAGCTGAATGTAATAAAGAACAGGTAATCAGTGCTGATTAGGTCTGTGACAGCTGAATGTAAAAAGACAGGTATCAGAGCTGATTAGGTCTGTGACACAGCTGAATGTAAAAAAGAGACAGGTAATCAGCGCTGATTGTCTGTGACAGCTGAATGTAAAAAAGGCAGGTAATCAGACTGATTAGGTCGTGACACGCTGAATGTAATAAGAGACAGGTATCAGTGCTGATTAGCTGTGACACGCTGAATGTAATAAGAACACAGGTAATCAGTGCTGATTAGGACTGTGACACAGCTGAATGTAATAAGACGTAAGAACAGGTAATCAGAGCGGATTAGGTTAACACAGCTGAATGAAAAGAGACAGGTAATCAAGCGCTGATTAGGTACTGTGACACAGCTGAATGTAATAAGAGACAGTAATCAGAGCTGATTAGGTCTGTGACACAGCTGAAGGTAATAAAGAGGAACAGGTAATCAGTGCTGATTAGGACTGTGACACGGCTGAATGTAATAAAGAGACAGGTAATCAGAGCTGATTAGTCTGTGACACAGCTGAATGTAATAAAGAACAGGTATCAAGGCTGATAGGTCTGTGACACAGCTGAATGTATAAAGAGACAGGTATCAGCGCTGATTAGGTCGTTGACACAGCTGAATGTAATAAGAGAACAGGTAATCAGTGCTGATTAGGACTGTGACACGGCTGAATGTAATAAAGAGACAGGTAATCAGAGCTGATTAGGCTGTGACACACTGATATAAAAGACAGGTAATCAGAGCTGATTAGGTCTGTGACACAGCTGAATGTAATAAAGAGACAGGTAATCAGAGGCTGATTAGGTCTGTGACACGCTGAATGTAATAAGAAGACAGGTAATCAGCGCTGATTAGGTCTGTGACACAGCTGAATGTAATAAAGAGAACAGGTAATCAGCGCTGATTGGTCTGTGACACAGCTGAATGTAATAAGACAGGTAATCAGAGCTAATTAGGTCTAACACAGCTGAATGTAATAAAAGAGACAGGTAATCAGAGCTGATTAGGTCTGTGACACGCTGAATGAATAAGAGACAGGTATACAGAGCTGATTGGCTGTGACACAGCTGATGTAATAAGAGACAGGTATCAGAGCTGATTAGCTGTGACACAGCTGAATGTAATAGAGAGCCAGTAATCAGAGCTGATTAGGCTGTGACACAGCTGAATGTAATAAAGAGACAGGTAATCAGCGCTGATTGGGTCTGTGACACAGCTGAATGTAATAGAGACAGGTAATCAGAGCTGATTAGCTGTGACAGCTGAATGTAATAAGAGACAGGTAATCGAGCTGTATTAGGTCTTGGACAAGCTGGATGTAAGAAGAGACAGTATCAGAGTCTGATTAGGTCTGTGACACAGCTGAATGTAATAAGAGACAGGTACTCAGAGCTGATTAGGTCTGTGACACAGCTGAATGTAATAAAGAGACAGTGTAATCAGAGCTGATTAGGACTGTGACACAGCTGAATGTATAAAGAGACAGGTAATCAGAGCTGATTAGGTCTGTACACGCTGAATGTAATAAGAGGAAGAGACAGGTAATCAGAGCTGATTAGGTGCTGAACACAGCTGAATGTAATAAAGGACAGGTAATCACGCTGATTAGGTCTGTACACAGCTGAAGTAATAGAGACAGGTAAGAGACAGGTCATCGAGCTGATTAGTCTAACACAGCTGAATGTAAAAAGAACAGGTAATCAGCGCTGATAGGTCTGTGACACAGCTGAATGTAATAGAGACAGGTAATCAGAGCGATCGGTTCTGTTGCTAACAAGTCTGATATGTAATAAAACGATCATGCGTATCAATGCTGATTTAGGACTGACACTATCTGACAATAACCACAGTGTGTGCCGCTACGCTGTGGTGTAATCAGTGTCGGCGGTGGGGGGATTAGGACGTGTCATGTGCGATAACAATATTGCTGTGACTGAATGAATAAAAGACAGCGGTAATCAGAGCGCTGATTAGGTCTGTGAACCAGAGATACAATGAACAGTGAAGTCACGTGATTAGACTGACACAGCTGAATGTAATGAGACGTAAGAGCAGGTAATCAGAGCTGTGAGGCACACACTGAATGTAATAAGAGCAGGATCAGACTGAAGCATGTAACAGCGAAGTAATAAAAGAGACAGGTATCAGAGCTGATTAGGACTGTGGACCTGAATGTTAGAGACGAAGAACGTATCAGAGCTGATTAGGACTGTGCCAGCTGAATGTATAAGGACAGTAACAGAGCTATGCTGTGACCAACTATGCAAAAATATTTGTAAATTTGACAATAACTCAGAATAACTTTCATGGATTGCTTAGCTAGATAATCCTTCTCCTATGTGTCCCTCACGCCTATGAAGAACAGTAATTTGTCTCTTTCAAGCAACATTCATAATAATATAGATATCTATATAATAATTGAATGATATAATAATATAGATATCTATATAATAATTGAATGATATAATAATAATAGATATCTATAATAATAATTGAATGATCATAATATCTATATATCTATATAAGAATCTGAATGATATAATAATTGATATCTATACATAATTGAATGATATAATAATTAGATAGTGTCTCTAATAAGATGACATGATATAATAATATAGTGTCTTTATACTAATTTTGAATGATATAATATAGATAGTGTATTTATAATAATTGAATGATATAATAATATAGATATCTATATAATAATTGAATGATATAATAATATAGATATCAATAATAATTGAATGATATAATAATATAGATATCTAATACTATTGTGATATTAATATAGTGTCTTTATAATAATGAATATATAATAATATAGATATGTCTATATAATAATTGATGATAATAATATAGATAGTCTTTATAATAATGAATGATATCATAATATAAGATCTCTATAAATAATTGAATGATATAATATAGATATCTATATAATAATTGATGAGATAATAATATAAGATATACTAAGATAATTGACTATATAATAATATATATATCTATAGAATCTATATGAATGATATTATAATATAGATATCTATATAATAATTGAATTATAGAATACTATATAGTGTCTTATCTAATAATTTAATGATATAATAATATAGATATCTAATAATTGAATGATATAATAATAGATATCTATATAATAATTGAATGATATAATAATATAGATATCTAATAATTGAATGATATAATATAGAATATCTTAATAATTGAATGATATATAATAATAGATATCTATATAATAATTGAATGATATAATAATATAGAATATCTATAATAATTGAATGATATAATAATTTAGATATCAGAATATTGAATGATATAATAATAGTATCTATACAATAATAAATGATATCATCTATACTACTTATATGAATGATATAGTTATTTAATTGAATGATATAAGATATCTATCTAATAATTGAATGATATAATAATAGAATCTACTATATTGAATGAATATAATCATTAAAGATATTATCTAATAATTGAATGATATAATAATGTAGCTATCTATAACTAATTGAAATGATCTAATATAATATCTATACTATAATTGAATGATATAATAATATAGATATCTATACATATTGAATGATATATATATAGATATCTATATAATAATTGAATGATATATAATATAGATATCATATCAATATATGAATGATATAATATATAGATATCTCAATAATTGAATGATATAAAATATAGATATCTATCGAATATAATGAATGAATACTAATATAGATATCTATCTAATAATTGAATGAATATAATAGATTATCTATCTAATAATTGAATGATTAATAATATAGTTCTATAAAAATTGATGATATAATAATTATAGATATCTATACATAATCATGATATAAATAATAGATATCTATCTAATAATTGAATGATATAATAATATAGATATCTATCTAATAATTGAATGATATAATAATATAGATATCTATACAATAATTGAATGATATAATTCTTGTGATAGATATCTATACAATAATTGAATGATATAATAATATAGATATCTATATAATAATTGAATGATATAATAATATAGTGTCTTTATAATAATTGAATGATATAAATATAGATACTATATAATAATTGATGATATAATAATGTAGATATCTAATAATAAATTGAATTATAATAATATAGATATCTATATAATAATTGAATGATATAATAATATAGATATCTATATAATAATTGAATGATATAATAATATAGATATCTATATAATAATTGAATGATATAATAATATAGATATCTATATAATAATTGAATATAATAATATAGATATCTATAATAATTGAATGATATAATAATATAGATATCTATCTAATAATTGAATATATAATATGTAGATAGTGTCTTTATAATAATTGAATGATATATAATGTATATCTATATATAATTGAATGATATAATAATATAGATATCTATATAATAATTGAATGATATAATAATATAGATATCTATATAATAATTGAATGATATAATAATGTAGATAGTGTCTTTATAATAATTGAATGATATAATAATGTAGATATCTATATAATAATTGAATGATATAATAATATAGATATCTATATAATAATTGAATGATTAATAATTGTAGATAGTGTCTTAATATAATTGAATGATAAATAATATAATATCTATATATAATTGAATGATATAATAATAGAGATATCTATATAATATACTTGAATGATATAATGAATATAGTGCTTTATCATAGAATGAGTATAATAATATACGTGTCTTTTAATATAAGTGAATGTATATAATAATAATTTATATATAAAGTGTCTTGATAATTGAATAATATAATAGTAATATAGATTTAGGGTCTACATAATAATTTAAAGAAATAAAAATATACAGTGTCAATTTAATTAAATGATATAATAAATTAGATTAATAATATATATTGTCTATATAATAATAATATGGATACAGTGTCTCTATAATGAAATGATACAATAAGAGATGTAATGGGTAGATAATAACTACAGGGGGGATTGGGAAGGTTCCTATCATACAGGAAGGTGTTTGGAAATTCCTCCATCTCCCATGTGCCGTCACTCGGTCGTCTGTCGCGAGTGGCGTTTTCCTAAGGTCCCGCGAGGGGCCGAGCACCTCGAACGCCTGACTGAGCGTGTGTGACTCACCGGTGTCCCCTGGGGGGGGGGCTGATCCACGGAACGACCCGGATTTGGGGCACTTGTTAAAAGCACATCATCATACGATTCATCACCCCTTCGTTTCTAAGTTTCCCAGAGGATTCTGGGGTTTGTAGTTGGACTACATTATATTACTATATTGAAATGAAAGTAAAAAGTGTCACCTGAAGTTCGCACCAAGCAACTTCTACCCACGTCTCCGTGTCCAGACCCTTGTAAACCGTCTTAAAGGAGCCTCGTCCGATTTCAATGTCAAACTTGAGGAACCTTCCATCCAGGGAGGTGGACACGGCCTTTATGTCGGCCTCTTCTTCCTCCTCGTTCCCCTCCTCCTCGCTTTCCGTTTGGCTTTGGGCACTTCTTTGAAGTTTCCAGTTCCTTCCTTGGTCTGCATCCCATCCCTGGTGGGCTCATCGACCCCTCTAGACGACTTCCCTTTAGAGAGGCCTCTTCGTTTCTCGGCCGGTTCTGTGCATCGCCCTGGTCGTTCTCCGTCTGGTTCCGTGGGAACCCTCTCTGGCGATAGCTGCCTTGCCCTATACCAATGGTGAATGACCTTTGTTCACCTGTGTGGGTCCTCGATCACACGTTCGAATTGTCCGGACTGGGGTTCCTCTTGTCATCATTCCCCACCACTGTCCCTTCTCAGAACCTTCAGTTTTATCGTACTTTTGAGCCCTTACCGCTGGGGCAGCCCTGGCATCGGGGCCTTAGCTCCGCATGGGCACGCTCCATACTTGAAACCGCTCCCTTAATAACGGATAGCCCATGAAAGAACTTTTTTCTACCGTCGCCGTCAGTCGGCACCATCGGGAACGGGACCCCCAGGGCACAAAACTCACGCGGCACTATCCCACGGTGAAGCTTCACTCAATGTCCAGCCCCATCATGTTCCCGGAAAAATCCATACGCAGAACGTGACGAGCCGGGCCAGGGATCCCCCGTCTGTGTGATGGAGACAGAGAATTAAATCCCCTCCCGGGCCAGCTGGGGGCCACATTTTGAACAGTCGAGGGCGAGTAGGTGGCGGCACACTTTTACCATTGGTCAGTGGGGTGATGGGACATTGGGGGTGATGGACATTGAGGTGTGGGGTGGACAGTGGGGGGATGCTTGGGGGATGGGACATTAGAAGGATGGGACGGCGATTGGGGTGGGGGCCATTGGGGGTCATGGTGACTGTGATTAACCCCTGCAGTGCCGAGCTCTCTCTGAACTGGAGAAACGTTCAGGGTCGTTTCGCTTACACACTTGAGCGAGAGATGGACTGGAAAGATTTTCGCAGTTTCACTGGCAGCTCCACTGTCCCCGCCACTAACTAGATCGGACACAGGGTCGGCAGCATGGTCTCACCCCACCCACCCCATCTTAGTTACCCGCACCTCACACTCTCCCACAATGCCGCCGCCATGTGATTGGCCTACATCGGGGCTTGCTGGGTAGGGGCCCTACACTCTCAACGACCGTGGTTACCGGTGTCTCTTGGGCGTCCAATAACGACTGTTGAGGGGGTTCGCAGGACCAAGAGGGGACGAACCACGCCCAGCGGCATCGGGAACTGCCCCCTTACTGCCATTACACCTCTGCACGTGCGGAAGGAAGTCACCCGGTCCCTGTCATCACCAGTAACCCCGCCCCGTCCTAAATTAACCCCGACCAGTCACATTAACCTACTAAGTCACCACTCACCCATGATTAACGTTCCCAGTTCCTATACCTTGTCCCATATTAACCCTACCATCAATTAACCCCTACCCAGTCATATTAACCACCCACTCCCCCCCAGTCATATACCCAGTCCATATTCAACCTGCCCAGTCAATATAACCTACCAACAATTATTAACCCCGCCCATTCATTTACCCCAGTCCATATTAACCATTTCCCAATCATATTAACCCCTAACCCACCATTAGTACCCCGCCCGTTCATATTTAACCCACCCATTCGTTATATCATATCCACCATACTTTTACCGCCGCCCATCAGTATTACCCTACCTCTGTCATTATTAACCCTACCCAGTCCATTATAAACCTACCCTGTCATTATTAACCCTACCCGCATTATTAACTCTATACCCAGTCATTATTAACCCCACCCAGTCATTAATTAACCCTACCATACCTTTAACCCCCACCCAAGCAACTTTAACCCTACCCATATAAACAATCCTACCCGTCATGATTAACCCTATAACCACCTTAATAATCCTGCTAGTTCTATATAACACCATACCCGTCCAATATATCAACTCTAACCCTAACCAGTATGTAACCTACCAATCATTAATAGCATACCCAGTCATTAAAAACTCTACTCAGTCTACATTACCCTCTCTAACCATTATTAAACCTGTCAAGTCAACATTAACCCTACCCAACTAATATTAACCCTACCTAGTCATTATTTACCCTACCCACGTCCTTATGTAACCCTACCCAGTCATTATTAAGCCTACCCAACCGTTTTGCCGACCTTCCGTCTTTATGCCTACCCAGTTACCATTTAACCCCTAACCCCAGGAATTCCTACATCATGTTAACCATAACCAGTCTCAATATTAACACAACCCTCACCCAACCATTAAAATCTCTACCAGTGTCAGTGATTAACCCTACCCGTTCACACATAACCCTACTCAATCATTATTATCCACTCCCTTTTCAATATTAAACCCTAAACCCATCACTTTTTACCATACCAGTCAATATTAACCCTACCCAACATTAAAATCTCTCACCCGTCATTATTAACCCTACCCAGTCAACATTTACCCTACCAACCATTAAAATCTCTACCCGGTCGTTATTAACCCTACCCAATCATTATTAACCCTACCCAGTCCATTATTAATTCCTATCCGTCAATATTACCCTAACCCAATATTTTAACCATAACCAGTTCAATATTAACCCTACCCAACCATTAAAATTCTTTACCCAGTCATTATTAACCCTATCCAGTCAACATTAACCCTACCCATCATTATATACCCTACCCGGACAATATTAACCCTACCCAATCATTTTTAACCATAATCAGTCAATATTAACCCTACCCAACCATTGAAATCTCTACCCGGTCATTATAACCCTACCCAGTCAAAATAAACCCTACCCAACCGCTAAAATCTCTACCACCGTCATTTTAACCCTACCCAGTCAAAATTACCACTACCCAACCATTAACATCTCTACCCCGTCATTATTAACCCTACCCAACCATTAAAATCTCTACCCGATCATTATTAACCCTACCCAATCATTAATAACCATAACC
This sequence comes from Hymenochirus boettgeri, assembly GCA_019447015.1. NCBI lineage: Eukaryota > Metazoa > Chordata > Amphibia > Anura > Pipidae > Hymenochirus > Hymenochirus boettgeri. The sequence goes on from JAACNH010000379.1 coordinate 55,091, forward strand.
AGTCAATATTAATACCCTAACCCACCAATCACTTAAAATCTCTCCCTCCCGGTCACTAATTTAACCCTTCTCCAATCATAATTTAAACCCTACCACCGCTCAATTTAACCATACCCATCTTTTTCAAAACATAACCAGTCAATATTACCCTACCCAACCATAAAATCTCTACCCCGGTCATTATTAACCCTACCAACTCATATTAACCCCTACCTACCGTCATATTACCCTACTCCAATCATTTTTAACCATAAACCAGTAATAATTAACCCTAACCCAATCCATTAAAAGTCTCTAATCCCCCAATACGATCATTATTAACCCTACCCAGTCAATTATTACACTACCCAGTCAATAATAACCCTACCCAAATATTATTAACCCAAATATTATTAACCCATTACCCTACCCAGGTCAATTATTACACACCCAGTCACACTTAACCCACCCAATCATTATTAACCCTACCCAGTCAATATTAACCCTACCCAACCATTAAAATCTCTACCCAGTCATTATTAACCCTACCCGGTCAATATTAACCCTACCCAACCATTTTTAACCTTAACCAGTCAATATTAACCCTACCCCACCATTACAATCTCTCCCGGTCATTATTAACCCTTCCCCAGCCCACATTAAACTTACCCAACCATTAAAAACTCTAACCAGTCTTATTAACCCTACCCAATCATTTTTCACCATAACCATCAATATGTAACTCCTACCCCTCATTAAACTCTCCTACCACCACCAGATCATTATCACCAAACCCTACCCAGACCATCAATTATTAACCCCCACATATTGATTTAACTCCCCTCTCAGTACAACCCACATCTTATATAACTCCATCATAAACTTCCACTACCCGGTTCAACAATTACCCCTACCCAACTCATTATTAACCGCTACCCCCAGTCAATATTAACCCCCCTACCCAACCTAAAATCTCTACCCAGTCGTATTAACCCTACCACCCGGTCAATAATTAAACCCCTACCCACCCATTTTTATTTTTACCTTAACACCAGTCATATTAAACCCCTACCCAACCATTAAATCCTACCCCCACCGGTCATTATTAACCCTCCCAGACATTAACTTATTACCGCAACCATACACAAAACTCTAAACCAGGTCATATTAACACCTACCCAGTCCAACTATTAACCCTACCCCCAATATTTTAACCCTTAGCACCACGCCCTGTCATATATCTTAACCGTACTCCAATCATTATTTAACCATAACAATGTCCATATTGACCCTACCTAACCATTAAAATCTTACCCCCAGATCATTATTAACTCTGTATATTTATACATATGGGTGGGAGCTGCCATATTGTTTCCCTTGGACAGTACAGTATGAGGGTATAGCTTATTGTGTTTACAGAACATTCCTTCTCTCTATATTTATACATATGGGTGGGAGCTGCCATAGTGTTTCCCTTAGACAGTACAGTATGAGGGTATAGCTTATTGTGTGTACAGAACATTCTTTCTCTGTATATTTATATTTATACATATGGGTGGGAGCTGCCATATTCTGGCTGTAGCGTGGTTATACACTGGCTGTAGCGTGGTTATACACTGCTCACAGAACGTTCCCTCCCTTTCTGGACCTTGTGTTTGGTCAATAAGGAGAAAACCAGTTTGTGATGAGCCAGGAGACTTACCCATCAGGTTAAAGCTGGGGGAGGGGCGTCTGCCATCACCGGAAAAATACCAAACATTGGTATCTGTTTTTTCTGATTCCTGGTTCTTCCACTTAGCAGATGTCAGTCATGGATGACATCACAGCCAATGTTCATGGATGACATCACAGCCAATGTTCATGGATGACATCACAGCCAAAAATATCCTCCTAGCTGTCTCCACTGAACACGTGTGAGCCTTTTGAGAGGCAGAGGGAAGTGGGAGAAGAGCATTAACCCTACTGTCAGCTTTCTAACTCTTTGGGGTTTGGCAGATAATTTACCCTATATATCATTTTTAATTTGAGGGGTTAATATGCCCTTTAATGCTCTAATGACTTTACAGGACTAATATAGTTTATGGGATAAATCGAACTTGACCTTTAATGCTACACTTCAATATTTTAATGTGCCGTCTATTTATTTTTTATGTTTATTCCAGGCGGATTCACCTTAACTTCCCCTTTATGGCAGAGCCTTGGTCTGAGACTCTCCGTGGGTATAAAGGGGACGTTCCTGCAGTTGCACAGATCCTGGCACCTCTCCCAGTGAGCAGGTCTCATCAGCTGCTAAATATTTGATGAGTTTATCTGTATTGCAGCCAAACATTTTATTATGGGGGGGGGGGGAGCTGCCACGCTGAGTGCTGTACATAGAGACACAGCATAATCTGCACATAAGGCCAGGTCTGCTGTAAAACCCCTGCCATTATCTTGATCCTTTGCAGATAATAAATACATTATGTAATCCTTTACCCTAGGTCTTGCTTAGCATGGAAGGTGCATTATGGGAGGCCAGTGATACAGTCTTTTCAATGTGCCCTTTGTATGAAGCGGGTTTATACTTGGAATCATATGGCAGCTCCGTGCAAACCAAACTACATCTACTGTAGGAGTATCAATGTCGTGTGCTTAATAGATGTCCACAATGTTAGGATTAATATAAAAGGGATAATGCGCCCCTTACAGGGTAATATAAGGATATTACGCCACCGAGGAGTTCCCTGACCATATAGAAGCACGAGGACGCAGGGCGAGTTCTTTTATACAGGGCAGGGAACTCCAAGGTGGCGTAATATCCTTATATTATAATGTGAAGGGGCGCATTATTTCTTATAATACATACGTATGGGATTCCTTCACCCTATTCGCATTTTAAATTCTAGCCTTGTCCCTATTCCCACCTTAATTTAAACCCCCCAAGCTACCGTCTGTAACTTAAACCCAGTAGAACGGAACCGCCCAGCATCTATGGGGTGGGATTTATTTTGTGGAGGAGGAGAGAGACATTGGTTATGAAGTGACAGGAAGCAGCTCCAGCAGGTTAAATACTGCAAGAAAGTCCTTGTTCCGACATGGGAGGAGCAGTGGGATATAAGAAATGAGTCACTTAGTGACAGAGCCTGGAATGGGCGGAGCAGTGGGGAGCAGTGGGATATTAGAAGCCAGTTGGGGATATAAAAATGAGTCGCTTCGTGACATAGCCTGGCATTGGGCGGAGCAGTGGGATAAATAGTCGTAGAATATCGGGAGGCGAGTCGTGATATTACGATGAGTCACTGGAATGGAGGAGCTAGATGGCGATAGGAGCAGTGGGGATATAAGAATGAGTCACTTAGTGACATAGACTGGAATGGGCGGAGCAGTGGGATATAAGAAATGAGTCGCTTAGTGACATAGCCTGGAATGGGCGGAGCAGTGGGATATAAGAAATGAGTCCACTAGTGACATAGCCTGGAATGGGCGGAGAGCAGTGGGATATAAGAAATGAGTCACTTAGTGACATAGCCTGGAATGGGCGGAGCAGTGGGATATAAGAAATGAGTCGCTTAGTGGACATAGCCTGGAATGGGCGGAGCAGTGGGATATAAGAAATGAGTCACTTAGTGACATAGCCTGGAATGGGCGGAGCAGTGGGATATAAGAATGAGTCACTAGTGACATAGCTGAATGGGCGGAGCAGTGGTGATATAAAGAAATGATGTCCTTAGTGACATAGCCTGGAATGGGAGGAGCAGTGGGATATAAGAAATGAGTCACTTAGTGACATAGCCTGGAATGGGGGAGCAGTGGGATTAAGAAATGAGTCACTTAGTGACTAGCCTGGAATGGGCGGAGCAGTGGGATATAAGAAATGAGTCACTTAGTGACATAGCCTGGAATGGGCGGAGCAGTGGGATATAAGAAATGAGTCACTTAGTGACATAGCCTGGAATGGGAGGAGCAGTGGGATATAAAAATGAGTCACTTAGTGACATAGCCTGGAATGGGAGAGCAGTGGGATATAAGAAATGAGTCACTTAGACATAGCCTGGATATGGCGGATCCGTGGATTATAAGAAATGAGTCACTTAGTGACATAGCCTGGAATGGGAGGAGCAGTGGGATATAAGAAATGAGTCACTTAGTGACTAGCCTGGAATGGCGGAGCAGTGGGATATAAGAAATGAGTCACTTAGTGACATAGCTGAGTGATTTTTATAAGGATATATACCACTGCAGCTCCCATTATAAAATATCACACTTATGTATTATATAATAATAATAATTATACATGAATTTAATAGATGTGAATATTTGGATGCATAAACGGAAATCTTTATTCTAACAACATTATTATGTTGTGATCTGCCACATTGTTACGGAGCAGGATAACGCGTGGTGACAATCGCAGGGGTCGGAGACAGTCTGATCTGGGAGACAGTCTCTTCTCATCTTGCACACTTCCCTTTGGATGCTTTGGATGTTTTCCCTGCACGTATCTCCTGAACTATAGAACGCGGAATGTGCGGAGTTAATTATCCATTGGAAAGATTTCCTTTAAACCTTTTTACACCCACATCCTAGACTGCGGATTATTGGTTCTAGTCATTGCATTCTTCTGCTGGTTTAGTAGTTATTGGAAGGGTCTTTAGAGACTGCAACCCCCAATGCTTGTCATCACATAGTAGTTAAGGTTGAAAAAAGACAGACAGCTGTTCAATCATTTCACTGCTGTTTATTATCCAGAGGGAGGGGAAGGCCCTGAATGTGTATACTTTATATAAAGTCATTGTATCGGGAACTGAAACCAAAGCCTCGCAGGCTAGAGGACCTGGCTACTGCATCACGTCCAGGTCTATTAGATCCTGATTGGCTCCCCAGTTCCAACCTGTTTAATTGTCACACAGCAGAAGCTTCATTACCCCCCCCCCCCCCCCCCCGGGCTCCTGGTAATATGCGTTTTTTATGGCCAGAGCCTGAACGGAGGCAGCATGTGGATTATTCTATCCACTGGGCAATAAAACTGATTTATGGTCCATCGCGGCTCTGTGACCTTTTTATTCTATTCCCTACGTGGTCCCGAATCCTAATCTCAATGGATCTGTCCATTCTGTTCTCCCAAGGACGATAAATTTATTGCCGGGGAAGGATCCATGGCGTTCCGTGCGTTCGCCAATGTTCTCTTTAAAATCCCATTTTCTTACGCTTTGTCATTTTCCTCCTTATTGGTTTTTTATATTGAATCCGTGTGGATACAGTAACTAGGTTTGTGAATGAAACATTAGCTGAGATCCGAGTTAAAGGGAAAGTCAATGTTTATTGTTTCAACCCAAAAGGGTGAGAAGTGTACGTGCCCTTTTATATCTAGAAGAGCTTTATTCCCTATGTCTCCCATATTCAGGCAACTTAATTACTGAACTCTGTTCCTTTAAAGGGGATTTTCCTACTATAGCTGAGAAACTGATTAAATAATGGATCACTTTCGGTGCAGGGTACACACCAGCACGTATTTCTGGCCGACCAACCAATAGCGCTGTGTATCGGAAATATCTGATGGTGTGGGGCGAGTGACCCCCGACCAAGCTCGATCGTATTGGATGAATGGGTGATCGGAACTGTCGTTAAATCATGGCTGATGATGTGGTCCCCTATGGGATCGCTCATAAAGGACAAAAACCGTGTGTTCCCCTCCTCTTCGAACAGACAGATACAAAGTATCACATTAGAGAGCTCCCCCCTATCTTTCAGTTTGACTCTCACTGAGCATGTGTGGACCAGCGGTTTATGGTTTGGGATCCCGAAAGCAATTTCTATTTGCCAGGGAATACATATTTTAGCGCCGTATCCCCTGTAAAATAAAACGATCTAATTGACTTTTCTTTTAAAAAGGTCCCAGTATTTTTATTCCTATAACGTGTCACCCAGCGCGTTAGGTAGAATGTTGCCTTTGTTTCTTTTTCTCTGTTCCAATGACAAGAGACTCCAGATCCACAACGAGTGAACATCCAGTGTCCGGGTCTTTGTACAAATTTCATTTCATGCGATTTCCCACATTCCACAGATCAAAGTGAAAGATAAGAAGCGTCGAGTTTCTATCATTGTTGGTCTGTGGAGACACAATATCGTTTCTCTTCCCTATTATTCCCCATCTCTCCCCTTTGGAACTCCAGTCAATCTCCTGCCTGTGTCCTTATGTTCTCGGTAGATTTTACGGGGTTAAACCCACGTTACATGTTTGCGGTGATGTTTTGTCTCTCCCCTGGGACCCAGTTTAATGACATTCACTGTCCTGGGTTCACAATTAGAGATTTTATTGGTTATTCCGGTCCCCAGTCCATTAAACTGCCAATCGTTCTGCCCATGGCGAATATTCCCAGCGCTGGGCCTTATTGACATGGGAATTGATCCTCAGGAGTTGAATGAATGGGATGGAAAACCTTTCTGGGATAAAGTGATGTTAATCTGCAGTCCGTCTCTATGGGGCCCGGCCATCCCATCGCGATTTAAAAAACGTACACGAATGTGGCAGGCGTTTCCGGGGCGCTAAAGTGTGGCCCAAGCCTTAGGGGAAGTAAACCCAAGGCATGAAATATAATAAAACTGTAATCCACCCAATAGCTTTGGAATGTGTAGTTTGGTCATTGCCGAAGTCACCGATTCTTTATATGGCTGTCAGGGGTGCCCCTACCATGAAGCTAACTGAAACATTTGCTCAGGGTGCGCCCCTGTGGAACACTTTAAAGGCAGTTAAAAAAAAACTCCATCCTGCAAGCACCAGTCCACCAATCAGTGTTAGTCAGCCCACCATACCCACCTCCACAATACACGCCTATGTTCCCTGTTGATGCCACGCCCGCTTCACGTCTCGCACCCCTGATAGGCGGCATTTAAAAGTTGTTTCAGGTGTCAAAAACTCTAGGAACACCCCTGATGGCTGTCAACTTTCTACCGACCTGGTATAGCCGAGAGATGCTGATATTCCTCGCATGATCCCTACTGTAAATATAAGGATATTAGAAGTCACTGAGGAGTTCGTGTCTATATAAAGGTACAAGGACAACAGACTGAGTTATCAGGGAACTCTGGTACCACTCATGTATTATAGGGATATGGTATCCCTACTTAATTATAAGGATATTAGAAGTCACTGAGGAGTTCTGTGTCTATATATAAAGGTACAAGGACACAGACTGAGTTATACAGGGAATGTCCATAGCCTATAGGATCGTCTTTGACAGAGATGCCGCTGTCCTACTGTTGTAAGCCAACACCAAGAACTCTATCTACATCCACGGCTGGGATACTATATCCTCACGGTTTGGCTTTGCCTTGTGAGCAGTAAGTGGCCGGCGTTAAAGGGCAGCAACGATTTGAAAATGTTTATCGATCAGTTGAGCTGCTTTTAGGAAGATCGAAAAATGAATGAGATGAGATCCGCCCCCCAGGGACCCTCAGTGAGTGTAAAGGTTCATCTCCTACATAGTACTGTGGGTTTAATACTCGGCCAATGAAAGCAATTACCGAACAGCAACCAACTGCAGTATTGATTACAGGAGAGATCACCCAATACGAGCAACATGCACAATGATCGCCCTCTGCAGGTCACACAAGTGACTACAACACGATAAGAATAGTCCCACTTAGTTACATAGCTGTAATTGGCTAGCAGTGGGATATAGAAATTAGTCCGCTTAGTGACATAGCCTGGTGGGCGGGAGCAGTGGGATTAAGACATTAGTCACTTATGACATAGCCTGGAGTGGGCGGAGCAGTGGGATATAAAATGAGTCAACTTAGTGGACATCGAGCCTGGAATGGGAGGGGAGCATTGGGATATAGAAATGAGTCACTTGTGACTAGCCTGGAATGGAGGACAGTGGGATATAAAAATGAGTCAACTCTTCAGTGACATAGCCGAATGGGAGAGCAGTGGGATATAAGAAATGATCACTTAGACATTAGCCTGGATATGGCGGATCCGTGGATTATAAGAAATGAGTCACTTAGTGACATCGCCTGGAATGGGAGAGCAGTGGATATATAAGAAAATGGTTCACTAGTGACAGAGCCTGGAATGGGAAGGAGAGTGGATGGGATATAAGAAATGAGTCACTTAGTGACATAGCCTGGAATGGGAGAGCGGAAAAACCTGAGTCCACTAGGGCATAGCTGAATGGAAGGCAAAAAGATTCACTTATGACATAGCGAGTGATTTTTATATAGGATATAGCTACATGCAGCTCCCTATATAAATATTCAACACTTATGTATATATATAATCAATAATTATACATTGAATTATAGATTGAATATTTGGATGCATAAACGGAAATCTTTATTCTAACAACATTATTATGTTGTGATCTGCCACATTGTTACGGAGCGGATTACCGTGGTGACAATCGCAGTGGGTCGGAGGACACTCTGACTGGGAGACGTCTCTTCTCATCTTGCAACACTTCCTTCTGGATCTTTGATGTTTCCCTGCCACGTCATTCTCCTGAACTATAGACCGCGATACTGTGCGGAGTTAATGTTATCCATTGAAAGATTTCCGTTAAAACCTTTTACAACCCCCACATCCAGACTGCGGATTATGTGTTCTAGTCATTGCTTCTTACTGCTGGTTTAGTAGTATAGTGAAGGGTCTTTAGAGACTGCACCCCCAATGCTGTGTCATCACATAGTATTTAGTTGAAAAAAGACCAGACAGCTGTTCAATCATTTCACTGACTGTTTATTCATCCAGAGGAGGGGAAGGCCCTGAATGTGTATACTTTATATAAAGTCTTGTATCGGGACTGAAACCACGCCTCGCTGCTACGAGACCTGGCTACTGTCTCCACGTCCGGATATTGATCCTGATGGCTCCCCAGTTCCAACCCTGTTTAATTGTCACACAGCATAAGCTCATTCATTACCCCCCCCCCCCCCCCCCCCCGGGCTCCTGGTAATATGCTTTTTTTATGGCCAGAGCCTGAACGGAGCAGCAATGTGGATTATTCTATCCACTGGGCAATAAACTGATTTATGGTCCATCTCGCGCCTGTACCTTTTTATTCTATTCCCTACGTGGTCCCGAATCCTAATCTCATGGATCTGTCCATTCTGTTCTCCCAGGACGATAACATTATTGCCGGGGAGGATCCATGGCGTTCCGTGGCGTTCGCCAATGTTCTCTTTAAAATCCCATTTTCTTACGCTTTGTCATTTTCCTCCTTATTGGTTTTTTATTGACATCCGTGTGGATACAGTAACTAGTTTGTGGAATGAACACTTAGCTGAGAGTCCGAGTTGAAAGGGTAAAGTCTGTTTATTGTTTCAACCCCAAAGGGTGAGAAGTTGTACCTTGCCCTTATATCTAGAGAGCTTTATTCCCATTGTCTCCCCTATTCAGCAACTTAATTACTATTACTACTCTGTTCCTTAAAAGGGGATTTCCCTACTATAGCTGAGAACGATTAATAATGATCACTTCGGTGCAGGGTGACACACCACACTTATTCTGGCCGACCAACCAATAGCGCTGTTTATCGGAAATATCTGATGGTGTGGGCGAGTGACCCCGACCAAGCTCATGCTCTTGGATGATGGGTGATCGGAACTGTCGTTAAATCATGGCTGATGATGTGGTCCCCTATGGATCGCTCATAACAGGACAAAAACCGTGTGTTCCCCTCCTCTTCGAACAGACAGTATACAAATCTATCACATTAGAGAGCTCCCCCTATCTTTAGTTTGACTCTCACTGATCATGTTGGACCACGGTTTTATGGTTGGGGATCCCGAAGCAATTTCTATTTGCCAGGGAATACCTATTTTAGCGCCGTTCCCCTGTAAAAATAAAACGACTAATTGCTTTTCTTTTAAAAGGTCCCAGTATTTTTATTCCTAAACGTGTCCCACCCAGGCGTTAGGGTAGAATGTTTGCCTTTGTTTCTTTTTTCTCTGTTTCCAATGACAAAGACTCCATATCCACAACGAGTGAAACATCCAGTGTCCGGATCTTTTGTACAAATTTCATTTCATGCGATTTCCCACATTCCACAGATCAAAGTGAAAGATCGAAGCTTCGAGTTTCTATCATTTTTTTGGTCTGTGGAGACACCAATATCGTTTCTCTTCCCTATTATTCCCCATCTCCCCCCTTTGGAACTCCAGTCATCTCCTGCCTGTGTCCTTATTTTCTCGGTAGATTTTACGGGTTAAACCCACGTTACATGTTTGCGGTGAGGTGTTTGTCTCTCCCCTGGGACCCAGTTTAATGACATTCACTGTCCTGGGTTCACAATGAGATTTTTAGTTGGTTTATTCGGTCCCCAGTCCATTAAACTGCCAATTCGTTCTGTCGCCATGGCGAATACCCAGCGCTGCCTTATTGACATGGGAATTGATCCTCAGGAGTTGAATGAATGGGATGGAAAACCTTTCTCTGGGATAAAGTGATGTTAATCTGCAGTCCGTCTCTATGGCCCGCCATCCAATCGCATTTAAAAAACGTACACGATGTGGCAGGCCGTTTCCGGGCGCTTAAAGTGTGGCCCAAGCCTTAGGGGAAGTAAACCCAAGGCATGAAATATAATACACTGTCATCCCCAATACTTTGAATGTGTAGTTTTGTCATTGCCGAAGTCACCGATTCTTTATATGGCTGTCAGGGTGCCCCTACCTAGCTAACTGAAACATTTGCTCAGGGTGCGCCCCTGTGAACACTTTAAGGCAGTAAAAAAACATCCATCCCTGCAAGCACCAGTCCACCAATCATGTTTAGTCAGCCCACCATACCACCTCCACAATACACGCCTGTTCCCTGTTTGATGCCACGCCCGCTTCACGTCTCGCACCCCTGATCGGCGGCATTTAAAAGTTGTTTTCAGGTGTCAAAAACTCTAGGAACACCCCTGATGGCTGTCAACTTTCTACCGACCTGGTATAGCCGAGAGATGCTGATATTCCTCGCTCTCTGTGTGTAGTTCACCTGTGTGACCTGCAGAGGGCGATCATTGTGCATGTGCTCTTTTTGTGTGTGATCTCTCCTGTTCAATACTGCAGTTTGGTGCTGTCGGTAATTGCTTCATTGGCCGAGTTTATACCCAGTACTATGTAGGAGATGACCTTTCAACCTCACTGAGGGTCCTTGGGGCGGATCTCCATCTCATTCATTTTTCTGCTCTTCCTAAACAGCAGCTCAAACTGATCGATAAACATTTTACAAATCTGTTTCTGCCCTTTAACGCCGCCACTTACTGCTCACAAGCAAAGCCAAACCGTGAGATTATAGTCTCCACAGCCGTGGATGTAGATAGAGTTCTTGGTGTTGGCCTTACAACATAGAGACAGCGGCATCTCTGTCAAAGACGATCCTATAGGCTATGGACATTCCCTGTATAACTCAGTCTGTGTCCTTGACTTATATATATAGACCACAGCCTCCTCAGTGACTTCTAATATTCCTAATAATTTACAGTAGGGATACATTACCCTTATATACATTAGTGGTACCCAGAGTTCCCTGTATAACTCAGTCCTGTGTCCTTGTACCTTTAATAACACAAGAACTCCTCAGTGACTTCTAATATCCTTATATTTACAGTAGGGATCATTATCCCTTATAATACATGAGTGGTACCCAGATTTTCCCTGTATAACTCAGTCTGTGTCCTTGTACCTTTATATAGACACAGAACTCCTCAGTGACTTCTAATATCCTTATAATTTACAGTAGGGGATACATTATCCCTTATAATCATAGTGGTACCCAGAGTTCCCTGTATACTCAGTCGGTGTCCTTGTACCTTTATCGGACACCAGAACTCCTCAGTGACTTCTAAAATCCTATAATTTACAGTAGGGGATCATTATCCTTATATACATGAGTGGTACCCAGATTCCCTGTATAACTCAGTCCTGTGTCCTTGTACCTTTATATGACACAGAACTCCCTCAGTGACTTCTAATATCCTTATAATTTACAGTAGGGATACAATTATCCCTTATAAACATAGGGTACCAGATTTCCTGTATACCTCAGTCTGTGTCCTTGTACCTTTATGATAGACCAGAACTCCTCAGTGACTTCTAATATCCTTATATTTACAGAGGGGATACATATCTCCTTATAATACATGAGTGGTACCCAGAGTCCCTGTATAACTCATTCTGTTGTCCTTGACCTTTATATAGACACAGAACTCCTCAGTGACTTCTAATATCCTTATAATTTACACGTAGGGGTACATTATCCTTATTACATGATGGTACACCCAGTTCCCTTTACCAGTCTGTGTCCTTTTACCTTTTATATAGACACAGACTCTCCTCAGTGACTTCAATATCCTTATAATTTACAGTAGGGGATACATTATCCCTTATAATACATGAGTGGTACCACAAGTTCCCTGTATAACTCGTCTGTGTCCTTGTACCTTTATATATAACACAGAACTCCTCAGTGACTTCTAATATCCTTATAATACAGTAGGGATACATTACCTTATATCCATGAGTGTGTACCCCCGATTCCCTGTATAACTCAGTCTGTGTCTTTGTACCTTTATATAGACACAGAACTCCCAGTTCTAATATCTATAATTTTCAGTGAACAGTTCTTATAAATTATCCTCGGCTTCTAATTCTAAGTCAGTAGGGGATACATTCCCTTATAATACATGAGTGGTACCCAGAGTTCCCTGTATAACTCATTCTGTGTCCTTGTACCTTATATAGACACAGAACTCCTCAGTGACTTCTAATATCCTTATATTTACAGTAGGGGATACATTATCCCTATAATCATGAGTGGTACCCAGAGTTCCCTGTAAACTCAGTCGTGTCCTTGTACCTTTATATAGACACAGACTCCTCATGACTTCTATATCCTTATATTTACAGTAGGGATACCTATTCCCTTATAATACATGAGTGGTACCCAGAGTTCCCTGTATAACTCAGTCTGTGTCCTTGTACCTTTTATATAGACCCAGAACTCCTCAGTGACTTCTATATCCTATAATTTACAGTAGGGGATACATTATCCCTTATAATACATACATGAGTGTACCCAGAGTTCCCTGTTATACTCAGTCTGTGTCCTTGTACCTTTATAGACACAGACTCCTCAGTGATTCTAAATCCTTATAATTTACAGTAGGGGATCATTCCCTTATATACATGAGTGGTACCCAGAGTTCCCGTATAACTCAGTCTGTGTCTTGTACCTTTATATAGACACAGAACCCCTCATGACTCTACTAATCACTTTAATTTACAGTTAGGGGATACATTATCCTTATAATCATATTGGGTACCCAGAGTTCCTGTATAACGCAGTCTGTTCGTCCTTGTACCTTTATATAGACACGAACTCCTCAGTGACTTCTAATATCCTTATAATTTCAGTGGGGATACATTATCCCTTATATACATGAGTGGTACCCAGAGTTCCCTGTATAACTCAGTCTGTGTCCTTGTACCTTTAATATGCACAACTCTCAGTGATTCTAATATCTATAATTTACAGTAGGGATACATTATCCTTTAATACATGATGGTACCCAAGTTCCCTGTATATAACTCAGTCTGTGTCCTTGTACCTTTATATAGACACAGAACCCACTCATGAGCTTCTAATTACTCCTTATAATTTACCGTAGGGGATACATTATCCCTTATAATTCATGAGTGGTACCAGAGTTCCCGTTAACTTCAGTCTGTGTCCTTGTACCTTTATATAGACACAGAACTCCTCAGTGACTTCTAATTATCCTTATAATTTACAGTAGGGGATACATGTTATCCTTATAAAATACATTGATATGTAACCCAGAGTTCCCGTATAACTCAGTCTGTGTCCTTGTACCTTTATTATAGACAAGAATCCTCAGTGCCTCTAATATCCTTTAATTTACAGTAGGGGATACATTATCCCTTATAATACATGAGTGGTACCCGAGTTCCCGTATAACTCAGTCTGTGTCCTGTACCTTTCATATAGACACCAGAACTCCTCAGTGACTTCTAATATCCTTATAATTACAGTGTAACATTATCCTTATAATACATGAGTGGTACCCCTGTTCCCTGTAAACTCAGTCTGTGTCCTTGTACCTTTATATTGACACAGACTCCTCAGTGACTTCTAATATCCTTATAATTACAGTGAGGGATACATTATCCTTAATAATACATGAGTGGTACCCAGAGTTCCCTGTATAATCAGATCTGTGTCCTTGTACCTTTATATAGACACAGAACTCCTCAGTGACTTCTAATATCCTTATAATTAAGTAGGGGATCATTATCCTTATAATACATGAGTGGTACCAGATTCCCTGTTAACTCAGTCTGTGTCCTTGTACCTTTATATGCACACAGAACTCCTCAGTGACTTCTAATATCCTATATTTACAGTAGGGATACATTATCATTATAATACATGAGTGGTACCCAGAGTTCCTGTATAACTCAGTCTGATGTCCTTGTACCTTATATAGACACAGACTCCTCAGTGACTTCTAATATCCTTATAATTTACAGAGGGGATACATTATCCTTTTAAATACAGAGGTACCAGAGTTCCCTGTATAACTAGTCTGTTCCTTGTACCTTATATAGACACAGAACTCCTAGTGACTTCTAATATTCCTTTAATTTACAGTAGGGGTACATTATCCCTTATAATACATGAGTGGTACCCAGAGTTTCCCTGTATAAACTCAGTCTGTGTCCTTGTACCTTTATATAGACAGAACTCTCAGTGACTTCTAATATCCTATAATTACAGTAGGGGATACATTATCCTTATAATACATGAGTGGTACCCAAGTTTCCCCTGTATACTCAGTCGTTCCTTTACTTATAATAACAGAACTCCTCAGTGACTTCTAATATCCTTATATTTACGTAGGGGATACATTATCCCTTATAATACATGAGTGGTACCCGAGTTCCGTGTAATACTCAGTCTGTGTCCTTGTTACCTTTATAGACACAGAACTCTCAGTGAATACCTAATTTACTACGATAAGCTCCTTATAATTTAACATTAGGGTACATTATCCCTTAAAGTCACTGAGGAGTAATGTGTCTATATAAAGGTACAAGGACACAGACTGAATTGTACAGGGAACTCTGGGTGCCACTCATGTATTATAAAGGATAATGTATCCCCTACTGTAAATTATAAGGATATTAGTAGTCACTGAGGAGTTCTGTGTCTATATAAAGGTACAAGGACACAGAATGAGTTATACAGGGAACTCTGGGTGCCACTCATGTATTATAAGGGATAATGTATCCCCTACTGTAAATTATAAGGATATTAGAAGTCACTGAGGAGTAATGTGTACATACCAGCTATGGGAATGCGATGCGTGGTGCTGGGTGGCGTCCTCCCTATGGGTATTTAGTACACAGTGAACCGCTTTGGCCATACTCCCATAACGAGGAAGAGGGTGGGAGTAGAACCATCACACCCCTGAGAAGTACTTACCTCCATGTTGATCCGCTCTCGCTCAGTTCCCATGTCTCTCTGCAGGACCATCTGAGTGTTTGGTTGGCTCCAGCTAAGAGCAGCACTTTGTGTGGGGAGGGAGCCCAGCTGTACAACACACAGTGTGCAATTCCATCTAAATACAGTGGGACGCCATCCACAGTACAGTGAAGAGGGGGTCTCAGCACACATATTCCTCATTGTGTTTCCAGTGAAAGCTCTCACACATCACCCCTCAGTCTGTTGTGCAATGAGATGAAATCAAGTTGTTTGTGGAGCGTCGTCATCGTGTACAATCACAGGGGACGCTGTGTAGGGCATGGGAAGACAGTATTTCATTTCCATTTAAACAACAAAAGAGATAATAAATGTAAACCTTAGAAATAGGATTAAAGGGGAACATTTTCATTAAAAAATATAATAATAATGATGACAGAAAATTCATCAATTTCAATTTCTATAAACGATCGTTGAGTTGTGATTTCTGTTCTTTCTATTTCTTCTTCTTTCTCTTAAATTCTTTCATTTTGTACTGTATCTCCTCCCTAGAGACATGACAGGACCCACAGTGAACTATTACCTGGCTACAGATCGGTGAGCATTTCTGAGTAATCTGGTAATCTTACATACGCTGCTTTGCACGTAGACTTTGAATGGATATGTTATACAGCGCTGATTACCTGTCTCTTAATTACCTTTGGCCGTGTCACAGACCTAATCAGCGCTGATTACCTGTCTCTTACTTAATTTCATTTGGGCCGTGTCACAACTAATCCCGCTGATTCCCTGTCTCTTGTTGCAAGCTTTTTCACAGACCTAATCAGCGCTGATTTACTGTCTCTTATTACATTCAGGCTGTTCACAGTCCCTAACAGCGCTGATTACCTGTCTCTTTAGTACATTCAGTCTGTGTCCCAGTCCTAATATCTCTGATTTACCTGTCTCTTAATTACATTTGGCCCCCGTTTGTGTCACAGACCTAATCAGCGCTGATTACCTGTCTCTTGATTGCACAGCTGTGTCCAGACCTAATCAGCGCTGATTACCTGTCTCTTAATTACATTTGGCAGTGTCACATACCTAATCAGCGCTGATTACCTGTCTCTTAATTAATTGGCAGTGTCACAGACCTAATCAGCGCTGATTACCTGTCTCTTGATTGCACAGCTGTGTCACAGACCTAATCAGCGCTGATTACCTGTCTCTTGATTACATTCAGCCGTGTTACAGTTCTAATCAGCACTGATTACCTGTCTCTTTATTACATTCAGCTGTGTCACAGTCCTAATCAGCTCTGATTACCTGTCTCTTTATTCATTCAGCTGGTCACAGTCCTAATCCATCTCTGAATTACCTGTCTCTTTATTACATTCAACTGTGTCCACAGACCTAATAATCAGCTCGATTACCTGTCTCTTATTACATATAGCTGTCGCACAGACCTAATCATTCGATTACCTGTTCCTCTTTATTACTCAGCTGTGTCACAGTCCAATCATCATGCGCGGATTACCTGTCTCTGGCTTACATTCAGCCATGT
Source organism: Hymenochirus boettgeri (assembly GCA_019447015.1). Taxonomy (NCBI): domain Eukaryota; kingdom Metazoa; phylum Chordata; class Amphibia; order Anura; family Pipidae; genus Hymenochirus; species Hymenochirus boettgeri. The sequence goes on from JAACNH010000379.1 coordinate 72,082, forward strand.
CCAGTTCTAATCAGCACTGATTATCTGTCTCTTGATTGCACAGCTGTGTCACAGTCCTAATCAGCGCTGATTACCTGTCTCTTGATTACATTCAGCAGTGTCACAGTCCTAATTAGCGCTGATTACCTGTCTCTTGATTACATTCAGCAGTGTCACAGTCCTAATCAGCGCTGATTACCTGTCTCTTGATTACATTCAGCAGTGTCACAGTCCTAATCAGTGCTGATTACGTCTTCTTGTCCTAGGGAGCATTCTTCGACGATCCTACTACTAGGCTATGTTGACCAGAGTTCCCTGTATATCTCAGTCTTGTCCTTGTACCTTTATATAGACACAGAACTCCTCAGTGACTCTAATTCCTTATAATTACAGTAGGGATACATTATCCTTATAATACATGAGTGGTACCCAGAGTTCCCTTATAACTCAGTCTGTTGTCCTTGTACCTTTATATAGACACAGAACTCCTCAGTGACATTCTAATATCCTTATAATTCAGTAGGGGATACATTATCCCTTATAAACATGAGTGGTACCCAGAGTTCCCTGTATAACTCGCTGTGTCCTTGTACCTTTATATATACACATGAAGGACAACTCCACCCTCATAATACATCGTTTAGATAGAATGGTCTTTAGAATATTGTTTGATATATCATAGTTGTCCATATGAATTCATTTGACTGTATGCCGCTATGTTCTGGAACGCCTCATGGGGAACGGAGCATTAGAACCTGCTACTGCATGCCTGTACTGAGCCTGGGGCATGCTCAGAAGAGGCCAGACATGGGGAATTAACCATTCAGGTCATTGGCTGTGATGTCAAACTCTCAAATCCATTAATGACAGTTAATAAGGGAAGAAACAAGGAAAAGAAACAGGGAAAAGACATTGTTGCAGGAATTCAGGTTTCAAAACTATTACCGTTTAGGGGTTTGGGGGTGTCGAGTTCCCTGTATGTAGTTTCATTTTAGGGCTGACATGCCCTTTAAAGCTGTCGTACATGAGATGTCTTACCTCGGACCATCCCCATAAAACCTTCAGTCCATACACCACATAGATCAAACAGCCTGTAATCTCCTGAACGGTGGGATTTCATACACATCAACAAGAACTTTACAATATCCATGATCAATCCCCTTCGGGATTCATACACACACAGATATTGTAACAATCTTCATGAAAGATCTGACTCCATAAACACGATATTGTGACAATCTCCATGACGATCTGATTCACCAGACACCACGAATCTGTCAATCTCGATGAATGATCTGATTCATACCCCACACCGATATCTGTTTACCACTCTCATGACCGATCGGAGTCCATACCACACACCGATATCTGTATATTCCATGAAAGATTCGATTCCATACACAGAATTCTGTACAATCTCCTCATGACGATCGAGATTCCATACACACACCGATACGTATTAATTTCCATGAAGGGTAGGATCTGCTTCCAGTACACACCGATATCTGTACAAATCTCCATGACCGATCTGATTCCATACAACAACGAAATGGTCAATCTCCTCATGACCTGCAGTTCACACCAGGCGACCTCCACGGTGGTCGGTGTCGAGACCTGTTATAGACCCGTTGTGAACGATCCTCTCCCGATCTCGAGGTGTCGAACTTGAGGAACACGCCGTCCGGGACATCCACTGCCTGGTCTCCAACTACTCGTTATCGTCCGAGGTCTCTAATGTCCCGTCTAGGCCGCCTCCTCCTCCTCTCGAGTGGGCCTGGGGACTTCACCAATCGGAGGTCTCGGATGAGGTTTCCATACAGGGGGGCGATGATGTCCGGGGGGGGCAGAGCACAGTCCGGGGGCCGTCACGCCTCCTCCACACGGTTCCGGGATCGGTGAACCTGGGGGACTCTGCGGGGACCCCAACGTTCTGCTCGGAGGAAGCTACAGGGGCGGTGACGTAGAGAGTCGCAGATGACGCTCCTCGGAAGAACCGGTGCTGGCATTGTCCCTTGTCCATCGTGTGGCGGCGGCGGCGAATGATATCCCGCCGTCCAAACAGCTCTCCCCGGCACCAGGGCGACCCCGAGGAAGTGTCGGAGCTGGATCCAGGGAGGTCCGGGGAGGGGGGAGCAGCAGAGAGTCAGAGGGGAAGCCGAACGACATGACTGTCAGATCAACGGGACCGGGGTCTGCGGAACTTGAGCGCGCGTCCAACGGCCTCAGCTCAAGCAGCCCATAGCGGGGGGGAATGGAGCAAGGAAGCCGGGCCCGGTAGGTGGGAGGATGTCGACCAGGCCGCGCGATGTGTCATGACAACCGGACATTGTAGGACGGGACACACGGTGCCTATCCGCTGCCCTTCGCACTCACCCCGCAAAATGGCTCGCAGCTGACAGACACTGTCTGTCCCTCACACACACGGGTAACACCCACCTGCGCAAGTCACGCCCAAAACGGCTAAACCCCGCCCCATTGTTTGATCTGTCACGCGGCTGCGGGCGACGGAAACACACACCCTTCTCCGCACCATCAGAGGCACACCTTCTTTAAGCGACAACGGCTAGGAGGATTTCACGCAGTTTTTGACTTCTCTCTCCCTGCCCGCTAGGGTGAAGAAAGTGCGATGCGCCCCGTTGATTGCCATGAAAGAAATATGTCGCTACCGATGGAGGGAAAAATGGAGTCTTTTTTTTGTTATATTCCACATGGTTACATTGCACAACCTATTAAAAACTTTCCAAAAGGTGTTAGAAATGATAAGAATATTAGAAAGGGAAGGGACCTATAAATATATACAAGCCCGGGCCTTTGTCCAGAAACGTATAAAGTGTTGAGACCGCGCCATCATAGACGTGGTGTGTACCTTTCGCTCCACGTTAACGACCATTTGCGCTGCGATCCGTGAAATCGCTCACCCCTTGCCATTGAAATGCATTGCGGTCGCAAAAAATGGTGATTGCATTCAATAGATAACGGGGGCATTAGAATAACGGGGGCCATTAGAAACGGGGGCATTAGATAACGGGGGGCCATTAGATAACGGGGGGCCATTAGATAAGGGGGCCCTTGAAACGGGGGGCATTAGATAAACGGGGGCCATCGATAACGGGGGCCATGAGACTAACGGGGCCATTAGATAGCTGGGGCCATTAGATAAAGAGGGGCCATTAGGATAACGGGGCCATTAGATAACGGGGGCCATTAGATACGGGGGGCCATTAGATAACGGGGGCATTCGATAAAGGGGGCCATTAGATAACGGGACATTAATAAAACGGGGGCCATTAGATAACGGGGACCATTAGATAACGGAGGGCCAAGCACAAAAGGGGGGGCCATTAGGACAACGGGGGCCAGAGACAACGGGGGACTAGACAACGGGGGGCCAAGACAACGGGGGGCCAGTAGAAAACGGGGCATTAGCAACGGGGGCCATTAGACAACGGGGGGGGCCATTAGACACGGGCCATTGACAACGGGGGCCATTAGACAAACGGGGGCATTAGACAACGGGGGCCATTAGGACAACGGGGGCCCATTAGACAACGGGGGCCATGTAGAAAACGGGGGCCATTAGATAACGGGGCAATGACAACGGGGCCATTAGGACAAAGGGGGCCATTAGATAACGGGCCAGTAGAAAACGGGAGGCCATTAGAAACGGGGGCCATTAGACAACGGGGGCCATTAGACAATAACGGGGCCATTAGACAAGGGGACATTAGATAACGGGGGGCCATAGACAACGGGGGCCATTAGGACAACGGGGGCCATTAGACAACCGGGGGGCATAGGGCCATTAGGCCACTTGGGGCGGGGCATGGGGGGGCGGGCGGGCGGGGGGGGCCAGGGGCCCATTAGAGAAGGGGCCATTAGGATAAGGGGGCCATTTTATGATAACGGGGGCCATTAGAGAACGGGGGCCTTAGACACGGGGCCATAGACAACGGGGGCATTAGACAAGGGGGCCAGAGGACAACGGGGTGCCAGAGATAAACGGGGGGCAATAGCTAACGGGGGCCATGAGATAACGGGGAGCTTAGCGAACGAGGGGCCCATAGATAACGGGGGCCCTATGATAACTGGGGGGCATGAGACAAGGGGCCATTAGACAACGGGGGACAATTAGACAACGGGGGGGCCATTAGACAACGGGGCATTAGACAACGTGGGCCATAGAACACGGGGGCATTAGAACATACGGGGGCCATTAGACAACGTGGTGGCCATTAGAAACGGGGCATAGGACACCGGGAGCCATAGATAACGGCCCCGGGCACATTAGATAACGGGGGCCATGAGATAACGGGGGCCATTAGACAACGGGGGCCAGTAGACACGGGGGCCATTAGAAACAGGGGGCATAGACAAACGGGGGCATTAGACAACGGGGGCCCTTAGACAACGGGGCCATTATACAACGGGGGCCATACGACAACGGGGCCATTAGACAACGGGGGGCCATTAGGACAACGGGGCGTATTAGACAACGGGCCATTAGACCCGGGGGGCCAATGAGATAACGTGGCCATTATAGAAACGGGGGCCCATTAGATAACGGGCCCTTAGAACGGGGCCATTAGAACAAAGGGGGAATTAGACAAACGGGGGGCCATTAGACAACGGGGGCATTAGACAACGGGGCCCTTAGACAAGGGGGCATTTTAGACAACGGGTCCGCTAGGGGCCATTAGACAACGGGGCATTAGACACCGGGGGCCATTAGACAACGGGGCATTAGACAAAACGGGGGCCATTAGACAACGGGGGCATTAGACAACGGGGGCATTTCGACAAGGGGCCCATTAGACTAAAGGGGGGCATTAGACAACGGGGACCATTAGACAACGGGGACCATAGGACAACTGGGGACATAGACAAGGGGGGCCATTCACAACGGGGACCATTAGAACGGGGGGACATTAGACAACGGGGACATTAGAAAGGGGCCATTAGACACTGGGTGGCCATTAGACAACGGGGGCATATAGACAACGGGGGGACCACTTAGGACAACGGGCCATTAGATTAACGGGGCCAATTAGATAACGGGGGACCATTAACAACGGGGGCCATTACACAACTGGGGGCCATTAGATAGGGGGACATTGACAACGGGGGCCATTAGGATAACGGGGCCATAGAAAACGGGGACCCATTAGAACAAGGGGGGCCATGAGACAACGGGGGGCATAGATAATGGGGACATTACACCAACGGGGGCCATACACAAGTGGGGCATTTAGATAACGGGGCCATTAGACAACGGGGGACTATAGATAACGGGGGGCCAGCGACAAAGGGGACCAATAGGACCAATGGGGCCATTAGATAACGAGGGGGCCTTAGTGACCACGGAGGGGGACATTAGATAAGGCGGGCAATTGGACAACGGGGGCCATTAGATAACGGGGGCCATTAGATAACGGGGCCATTCGCTACGGGGACCATTAGACAACGGGGGCATAGAAACGGGGGGCCATTAGACAACGGGGGCCATTGGGAAATGGGGGGCCATTTGGAAACGGGGACCATTAGATAGGGGCCATTGGATAAAGTGGGGCTTGGAGTAACGGGGGCCAATTGAGGATAACGGGGACCATTAGAAATGGGGGCATAGAATAATGGGGGCCATAGACAAGGGCATGACAACGGGGGGCCATGGGCCAATGGGGCATTAGATAACGGGGGCCATTAGCACTAACGGGGCATTAGACAAAGTGAAAAGTGCAGTAAAGGACAGGCTTAAACAAGAACAACTGTATTACAGACTCCGGTCAGTCAAAAGTGAAAATTGCCTCTTCCTTCACATGTAGCCAGAAATAAGCAGAAAAATAAAAATATACAAATGACGTCCCGTTAATGAATAAAGAGATAGCCCAACCAGTTCAACAATCCCTGTTCCCATAACCTAAACCAACTTTGCCTTGCAGGTTCATGACTAACTATTAGTCAGTTCATGCAGGTGGGGGACGCCCCTCTGTGGGGGGATGTTGATCATAGTTTGGGGGCAAAACTTAACATACCAGTCATTGGAAGAGAAGGTTCCAAGAGTCTCAGTGTGAATGTGGCATTGAGTTGTCATACAATACAATAAAATCCACTCCAACAAAATCCGATAAATGGGGCGACAGTGCTGAGGCCCTTATACAACGCAACTAAATTCATTATCGACTACACTGAATCTTATCGAAATGCACTAATCGTTATCGAAGCCTAACTCGTTATCGAACACACTAAAGCGTTACGAACGCATAATCGTGTGAACGCACTAAAGCGTTATCCCAAAGGCACTAAAGTGTTATCGAACACACTAAAGCGTTATCGAATGCCCACTAAATCCGTTATCGACCGACACAAACGCGGTTACGAACGCACTCCCACTAAACATTATCGAACAAACACTAACGCGTTATCGAACGCACTAACCATCACCAGACGCCCATCGAACGCCCATAACGCGTTATCGGAATGCACTAAATCGTCCCCATGGAACGCAACTAAACATCCCCCCCCCCTCCGAACGCCACTAAAGCGTTATCGAATGCACTAACACAGCAATACCATGACAAACGCACTAAATTCATATCCGAACGCACTAAAGCGTTATTCGAATGACTCACTACATATCCCACCACTATCACCCTACGATTCACGTGCGATTCATTAGTGCGTTTTGACTTGTCCGCACGCCCCTCACTGCCCCAAGCGCGTGGTTGTAAGTTACTATCAAAACACATTGCGCTCGGGTACAAAATGGTTTGCACTCCACAACGCAGGGGGTTTTCCGCACTTTCAGTGTTAACAAAAAACGAAGGCACTCGTGTGAAAAAACAGGTGGCGTAAATGCGTGGAACAACACGTTCAGTGCGCGCTAATGGCTTTAAAACTCCATAGCATGAAGTTACTGCGCCACAGGATTAAGAGACTCTCTCTTTTCTACTTGTTCACTGGGTCGTTCCGGACTGAATGAGCTGTCGGATAAAAGGAAGTTCACTCTTACGGCTGATAATGAATGGAACAATACAACTTGCGAAACAGGATCCATGAATCAAAGACAATCTGCAAAAAATAAGTTCTACGGCCATGTGGTTCTTATATGGAGGATGATAACCGTCAGGTTCCTCATAACTTATAGACGTCACTCAAAAATATAAAACATGGTGTGGACTTTAGTCGAAGCGTTACTAACCGTACGCGGGACTTTATTAAGGTGCCATTGAACGGTCCATTAAGACCCTTACATTAAAAAACATCAATCCTTTTTTTTGCGTGTGATTCGACAATAGTGATGATATAGAGGTGAGAATCCGCCATACACTTATAGACGGGATCTCTGAGACCTTTCGATCTTATATAAACACCCACGTGCGTCGCTAGCTCCATTATCATCATCACGTGACATTAATGGACATGGTTGTTGTGAGGTGTTTGCTCAGGTGGGGTTGATTACTGGATATTCCATATATAATAATTGTTAGATGTTACTGTGCATATTGGATAAGACAGACGGGGGCAACTTTTATAATGTATTAAAGATTAATGGAGTGCCAGAGGACAAAAAAATGAGCAGCCAAACCAGTGAAAAGCCCAGAAAAATTAACCGTTATGTGGACTGTGAAAACCAATTTACTTGAGAACATCAGGGGAAAATGAAGCAGTTTAAAGGCACATGAAAACTTATGCTTTCCCAGCCAGGTGTGTTAAAGATAGCTTGCTAATAGTCTTATTACTACAGTTCTGGGAATCGGTTTAATATTGCTATTAAACTTCTCTTCCACTTCTGCGTGATACGAATGCTGCTGTGTGTGTTTTCTAGGTGGAGCCGATATTTTAATTTCTAATAGGAACTAACAATGGAACCAAATCAGTTGACGGGAATGTAACGAAACCGAACGATGGTTTATCCACAGATATCAATAGGAAAAGACTAGAAATATCCTATGTACTGAAAGAAGGTTGTCAATATGCAATGGACGCTTTCGCCATGTGACGCCTTCTAACCAACGCCCACAGGGTGGTCGGAAGCCACCGGGGGATGGATCTGTATGAGAAATCGGGGTTTGCTGGGTCTATTATAATATAAAAACTAATCATTAGTCATCTAAATTAGATCCCATGACTTAATGATATACCTGGCAAGTTGGAAAGACAAGGGACTCTGCGTATTGGCTGTTTGGAGGGATGGCCAGAACTCGAACGTGAGCTCAAACTAGTTGTTTTTCGGAACTTGGGGCTGTATTTTCAATATTATCTCATGCCTGGCCGGTGTGCTAACCTCGAATGTACCGTTCGCTAACCAGGCAGGATCGACGTTGTTTTTTCGATAATCATCGAATGTATCGTCGAATGTAGCTTGAACGCAGAAAACCTGACAATGCCCATTGTTTAAGAAGTGTTTAACAGTTTTGTGAAGTGACGGGTTCCCCAGACCATTTCCCAGGTGGCACAGTCTATGTTACAGTACGTGACCATGTAAGTTTAGCTGTAAATACCCGGACTTTGAAAAATATCCTCCAATTGACTTTAATGGGTGCCGAATTCGACTTTCCAAATTTCTATGAAGTTCGAAAATGGACCGAAAACTTTTAACATAGTTCTGCCATCTCTACTGTTGAGTAAACATTGCTCAGATATCAATTTGAGCAATGTCACCCAGTGGGCAGGTAATCCCATTGGGTCGCAATGAGAAAGTTTGTCGCATATTTCGGCAGAGAGAAGTCACTGCAGTGAAATGTGAAAGGAAAGTACCTGCCATGCGTGGTAGAGATGTCCTTCGTCACGTGTCATAAGAACGGTTTGGAAGGTAATTCCAGGTCCCATGAAGGCAAATGTGACCACATAAGTACTTAAACAAAAAAATCAAATCTGCGCTGGTGCCAATGGGCCTAACTAGGGGAAGGTGCCCCCCCCCCCACTTTATACACACAAGATAGGAGCGGGGAAAAGGCTGCAAATAAAAGCGCATTAATGTGCATGATGTGGAAAATCCCACGATGGGCGAGTAGGCGGCGTGGTGGGTGGAGTTTAAGGTGAACGCTTCTGTTGCCAGTTAGAAGACTTTATGGCAGTTCTTGTCTGCAAGACTTGCAACTAAAATGCCATGGGTGGGTTGTTGGGCTGTGCCAACGCAAGCTACGCCCACTACCAAAAAGCCCACCCACATTTGTGTAGCGGCGGCACATTCTTGGACAACATTATGCGGATGCCATGCAAATGCCGTAACACCAATGTGTGTCATCTTTTGAAAATCATTTAAGAAAAGGGAACATTTTGAATTGTTTGTAATGGTCATTGTGATGAGTATGGGACACATTGTGTGAAAGGGGAAATGACAATGGGAGTTAGGATTAAGGAACAGGCACAAATTTGTTGTTGTAATAAGATTCCAGCAAACTGTGCGAAACATACCAACATCTGGCTTTACCACTGCAATCCATCATCTCTCTTGCACATGCGGTAGCGGTGCGAATCCCCGTTGAGGAAGATGAAGGGGGTGGGGGGATCACTTTAAATTTAAAGAAAGAGGGAAACATGAATCCGCTCTTTGTTATAAAAGTTATTTCCGACTGCCTGATGTGTTCTTAACTTTCCTTGGAATTGATTTTCTTCAGTCTTCCTGTTTAGAAAACTTTCTCACCAAGTCATTATGTTACATTATTTTCTTTTCTATGGGACGGTGACCTGGGGGCTACATGGAAATCAATTACAATCAGGGGCTCTCGAGAAGACCGACAGCACTTAAAACTCCGCACTAAGCACTGTACAGAATTCACTGGAACCACGCAAAAACCCAATGGGGACGACCTCCTTAGTATAAATGGGGCCGACCTCCTAGTTATAAATGGGATGATCTCCTAGTTAAAATGGGGCCGACCTCCAGGTCAAATGGGGGCCGATCTCCTAGGTATAAATGGGGATGATCTTCCAGGTATAAATGGGGGCCGACCTCCGAGGTATATAAAGGGGCTGATCTCCTAGGTTATCAATGGGGCAAGCCCCTAGGTATACAATGGACTGTTCCGAGGTATAAAGGGGCCGACTCCAGGTTATAAATGGGGCTGGACCTCTAGGTATAAATGGGGCTGATCTCCTAGGTTAAATTGGGGCGAACCTCTACGAGCGTATAAATTGGGGCTGACCTCTAGGTATAAATGGGACCTGATCTCCTAGGTATAAAATGGGGATGATCCCTAGGATAATGGGGCTGGATCTCCTAGTATAAATGTGGGGTGTGCTGATCTCTAGGTACACAAATGGGGCCGACCTCCGGTATAAATGGGATGATCCCAGGTATAAATGGGCCGCCTCATAGGTATAAATGGGGCCGACCTCCTAGGTATCAACTGGGCGGATCGCCTAGGTATAAAATGGTGGCCGGACCCCTCCTAGGTAGAAATGGGGACGACCTCCTAGGATATAAATGGGACCGATCTCCTAGGTATAAATGGGCCGACCTCCTCGGTATAAATGGGGCCGACTCCTAGGTTAGACATGGGGGCCGATCTCCTAGGTATAAATGGGTGCTGATCTCCTAGGTACAAATAGGGGCAGATCTACCGAGTTACGTATAAATGGGGCCGACCTCCTAGGTATAAAGGGGCCGAATCTCCTAGGATACAATGGGGGATCTCCTAGGTATTAAATGGGGCCGATATCTGGTACAAATGGGGGGACGACCCTCTAGGTATAAATGGGGCATCTCTAGGTATAAATGGGGCCGACTCCTAGGTGATAAGGGGCCGACCTCCTAGGTATAAATGGGGCGATCTCCTAGGTATCTAATTGGGGCCGACTCCTAGGGAAAATGGGGCCGGCCCTCCGATGGTTAAGGGGGCCGACCTCCGAGGTTAAATTGGGGCCGACCTCATAGGTATAAATGGGGCGACCTCCTAGGTCTAAATGGGGCCGACCTCTAGGATAATGGGGCCCGACCCACTAGGTATAAATGGAGTGACAGACCTCCTAGGGATAAATGGGCCGGACCCTCCAGGTATAAATGGGTCGACCTCCTAGGATAAAAGGTGGCCGATCTCCTAGGTATAAATGGGGCGATCTCCAGGTATAAAAAAAAATGGGGCCGATCTCTAGGTACAAATGGGGCCCATCTCCTAGGTAATAAATGGGGCCGGATTCTCCTAGGTATAAATGGGGGCCGATCTCCTAGGTACAAATGGGGCCGATCTCCTAGGTTATAAATGGGGCGATCTCCAGGTACAAAGGGGGCCGACCTCCCTAGGTATAAATGGAGGCCGATTCCTAGGTATATAATTGGGGTCCGACATCCTAGGTAACATGGGGCCGACTCCAGGTATTCAATGGGGCGACCTCCTAGGTCTATAAATGGGGGGCCGACCTCCTAGGTATAAATGGGGCCGATCTCCTAGGTATAAATGGGGCCGACCCCTCCTAGGTTAATAAATGGGCCGATTCTCCTAGGATAAATGGGCCGATCTCCTAGGTCTAAAGGGGGTACGATTATCTGGTACAATGGGGGTGCGAGCTCCTAGGTATAAATGGGGCCGACCTCCTAGGTATAAGTGGGCCGACCCTCCTAGGTATAAGTGGGGCCGACCTCCTAGGTCTTAAAGGGGGCCGAACCCTCTAGGATAAAATTGGGGCGACCTAGGGTATAAAGGGGGGGCGATTCTCCTAGGATAAATGGGGCTGATCTCCTAGGTACAAATTGGGGATGGAGATCTCCTAGGTACAAATGGGCCGACCCTCTTAGTGGTATAAATGGGGGCCGATCTCCTAGGTATCAATGCTGGCCGACCTCTAGGTATAAATGGGGACGACCTCCTAGGTATTAATGGCGGCCGACCTCCTAGGTATAAATTGGTGCCGACCTCCTAGGATAAAACCGGGCGACACTCCTAGGTATAAACGGGGCGACCTCCTAGGGATAAATGGGGCCGACCTCATAGGAAAATAGGGCTCGATCTCTAGTATAAATGGGGCAGACCTCCTAGGTATTAAAATGGGGCCGGACCTCCTAGGTATAAAGGGGGCAGACCTCCTAGGATAAATGGGGCCGACCTCAGGAAATTAAATGGGTGATCGCCTAGGTAGAAATGGGGCTAATCTCCTAGGTTATAAATGGGGACGACCATGGGAGTCGTCTAGGGAATAGTCACATGAGTATTAGAAGAAATTTTATCTGGTAAACACCAAGACGTATCTCGCATCAGGTTTTTGCCATCACCTGGATGATAAACGCCCACAGGATCACCGGAGGAAATAAAACACGAATTTCCACGGCGTTAATTTAATTTTAGTCCAGCAGTGATTCCCCTCTTTGCGGGCGACTATTCTAATTGGAGGTCTCCGAGTGTCCTGAACACTCCTCAAATCGGGGATATCGAATCATCGAAAAAATCCAATTTTGAAACAATCGAGACGGTGCCCACATTCACGTCACGAGGACGTAAGACGTAAAGTTGCCTTTGTTTTGTCTAGGTTCAGATCCTGACCTTTGTCTGTGTCCTGGCTATTGCCTGATTTTGATTTCGTCTTCCTATTACTGAAACCTGCGCTTTTGACACCACCATCCTGTTCTGCCGCCTTGGGACCTGTTGCTCCGTATTGAGGACTGAACCTTGTCTGCCAGTGTTCGACTCCAGCGTCCTTGCTGTCTTCCTGTCCTGCCCCTCAGTATGTTTTGGACCGTCCTATCCACGACCTTCCATCTGTGCGGGGGACAGAATTGCCCTTTATGCTGCAAAAGGGCACATGCTTCTGCTGCACACATCTCCCCCATCAGGGGCTATGGAGAGACCAGCAGGTGTGTTAGATTGCGCACACAGGGGGGGGTCTGATCTCAGTGCCCACGTGCTGTACCAGCATACATTTACGTTTGAGCTTATGATTGCATTTGAAGAACCGAAAAGAAAGAGATGAAAAAGTACCTCAAGAGAATTCACATTGAGCTTCTCTGATAGGTCCCGGGTTTCTGGGTGAAAGTTTAAAGTCCTTGCGAGAGCAAATTTCTTTCAGTCCATCTCCTCCTTCTCCTTCCTCTTCAGTCAATATACCACATTCTCATTCACATGCTTAAGTCCCATTATCCTCCATTCTCCTTCCCTTATTTTCATCCATTATCCTCATTTTACTAAATTCTCCTTCCCTCTTATCAATCCATTCTCCTTCCAGTCTCAGTCCACTCTCTTCATTCTCCTTCCCTTCTTTCAGCCATGCTCTTATTCCTACTTTCCCTTCTTTAGTCCATCTCCCTCCATATCATTACTTTCTTTCAGTCCATTCTCCTCCATCGTCCTCCTCTTTCAGTTCCATTCTCTCCATTATCCTTCCATTCTTTAGTCCATTCCTCCAGTTCTCCTCCCTTCTTTCAGTCATTCCCCATTCTCACTTCCACTTACCATTTCAGTCCATCTCCTCCATTCTCCCTTCATTCTTTCAGTCCTTCTCCTCCTTCTCCTTTCACTGTCTTTCAGTCACATTCTCATCCAGTCTCCTTCCTCTGACTTTCAGTACCATTCTCTCCCATTATCCTCCCTTCTTTCAGTCATTATCCCATTCTCCTTATATTCTTTCAGCATTCTCCTTATTCTCATTCCCTTCTTAGTCCATCTCCTCCATTCCCTCCCTTCTTTCAGTCCATTCTACTAATTTCTCCTCCCCTTCTTTCAGTCCATTCTCCTAAATTATCGTGCCCTTCTTTCAGGTCCATCTACCTCCATTCTCCTTACCTGTCTTTCCAGTCCATTCTCCTCCATTCTCCTTCCCTTCTTTCAGTCCATTCTCCTCCATTCTCCTCCATTCTTTCAGTCCATTCTCCTCCATTTCGCTTCCTTTCTTTCAGTCCATTCCTCCATTTATCTTACATTCTTTGCAGCCATTCTCCCTGTATTCTCCTCCCTTCTTTAGTCCACTCCGCAATTCTCCTCCTCTTTTAGTCCCATTCCATCAATTCTACTGCCCTTCTTGCAGGACATTCTACTCAATATCATCCATGATCCTCAATTCTTTCAGTCCATCTCCCCATTCTACCTTCCATACTTTCGTCCATTCTCATACCATTCTTCCTTTCCATCTTTACAGTAAATTCTAAGTCAATTATACTCAATTCCTTTAATTCCAGTCTCATCCAATTATAATTCCCTTCTGTCAGTCCGAATTCTCTCCATTCTAATTACATTCTCAGGGCATTCCATCATTATCACTTCCTCTTTTAGGTCCATTATCCTACATTCGCCTTCCTTCGTCAGTCATGTTCATAAATTTCCTTCCATGTCTTTTAGTACATTCTCCTACATTCTCTTCCATTCTTTCAGGTCAATTCTCATTAAATTTCCCATCCATTATGTAAGTCAATTATCCTACAATTCTAATTCAATTAGTTCAGTAACAATTAACCTACATTTATCCTTCCATTATGTAAGTCCAGTCCCTCAATTTCATTCCATCTTCAGTCCATGCTCATTCTGATCATTCCATTCTTTCAGTCTCATTATACCTACATTCTCCTCCATTTCAGTAAATTATCACTCCAGTATAATTAATTCTTTAGTCAAATGATCACCTACTTCTACTTAACGTCTTTTAAGTCCATTATCTACAAATTATAATTAATGTTTAAGTCCATTTCCTCAAATTATACTTCCATTATTTCAGTCCATTCTCTTATTCTAATCTTCTTTAGTCCATTCTCCTACATTATCCTTCCCTTATTTAAGTAAATTATAATACAATTAATCATTCAAGCTATTAAGCTCCATATCCTTAATATAATTCCTTCTTTCAGTTCCCATTCTCAGTCATCTACTTATTTATTTAGTTCAAATTCTACCACATTCTACCTTAACTTATTTAGGACAATTCTCATAATTTCGTCCTTCAATTTTCAGTCCATTCACCTCCATTCTCATGTAAATTCTTTCAGGTCCATTATAGGAATGGTTACTGAAAGCGTAAGTACCATTATCATAAATGTCCTTCCCTTATTTAAGTAAATTCATCCTCACCATTATCTTACAGTAGTTCAGTACCATTTTCTCATACAATTCCTCCTTCCCGTCTTAAGTCAATTCTACCTCCATTCATCCTTCCCTTCTTTCAGTAAATTTTTTCTTGTTTCCCCTAAATCTATTACTTAAATTATATAAGTACATTTAGAATTTAATTATCATTACCATATTTCAGTCCCCATTCTCATCCATTCTTCATTAATTCATTAAGTCAAATTCTCATCACCAATTAGCCTTCCCTTCTTAATCATCTCCTCCATTCTCCTTCCCTTCTTTAAGCCATGATAATAAATATCATTCAACATTATTTCAAGTACAATCCTATAAATTATAAATTAAGTATTCAGTCAATTCTCATAAATTCTCCTTCCATGTCTTTCAGTCCATTCTAATCCATTCTAATTCAATTATTTAAGTATCATTCTACTACATTTATACTTCACATTCTTCAGCCTTTACTCCATTCTCCTACCTTCTTCAGTATCTTCCTCAATCACCCATTATCCTTCCATTATTGTCAGGTCCCCATTCTCCTCCATTCTCCTTCCTTTCACTTAAGTCAATCTCACAAGTATCCTTCCTTCTTTAGTCAATATCCTTACATTCTCATTCCATTCTGTAAGTCCATTCTCCTCCATTCTAAGTCAAAGCGCTTCAGTCATATCTCATCCATATACTTACCTTCTTTCAAGTCCAAGTCTACGCCATTCTCATTACTTCGTAAGTTCCATTCTCCTCAATTCTCTTCCCTTCTTTCAGTACATTCTCCTTAATTCTCCTGTCCCTTCTTTCAGTCCATTCTCATCCATTCTCATTCCATGTCATTTCAGTCCATTTCATCCATTATCCTTCAATTCGTCAGTCAATTCGACGCACATTCTCCTTCCCTGTCTTTAAGGCCATTTATCATCACTTCTACATTCCATCTTTCAGTCCATATCCCATTCTCCTTCCATTCTTTCAGTCCATTCTCCTTCCCTTCTTTCAGTCCATTCTCCTCCATTCTCCTTCCCTTATTTAGTCCATTATCCTCCATTCTAATTCCCTTCGTTCGGGCCTTCTACTCCATTCTCTTCCCTTCTTCAATCCCCATTGTGCGAAATTCTAACAATGTCCATCTCGCTGGGGGAATGTAGGATAATGGCTTCTCTTCTTTCTCCTCGTCACAGGCCTCACCTAAATATGTTCGACTTAGTTCATTTTAAAGGGGCAAGTTTAAGCACTCAAATTTAAATTTCACAAAGGGAAAATTGAACCCTATCACATGCCACTCAGTCCACAATACTTCTTGACAGTAAAGACAATGTTCGCCTGATTTTATTCTGACTTGTACTTGCACGGAGGAGGCCAACTTGGGGAACATCTCAATCATGGGACACGTCATGACTACGGTGCAAGATGTATATTCTTCATAGATAAAGCTGGAGGAGAGGAGGATTGCGCGGATATACGATTACCAGGGCTCAGGGATGAAACAGGTAAGTATTTCAGTCGGGGGGAGACCTGTTTACCTTATAAATACTATACACTTTGGATTCGGTACACAAGTATTTTTAGGCGCTTTGACCTTCGCTGGGATAACATTATTTAATTTTACGGTGAATTCCTTAGATGAATTAAAAAACAGGGTTGGCGACATTCCGTTCAAACCTTCAACCACTGATTGTAAGTCAGCATGGTTAATCCCGTACTATAAACTTCATATGACACAGGCAGTCATTTATCTACTGGATTCCAAGCGCAGCTGGATGGTAACGGGAGAGTTCCCAGCTGCAGGGGAGCAGCAGAGGGGCGCGGAGAACAGAAAGGCGACCCAAACACATGGAGCCACATAGCCCTGAGATAACACGGAACTGTGAATATTCAGCTCCTCATCCACCAGAATGGAGAAACCTAAGGGGCTTAATTGAAGTTCCGGTGATTACCATGAACAGGACATGTGATTGTGGGGGGTTGGGGTTGGCCCTCTCCTTCTACTCAAATTTAGTCGAAATTAGTCGGATTTTGGACGCTTTTTCAGGGATTTTCGATAATTATTGAACTTTAAATTTTATCTGGAATATGTGATGCAGAAAATCAATAATAATTTGCATGTGAAGAAGGTTTGGTTATAGGTACGTTGTCATCGGACCATACATGCTATTGCTATTAACCTTCAGTTTCATCGGAACTTTGGAATTGATCTCCCAGGCTTAGTGGAAAGTAGACCAGGGGAGAGCATTAGTCTTGGCACATCCATGATGACAGATGCTATATCCTAAGCAGGAAGAGAACGAGGGGGGTAGGAAAAAACTTGGGCAGAATATAGGTAGTCTTCCAATCTCTCAGGTTTCCTAACTATTGCATTTGAGTTATTAACTATATCCAAATTTTATTTGGGTGTGGAAACAGGGGGGAACTTGACCTTAAAGCCTTCCAGGACATAAAACCTTATGTTAAGATGAATGCACGAGATGTGTTATTGTAGGACTTAGAGGGGGACGTTATAAAGGTCGCTATATGGCAAATTAGTGTAAAACCCACAATACCCAAGTACATTGTCCTTAGGCAGGTTTAAACCTAGTCTGCAGTGCCACGTCTTTTCAGAATTTATTCTGTCAATGTCAATTGAGACATTTGCAAGGTTTATTACTAACAGGTAACAGATTCTCAGGAGATTCATAAAAGTTCTATCGTTTAAATGTGCTAATTGCCCCAAACCAATCAGAACGTACTTACATTTGAAACGCTAAAAATCTGATGGTGGGGCAAATTAGCACCATGTAAACGATAAGGAACTTTTATTGAATAACCCCCTCTACATCCAGACGGAAAGTACTAACACACACGTGTAATCTGAGGGTCAGGATAAAAGGTAATGAGAAAGAATTCAGTTAGGGAATGAATGGGCTGGAAAAATAGCCCTGAGGTGAGTAGATCGTTATATACACTTTTCAAAGGGAATAAACTATACACCTGTAAAAGTCCTGTTACCTGAGAGCTTTGTATTCTCCCGTGCCACTGCTATATGGATGGAAAACTTATGTGGTGAGTTTTGATCCAAACACATGGCTCTAAAACGGACCAAAAGGCTATGTAGATGTTTCTAATTTTCACCACATCTTAATTATTATAACAGAATCTAACTTCCTTACTCACTTCTTATATAAACCAAAGTTAAATGTTTGTGTGGGAGAGTTGATCTCTTTCCATAAATCCATGCTGACTACTAATAATACGATTGAGCTCTGGAACAAATTCAAGGATATGATCCGTAACAAAGTTTCCACACCGATTCCCTACCACTGAATGTTAGGCTTCAGGTCTAGAGTTACAGGACTCTGGAACGACTACCTTATGAATATTGGGTATAACACCCGTCCCTGCTATAAGGACTATGATTCTCTATCGTGTATACAGGAGTGGACTATCCTCATTTATACTTCATATTATTACAGTCCACGCTATAAGGACTAGTATTATCTATAGGGATACAGAGTGGAAATATTCCTCATCTTATACCCTTCAATTATTACAGTCCCCGCTATAAGGATAGGAATTTCGCTATGAGTGTTATAAAGAGTTGATATACCCATTTATACCCGTCATATGATTAAGTCCCGCCTATCAAGGACTAGGGTCTCATAGTGTGACAGAGTGAATATTCCTATTTATACCTTTCATATTATTACAGTCCCCGCTATAAGGACAAGGATTCTCTATAGTGTATACAGAGGAATATTCACTCTTATACACTTCATATTATTACCCTCCCGCTATAAGGAATAGGATTCTCTATAGTGTATACAGAGATGAATATCCTAATTTATACGCCTTCACTCGTATTATTACCGTACCCCACTATAAGGACTAGGATTCTCTATAGCTGTATACAGAGTGAAATTCCTCATTTATACCCTTCGGATTATAAAGTCCCCGCTATAAGGGACTAGGCTTCTACTATAGGGTATACAGAGGAATATTCTCATTTCTACCATTCGTATTATTAACCCGTCCCGCTATAAGGACTAGGATTCTATAGAGTGAATACAGAGGGAAAAACTGTGTAGCACATTAGCTATTCGGCATCCTTAATTAACCCATCTCAGCCCAGTACTTAATGGTCCCACATTCCTGCTCAGCGTTTTTACTATTGATATAAGGACAAAAACTCTTGAGGTTAAACTTGCTTTGTTCTACATACGTATTTAATGTTCTATTTAGCTTGG
The DNA here is from genome assembly GCA_019447015.1 of Hymenochirus boettgeri. Taxonomy (NCBI): domain Eukaryota; kingdom Metazoa; phylum Chordata; class Amphibia; order Anura; family Pipidae; genus Hymenochirus; species Hymenochirus boettgeri. The sequence goes on from JAACNH010000379.1 coordinate 91,259, forward strand.
AATTGCCTGTCGTTGCCCACTACTTATTACAGTGTTTTTCACTCAACCCCCTAGCCATCTTCTCCCGTAAAACAGCTGCGCCATCATCATTGAGGTGCAATCCGTCTCTACTACAAGTGCCTGTATGGTAAATCGTGTGTCCTGTCCGATCTGCTTTAATTTCACAGTAAACCAATGCATTGATTTGTTGACGCAATCCCTGCTACACATTGTCTTCTAAACCGAGATGTCACATTCTGCCAATACCGTTCACCATGGCTCATTCGTACCCCTCCTCCTGACACACAGACGCTACATCCCGTTGAGTGAAAGCCTATTTTAGGATTTCCACAAGCCGTGTCACATTAACATCATCAAGCCAAGTGGCAGAAATATAAACAGTTCCAAGGAACTTCCAAACCCTGAACTCCCTTTTTTCCCACTTAGAAATAGTCGGACCATCTCCAGAACAAAAACGGACAGGGTTTCCATTGTCATTTATCACTTGTAGAGTTATGTACCTCTGCATTAAAACCAAGGGTGACAGAGGACAAATGAAGATGTCTAATGTAAGATAAATTACGTCTATTACTCAATGTAGGACAGGGAAAGCCAAAAATCAGCCACATCAATGGATCATATACCCAAAAACCCAATCTTCTTCATTCAATAACATCAAGTAATTAGACTATAAGTACAAAGTACACAGACTGAGACTATACAGGGAACTTGGGTACCCACTCATGTATTATAAGGGATAAATGTATCCCTACTGTAAATTATAAAGATATAGAAGTCATGAGGAGTTCTGTGTCCATATAAGGTACAAGGACACAGGACTGGAAGATATACAGGGAACTTGGGTACCACTCAGGTATTATAAGGGATAATGGGATCCCCTACGTTAAATAAAAGATATTAGAAGTACTGGCGGCGTTCTGTGCCATATAAAGGTTTACAAAGGAAACAGGACTGCGTGATACAGGGAACTCTGTGGTACCACTCATGTATATAGGATAATGTATCCCCTACTGTAAATTATAAAGAATTAGACGTCACTGAGGAGGTCTGTGTAGAAAAAGTACAAGGCACACAGACGAGTTATACCGGAACTTATGGGTACCACTCATGTATTATAAGGATAATGCATCCCCTACGTAAATATAAAGATTATAGATAGTCACTGAGGAGTTCTGGGTCGAGAGTAAAGAGTACAAGGACACGGACTGAGCTTTATACAGGGATACTCTGGGTACCACTCATGTATTATAGGAATAATGTTATCCCTTACTAACTTATAGGATATAGAAGTCACTGAGCAGTTTCTGTGTACCCATATAAAGTACAAGGACACAGACTGAGTTTTACAGGGAACTCTGGGGGTACCACTCATGTATTATAAGGGATAATGTATCCCTTACTGTAACATTAAGTATATTAGAAGTCACTGAGGAGTTATGGGTGTCTATATAAAGGTACACGGACACAGGCTGAGGTGAACAGGGAACTCTGGGTACCACGTGCATATTAAAGGATAATGTATCCCCTTCTGTAAATGATAAGGATATTAGAAGTCAATGAGGAGTTCTGTGTCTATAGAAAGGTACAAGGACACAGAACTGAGTTTACAGGAAATGCTGAGTACCCAATCAGGTATATAAGGGATACTGTCCTACTGTAAATTATAAGGATATTCGATAGTACTGCGGGGGTTTCTGTGTCCATATAAGGTACAAGGACACAGACTGAGTTAACAGGGAACTTCGGGTACCACTCATGTATTATAATTGGAATGTATCCCATCTGTAAATTGATAGGATATTGAAGTCACTGAGGGTCTCTGATGTCTTAAAAAGGTCAGGGACACAGACTGAGTTAACAGGGAACTCGGGTACCACATCATGGTTATTTAGGGATAATGACCCTACTGTAATTTAAGGACATTAAAGTCACTGAGAGTTCTGGGTCTATAATAAGGACAAGGACACAGTATCGAGTTATACAGGGGAACTCTGGGACCCCACATGGCTTTATAAGGATAATGCATCCCTTACGTAAATTATAAGGAATCTAGAAGGTCACTGAGGAGTTCTTGTGTTATATTAAAGGAAAGGACAAGAACTGAGTATTACAGGGAACTCGGGTTCACTCAGATTCTCAAGGGTCGGTCCCCTCTGTAAAACTAGGATATTAGAAGTCACTGGGAGTCTGTGTCTATAGAACGGTACAAGGACACAGACTGAGTTATTACAGGGACATATGGGGTACCACCATGTATTATAAGGGATAATGTATCCCTCATGTCAAACTATACGGATAAGTCGTCACTGAGGAAGTCTGTGTAAATATAAAGGTAAAAGGACACAGCACTGAGTTTCTACAGGGAACTCTGGGGTACCATCATGTATTATAATGGATAATGTATCCCCTACTGTAAATTGTAGGATATTAGAGTCATGAGGGAGTTCTGGTC